>JAGFZM010002010.1:316427-354399 GCA_017657215.1 Limnothrissa miodon | reverse complement strand
TTTCAGCAGCTGACAGTGCGGCCGCATAAACATTTACATTTCGATCTCTCATTTACCGGCTTTGTTGCGTCACGGCCCTCTAAAAATAAGCTACTGTCACCATGAAGCCAGCACGTCTTCACAGCACACAAAACAACTATGTAATTACACAGGTACTGAAATAAAACAAAACATCACCTTCAGGGAATCAACAGTGTAAGCATGTCTGTGAGTCTGTGTGTGTGTCCAGATAAGGGTTGTGCATTAATCAAGTGACATTTTACAAGCAAGCCCAAAATGTTTTACTGAATGATACATACACAAACCCAAAAAAGAATCTGTGCAGGGCAAGTGAATTAGATGGAAACAGATCAAACTTTTCCAAAGTTGATAAATAATCATATTTTAAAAATGTCATTTCAATATTGGTAACATAATTATGATTATCATTGTCTTATTTATAATGAAGAATGCAAGGGTTTCATATGTGTGCTTGTATATGTCCACTACTAAAGTGCAAAGGAATAATGTGCAGGTATGCGCATGTGAGTATGTCCACACGTGTGCATGCAAGCACATCAGTGTGTCTCTCTGTACTTGACTGTTTGCATGTGTACTGCCCGTGTGTGAGCGTGTGGACATGTTGCCACATCAACAGCAGATGTGTCTCCGTGGCTGCCCGGGCCCTTACTCTTCAGCACTTGACACTTGACGTGTGTGCGTGTGTGTGGGCCTTAACGTGAGGCTTCAGTTACCCAAGCCCACCGAGGGAGGGATGGATGCATGGACTGTGTTTATGCATGTGGGAGGCTCTTTTTGGACTGTGTAAATGTGCAATCGTGATACGTGCATCCGTGCTAACGGCACCTGCCGCTGTAGCGAGCCGTGCGCTAAACACACCGGCCTCACCTCCAACCCCGCATGAAATCAAATATGGCCGACGCCGGTGGGCGATGAAGCGACAGTGCACGGACATGTTAACGCAGCTGGCGAGGAGGGTTTGACCAGAATGTCATCTCATGTGACCCCCAGTGACCCCCAAAGGAGCCCTCTGGGAGCGGGAGAGGCGATGGTTGGGTCAGGCACAGCTCAGCTGCCCAGTGGAGGCCAAATAGCAACGGGAGGTGAATGCAGCCTAAGATCACCTTAGATCTTTAATGACTAGCACATATTTTGGGGGAAGAGTCTAACACACACACACACAAACACACACACAGGTTCCTTGACATGAAGCTCCTACATGGACATTAACACCCCATTAACAACCATCATTAACACACATCCTTGGCCAATCCACAATAATGTTGTCAAAGTCAAATTATTTAATAAAATTATTAAAATTGCAGCTTGAAAAAAATAATTACCTAATTTTGGACATTTGCATTTACCTAATTTTGGACATTTAATCCAACAAGAAAACAACCAATTGATAGAAAAACTTAATAGATTCATCAGCACCAAACAAATTAAATCATTAGGTGTAGACTTAATTATATATATGAGTTATGTAATTACTTTGATAGTATTTTTGGAATAAAGCACACCATAGAGGCCAGTGTGATGAATACACACACAAGAACAGCATTGTTATGTGATACCGCACGCACCATGTTAAGCTTGCCAGGAATCCCAGGAGAGCACAGCGGCATAAAAAGCACGGAGAACTTCAAACGGCCACCTCTTTTACTAGGGTTAGCATGGGCCACGAGACATCTACATGAAAGACTGAGCTTTCCCCTGTTATTGCAGATTTGGAACATAAAGGCCAATTCTGCATATTTAAGCACTATGTGAGAAAAACCGGGAGCCAGTACATAGGAGAGGATGCACACACACACACACACACACACACACACACACACACCCTCATGACAATATAACAGCCCAGGATAAAATAAAAATGTCAGATGTAATATGCTGGAGGACACTTCTCTCCACTGAGAGTAAAAGGGAAGAAGACTGGTGCTGACAGTGTGCTCATAAAAGCAATATTGTTTTCATATCTCAGCTAAAGTGTGTCTCCTTTTATATTACTGCCGCACTGAGTTATTGGACTAAAATTACAGTATTCAGTGATCTTAAAGGAGGTGTTGATCTTAAAAGAAGTGTTGGTGACTCACAACTAAAGTTCAAACTTCTCACAGTATGTTGTCTTTCTGCTGGTCGGCTAATCTTGTGTATAACTGAAGACTGAAGAATGTTAAATCCCACTGTGGTATTTCACAGCCAAAATGCAGATATTCACATTTACAGTACATGTCTGATTTGAAGTTTGTCTGTTTTTCAGTGCAACCATTTCTGCCTTGACACAGTCACAGACAAAGTACAGTGAGAATTCCTTCAATGACATTTCATACTAATTTTTTTAAATCTAAAGCGCATTCACAGTTCCAAGAACATGAAATAATGGGACATGGGACTTGGGACATTCACAGTCCACCCAAGAGCAATTGCATGTACTAAACATAATGAAAGAATACTTTTTCCAATAGCTAAAACAGGTCTTAGGGGCTGAAGCTGCAACAGCGTTAGCAAATAAGGCCTACTGCCACCCAGTGGCAAAAGGAAGAACTGCTGTTTAAATGCCAATGGGACAAGCTACACAATAAGCTGTATTAAGTGAGTGGGTTAATTGCGGGTCTGTCCATGTCTCTGCAAACTAAAAGAACACGATTTGCATGAAAAATATAATCACCAAAGTTATTTTTCTTGTCAGCATGGAAACTAATGTAATAAATTCCATATTGGCTTCATAATAACAAATGGACAGTTCTACCATTTGCATTGCCAATATATCATATTTAGTTCAGTGTGCCCCACAGCTTCCCAAGAGTGTGAGTTCCAGAGGCAACACATCAATTTCCCTCTCTCTCTCACACACACACACACACACCTCCCTTTCCCATCTCCCCATGTGGAAGGAAAAGGGATCACCGAGATCACTGACATCTCCAATAAATAATTGACAGCCAGCGTTTAGCCTGCTTTCAAAGTGGGTTACCGTTCAGGCTTTTCTCCTGAGGCTCCTCCCCAGCCAGACTGGTGCTACATGAAATCTCTTTACCAACAGACGCGAGCGATATTCAGCACTAAAAGCCTCTGCTAGAAGAACATAATAAACAGTGCGCTGCTGGAACATAATTACTCTGTGTGTGACCTAAAGGGAGTGGTGGCGTGAGGATGGCTTCCAGCCACCAGAACCTGTCTGGGTTTTGAAAATAGCAAGTGGGAGGTTTTGTGTGCATATTCAAATGGCCTGGTGTTACAGTAAGCCTTTTGATTAAAGATAGGTGTGGAGTTTGGACAGGGAAAGACAGTAACTAGACAGATCCTCCCTAAGCTCCTTGTCTGTGTCTCTAAATGTGTAAATGAGTAAATGTGTGTGTATGGTGGCTGTCACACTGTCAAAACATTAGACCAGTTCATTATGCTGGCGCTTAAAAAAAACAAACATCTGATTCACATCAGATTTGCTCTGGTGAACTCCTCTCTTGCTTTAAATTGGTCCTCTCCCGTTGATGCACCAGAAATCAAATCTTTGTATGTGTGTGTGTGAGTGTGTGTTTCTGTTTTGCTGAGAGCCATTTTTGAGAGAGCTGTCAGAATCAAGAACACATGCATGTTCAGTATTTTACTGTGGATACCACCATATCTGCAGGCCATCTCCATTCTCAAAGCCATACATGAGTGCGAGATCTTCTGTTATCCATTCCCAGCAAGATGATATACTGTAGGCCTGCTACCTGCTAGCTGTCTCACTGTGTAACCATGACCAGCAGGCTTAGAAGTTACTAGCGCTGCTTACTGACTTAACAGCACAGACACCAGCCATACATTAGTTTACAGTGCTCCTATATCTCCTCATCCAGAGAAGCTCAATTATGACACATTAGTTGTACAGAAGCATGTGGTTGTAAGCCCAGGGAGGAGGACTGGAGGATTTAGCTCCAGACCAGACAAGTTCTCAGTCATAAAAAAATACAGCATGCGTGTTACGTCCCACACCACTGATTGAGCAATTCTAGGAATTCCACTATATCTGCTAAATGCCAAGAATTACTGAGGCCTTGACATCATCAACACATCCACACTGAGCAGAGACAGATTGACTGGCCGTTTAAGTACCCCGTATACAGCCATAAGTAACTTTTATCTTCCACATGTTGCAATGAGCACGGAAAGGCCGCGTGGGAGCAAAAGTGCAGAGGAAAATGTGTGTGTTTTTCACAGGCTTGTGTTGGGTTGGATGTGACCTGTGCTTGGGAAAGGTCGATATGCTTTGATAAGGCCTGAGGAAGTTCGTTTCTACTGTTCACCTTTGCACCTTGGGAGTGCTGCGGAGGAGCAGCAACTGCCCCCAGATAAACAAAGCTAGACTGACCATATAGATGCCCTGATAGGTGCCTTTACTGCACGACCCCGAGCTTCAGAAACAACCCCCACCAACCGACACACACTCTCTACACAACAAACAGCATGCGGCAGGACTGTCTGCAGTTGTGCTTTAACTGGTACTTTTTCAGCGAGCTGATTCGCCTAGAGCAAACCAACAAGCAATAAACAATTCGAGCATTTGAATCTGTCACTTTTTAAAAATGGACAACCCACACTGTGCTGTGTTTCCCATAAGCAATTAAGCATGACTAAGACTGAGTATGATTGAGCTGAGCCCAATGGCCACATGTCAGGGCCAGGATGTGGGGTGCAGGACTCCGGACTGTGGACCGTCAGTCAGCAAAAAACAACAGAGGTGGATGCTGACACAGCCTCACTGCACTCGCACGCTCTCTCTCTCTCTCTCTCTCTCTCGTCCTTTTCCTTCACTCTCTGTTTCTCTACAGAGACACAAACACACATACAATACACAATGCACACACACAAACACATACACACAAAGAGCTACATGTCACCTTGACAAAAATAAAAAAATAATATACATGAGCAATTTGGATGACTCAAGCTAATCCAATAACACTTCAAGCCTGCATTACAATATACAGTACTCTAGAGAGGGAAGAAAATACAGTTTGATATTCTTACTGATCATTTCTGCAGTTATAAAACAGTCTTACAGTAAAACGTAATATAATTCCTTTGTGCCCTGGGGTGTGGCCATCAACACCACCCTGTGGCTGTGTGGATGCGTTAGCGGAAGCCCCTATCCTTCGGGAGGTGAGATCACTGCACCTAGACGCGACTGTAATGCCCTGTAATGTAATTCACTCTAATGCATGGCAATTAGCTTTAGCCTGCTGGCTGGCCCAATTCTGGACTACTGTACACAGCATCTGTGAGTAGTGAAACTACATACAACTAGCCAGACAGAAGGCACTTAATTAATAACATGATATAGGGTTGATATAATGCTAGTAGATCCCCACTGCACATAGCATTGGACCGTATACTGTAGATACTGTAGATTTATCCTAAACCATACCACACCCCAGCTAAACGTACAACAACCTGCTACTCATATTAGCACCCTCATCAAGTTATACACATCACCACAAAGAAAAGGAATTCTAATATGGCTCAGTATGTATGGTTAAAAAATATATACATTTGTTTAATACATTTTCTTAATTAGTTGCCTAAATAAAAACATTTTAGACAAATTCCCTTATTTTCCTTGTTCCATTTAGCCAACATTTTTCATATCAACTGTAATAATCATGATTATTTCTCAGACAGCATCTCGACAACAATTCTCAGATAAAAATGTATTCCCTAGATCATACTTTTCAGCAACACAGCACATAACTAGTCCCATGTGTTTCAATTAAAAGATGATGAAATTTTGCCTACTGATGATCTCACAAAATATTGCTAATAAAATGTAAATCTCAATTACTTCTCATTGCCAAGCACAGAGAGAGTTCAATGAGTCCAGATAATGTCCTTGCCTGAGTACACTCTCAAGTGAATACAGTTATTATGGGAGCAGAGGCCAGCTCCCTTCACACCCCTCATGGCTCCTTGTGCAAGACTTACACCTGGCACTCACATGCACTAACATAAATGCATTTCCATCCTTTGGTCTGGTGTCCAGGTGTGCTGCAGTTTATAAACCTCACCACTGGCTGAAGAACACAGAGCACTCTTAACCAAGTCTACGTTTCCCACAGGAAAGGTGAAATGCAGGGAAAATGTACTTTGTACTTAAAACCAATGCAAACTTAAGTCTGCTGTGTGTGTGTGTGTGTGTGTGTGTGTGTGTGTGTGTGATTGTGCAAGTGTAGTATCCAATATGTTGGTGTACCTTGGACAGCTCCACACAAGTCAAAAAAGAAAGGTGAATGGAAAGTATGTCTGCTGTGTGTGTGTGTGTGCGCGTGCGTATGCGCATGTCTCCCTTAAAGACTCACCTGCGATTCGTATGACGGCCCTCTCGGCTGGATCCAGGACCTCCCCGGAGGCTGACTTGGAGCGCTTGACCCTCTGGTGCTTGGGCAGGTTCCAGGGGAGCGTGTCCCCAGGACAGGGGGAGCTGCTCCTCTCGCTGGAGCCCTCCTCAGGCAGGGCCCAGTCCTTTGGCCTCTCCTTCCGCCTCGCCATGCCCTGCACAGGAGAAAGGAGAGGAGAGGCCATGTAGCATTTGGCATTGTGGATTAGCAATAGCATTGTTGCCTCACTGTACTATCACTTTAAACAGTTTCAAATTCAGATTCAAATTCAGCCAATGCAAGTAAATGTAAATGTGCACAAAGGCATTTAGCGACCAGTGACTCTACTTTAGAAGCTTGTGTCACTACCATGAAGAATACTCTTGTCAACAAACATAGAGACGTCACAAATAAACACATGCACAAATGCCTAATAAATTGCCATATGATGGCACACAGTGAGACAAAAATAGCAGAACAGAACAGAATAAAATCTGATTACACAATACTGGTGTCCATTAGCTATGAAACTTTTCTTCTTTCTCCGCTACTGTTAACTAATTTCTGGTAAATCCGCATAAAAAAATAAGGCAAAGACAGCTGTTTGACTAAGATGGTGCATTCCATTTGCGGCTAAATCAATAGAAGCTTAGTGGAAGGTGAGATCATACATCTTCTATGTGATTCACTCATATGTGCATTAAGGGCTGAGACTAGGGATGAGGGGGATTAGAGGGAACCTTCCTCTTGTCACATTTAAACAAAGTCAATGTTCTAGTAGTCAACATGAGCCTGAGCTTAGGGTCAATGGTAACATGCCAAGTGCCAAGTCAGTGTGATGATTAATCTCACTGTCCGTGAAGAGCAAGTCAAACATTTGGAGAAACATTTCCATATTACTGGTCTGCAGATTAGGGGAACGTTGAGGGAATCAAATGTGACTGTGACAGATAGGAAATAAAGGCTTCTCTGTTCTATCACCTAAAACACATCAGCATTAGGGTTTTAAAAAAAAAAAACATCAGACAACTATGGACTTCAACCTGAGCAGACAAACTTTTCCTTTGCTGCTGTTAAAGTTCTAGGATTGTGTAACTCCAAAACAGTCAGGCATTAACAAACCCTTCAGTGGACACCACAGCATTTAATATTAGACGTTGGTTTACTATTTTATTTATATTTATATGTAATCTCAAATGCAGACAGGCAGACTCAAATGTCCATTAAATATGCATTGCATTTTGAAATTGAACTTGTGCACGGAGATATTGAAACAACAAAGAAAGAAAGAAGAAATATGCTCATAATCTATGCAGGTAATTTATGGCAGACGCCCAGTGGCAAATGATATCATATGAAAATAAAGCACCTTGATAACACACCCTTTACACTGAGAGGAGCTGCCCACAACACTTTTGCTTACCAAATGCAGATAACACTGGTCAGCATCACAGAAACAACAAGCTGCAGTATATGCCGGTGGAAAACAGTAAATGCTACCATCTCATTGCACTAAAATGTCTTGGGGCACACAGCCACATCAGGAGTTGAAGCTGTGTATTTCCTGACACAGAATAGGAGGGATTCAAGAATCAAAATTTATGACTCGAGATGCTATATGTTATATCATAGTCAGACCCAAAAAGGGGTTTTGGGTAGAGGGGGTTTAAGTCATAATATAAATCTCTGTGGGCATAAAGATTTATATTTTAATATGTTCAGTCTCAACAGGCTTTAGGTTGGCACCGTTAGCAAATATCAATATCAGTGTAAATATATTTAACACCCCACAAAATATTGGCTTTGCGGTTTACTCCATAGTACTGCAGCCAGTATGAAATATCTCCAAACTGCTGCATCTTTGTCTTGGCTCCTTCCATGCAGATATTCTGCCGAGGCATGGCATCATACTCACATATGCACACATAATGCACAGTACTGTGCATATGGAAAGTATCTCCACCCCTTCAATGCCTCATTACATTGCTGCCATCTCCTAGAGACATTTGGATCTCTTTTTTTTCTCCCCAATGAATCAGTAGCCCGTAATGATTGCAGAAGAAAAAAAATGTATTTTGTATAGTTTTAGCAAAGAAAGGTAAACAATGGGCTACGGGTATTAGGGTAGGGTTATATATGGCCATCTCCATAGACAACCTTCACTTTTCATGTGTTCCATGGCTTTTCATGTGTATTACACCAAGAGGCCTTGGCGGTGCCACTCTGCCAAATGCAAAAGCCCATACTAGATCATATAACTCTATTACTTTATTCCATCTCTACACAGGATCCATCTCCATCACAAGATTGGCAACAACTTCTACATTTCACTATTTTGCTGCCATTATTGGTTACCGAATGAAGATTGAGGAGAAAAAAAGTCTAATAAAATGTCTAATGAAGTCTAATGTAACGTGACAATCAGTGGGACTTTGAAAAGAGAGTGAAAACCTTCAGGATTCACTGCAACTCCATGTTAATGTAGAAAACCACTTTCTTTGATCACCACCACAATGGTCAACAATCATTTGTCAACATTAATTTGACAATCATTTCATCAACAATCAATAGCGCAATAATCATTTCAATATTTTATACCATCAGATATATATAAACAATATATTTCTTTCCAGATGACATACTGTATGTGCACCCATTCACCACAGAAATGCTAAATGTGGCGGTGGTGTAAATGACCACTATCAATAACATGACAAATGATGGGTTTAGTTATTTAGTTTAGTTAAGCTTCCCCTGACAACAAACAGCTTTGATGTGGTAATCTTCCAAAAGTTTTCCATCCTGATATGCCATGTTGCATTTTTATATTGGGTAATCTTGTTTTTTTTTTCTGGAGAATAGTAGCCAAAAGCAAATGATCTTTTTATTCCCTTATTCTATGGTTAGCGACTGGCTCTTAAATACATCAGAATTAATGTTTGCAGGAACAGAATATGGGAAGTGATCTGAATATGTTCATATTCATGATACAATACACTGTGCTAAACTTTGACTGTGTGAGGGAGGTACTTTCACAAATGCAACACACCAAGTCCGCAAAATCAGAGTATTTGGCCATTGGCATTCAGACACACTACCTCAATTTGGTATCATTAACTAGGCCTTCTTCACAGCAAAAAAAAGCAGGACTGCACCAGAACTAAATTTATAAATGCTGCATAAGCTTCACCCGTTCAGTTACTAAGTAGCATCGCGTAAGGATGTAAAACCCAACAGATGACTCAGGTACAATCATGTGTGTGGCGGTAATCCTGCCTTGAAGGTTAGCAGCACACATATCTACTCTCTCTCCCATCTCTGCACGTAACATCTGCAGCTGGAAAGCAGAGTTCTATCCTATGGAATAGCCTATGGCTCCTGCAGGAAAGAAACACAGTGAGGGTAGGCGACTGTGCGCATCGATCACCATGAACCCCATGATCAATGCATCTTGCATTACCATATAAAAATGGGCTATGGCGTTGTGGGGAGACAAACAACCGCCAAAATATCAAACATATGGTGTCATCCTTGACAGGTAGCCCAACATAGACTAAAGACAGTGTAAGGATTCAGCTTACCACCTTATAATGACGCCTTGCAGGTTTCCGTAATTCTGTTAAAAAGGCATGAATATGGACACCGGCTCCTTTCCACGATTCTCCCTCTGCGGCATGTAATACAAAACCAAAACAATAAACTTGAAGAAGCGCTGTGAGGCTTACATGTGTGCCCGGCCTGTTTAATGATTAAGTAGCCACTCCTATTCGAGAGGCAGGCTTTGAGAAACAACGGCGAGTCGTAATGCAGAAATTGCGGTCCGCTGCAAAGTCCCCGTTTAATGTACGTCTGTGTGTTTCCCTCACATGCCACCATTACTTCAATGATTATTCCAGTCGTTGGTATAGTCTCTTAATTTGACGAAATCATTTGCATCCAGATTTACAAAATAGACTGACTATGGGGGTGCATTCAGAATTCACCTCATTGGCGGGGCGCACTTGAAGTGTGGTGCGACCCCCTGACACACTGCACGCTAGAGAGCAGTTCACCGACAAGTGCTGATGCAGAGCTCACCCGGATAGCAGGTGACTCTGGGACGGACCTGGCTCAGACCCAGTAGGCTGCTGTTTGGCTCGAAGAGATCTCCAGTAATTGAGCGAGCACGTGAAATTGCTTTACACCAGCAGATATTGCCAGTTGCACCCCTATAGCTGTGGAGGCTATTGACAATTCAGCCTGAAGAACAGCCCTTCCAAATGGTCTGAAGGTCTACCACTAGACAGGTTTTAACAATGTGACTGTTAGCCTACAAATTAAGTCCGTTGATGTAGGTTTACATAAACATTACCTTAGCTAACTTTTTAGAAGAAACGATTTTATGGATAGTAGCAATAATGTAAATCACAGTGCACAGATTGGGTATTTGCAAAACCTTTATGTTAGAGTAGCATACCAAAAAATGACTAAGAAAATAAAATGTCGTTGAAAAATCTCTACAGACAGATTTTGCAGAGTCTTCTCAATGAAACACATGGGTTTTGGTCGTCCAGATCAAAGTATTTGAGCGGTGTGAAATTCCTCATGCATGCCTCTTAGAGACACACTGTAGAAGCAAGTTGTGTGTTTAAGACCTCCACTTATGATGCCCATCTTACAAGCTAAGTTTACATGTAGGACAAGTTCAATCAAGGTTCATTGTTTCACTAGGTGTAATAATTATATTCACTGGATACAATTAGGGATTTTTATTTTGGCAAATGACTGACAAAACAAACATGCAAACTTATTAAAGTTATTGCCCACTATGGGTAACCGTTTACCTCTTGGTAGCATATTACTTACTTGTATAAATGCAAATTAGAATTGCACCAAGTGGTGCACAGAGGTGAATGCTAAATAGGTTAGCATGTAAGTACACACAGCATTCATAAAGGTGATCTTATCAGGTAGGTAAGAAAATGTCAGTTAGTGTGACGAATGTGAATGTAAAACTCAACTCCACCCTTTGATAAAATAAGATGACAATAAGCAGTCTTTCAGAGCAAACTCCAAGACATGCCAGTATTTTAAGAAAGGTCCTTAGCTCAAGAAATACACTAAGGACCTTAGCCAGTGTATTTAGGCTATCAATTAACTTAGCCTACACATGGAAAGTAGGCTGAGTTTAAAACATAACAAATGCAAGCTTTGCAAAGGCTACTAATAACTCACCATGTGTACGTTCTGTAATGGAAGTATGCATACCTGGGTCTTTATTTGAATTCTGATCAACCAATTGAAATAGGTCTGATGTAAAAATTAATCAAAACCTGCACTTTGCAGCTGTGAAAGGGTTAACATGCCTCTGAGTAATGCTATCAGATATGTAGTTACACGTATACCTTTCGTATCTGACAGCTGTGTCTGGATACACCCTGTTCATTAATGACTAAACACCAGAGTTCTGGCAAGCAACCAGGTATGGCTAAGTACTTCCTCACCACTTGGCTTGGACTGACAGGTACCGGTCTCTATTCTTCCCATTGATTTGATTAACAGATTGTTTTTGTTTCTCAAATTTGTATGTGTTATACTGTATGCATGTGAATAGTGTGACTTCTCCTCTCAGTGTTTCTCCATGCCTATACCTATATTCTTCCATTCATGCTCCATTCCTCTCTCTCTCTCTCTCTCTCTGTCTTTTCAAAATCACATTGCTCTGGCCTGATTCCTTTGTATGGGTGGCATACACACAGAAGCTGAGAACACTTTTGCACCCTGTTCACTCTCTTTCTTTCTTTCTTTCTTTCTTTCTTTCTCTCTCTCTCTCTCTCCCTCATTCGCCAAGTCAATCAGAACAAACCCTCTCATCCCCTTCCCAGTGGCCCCTCGCTCTCTGAACTAAACATACAAAATCCTCTTCTCTCCTCCGTAGAATCTTTGTTTGAGGCCAAAAACTCCCTCTTATAGGCCTGCTGGCACCAGACGTGGTTTGGAGGGGCACCACCAATGAACAAAGATGCCCTCTGTGTTGGATGGATGCTGGACAGGGAGCCTCCCCTTGTGGAGCTCCTCCTTTACAGGCTTGCTCCTACTTCACCACACCACCTCAGCAACAGAAAACCTGCCTCAGAGTTTTAACCTCTGGGTCACTTCTTATAGTTGATGTAGAACAGTGCTGTGGTCAGACTTCATAGTAGTTTAAAGCACACAGAAACATTGGCACACACACACACACACACACAAAGATGACTGAGTCATCATGAGACTTCATCAAGGACTGCATGTGCCACAGGGAATCTGTTACAAGGGACATCCACTGCAGTCTCCTATCTATCCCACAGGGAAAGGGATTGACCACCATCATTCAATATCCCTCAGGCGGTGTAACTGTGAAAGCGGCCTGAGCTTTTTTTCTCTGACTGTGTCCTTGCCATGTGGGGCAATGACACTGAACACTTTCTTATACAATCTATGCTTTAGATTAGACCCAAAGGGGTGATCAGTCTGTGGCTGCACTCCAATTATCAGATGAACACTGCCCTCTAGAGGACAAAGCATAGTTGAAGCATCAAGGCCCATGAGCCCATTTAAAAAGACTAGAATTATACCAAACGTTTTAAATATTGTTTAAACAATATTTCAAATCTTGTACCATATGAGCAAGGCCACTGTTGCACATCCTCACCGCGTGCTAATGGCGGCCGCTTTGGAACTTTCATGCACTGTTTGCCGCCGGTAACGTTACAATTCATATAAACAATATTCAATAACGTTAATCCGGTTACAAAAATGTCATGTCATGTTTGCTAATTACCACCCTGATTGTTGCGTGTGTTTAAACATAAGGGTACACACATAGTGTGCACACATATACTTTCACTCGTGTATTAGTCTACATGAACAAACATAACGTTACCAGGGTTTCCCCTATGTACATTTGACTGCGGCGGCCCGCCGCACCCTCAAGCCTTGCCGCCGCACCTTCGCGAGATGTCCTGGATGTCCGATGACGGCAGACACGCCGTCTGCTTGTCTGATTGGCGTGGACAACGCCGTGGTCACCATGTCGTCCCCAGGCTTCTGTGGAATGGAGTGTGACCATCTTCTCCGGTAGCTCACGCGACACTGCCTACACTGTCCGGCACGTGTCTGTCGTCGCAAGTGGACGCTCCTCACCTTCGCAGTCGGCCTCAGTCACAGGTGTCGGTCCCCTCAGTGCCACTAGGCATCCAAAGTGCCGCCCGCGCGTCACGCTTGTCGTGATGTCACAGGCACTGCGCTCTGCGCGCGCTCGCGCGCGCGCTTCATATGCAGCTTCTGCCCCACGGGCCTCCGCAGTGAGGGGTGTCTGCACGCAGACACCTTCACCTCGCGGAGCGGGTGCGTCACGCTCAACATGACGTCACAGGCACTGTGCTCGGCGCGCACGCTGTGTGTAAGTGCTTTGACACTTCATATGCAGCCTGTGCTCCTATGCTGAAGCGCGACCCAGGTCGGCTGCCTTCCATGGCACCGCAAGAGATACGCGTGGCTCGCCATCTAAGCGTGGGCGCTCCTCGGCCCCACACACGGTTGGCTTGCTCTCGGCCTACACTGTCCGACAGCTGTCTGTCGTCGCAAGCGGACGCTTCTCAGCTTCGCAGTCGGCATCAGTCACAGGTGTCGGTCCCCTCAGTGCCAACGTGTCACGGTGCTCTGCGCGCGTGCTGTGTGTGAGTGCTTTGACACTTCATATACAGCTTCTCCCCCACAATCCTCCGCAGTGGGGACGCCCTCGCTTCACAGAACGGGCGCGTCTGACGCGCTGGCCACGCGTCACGCTCGACATGACATCACATGTGCTGTGCCCTGCGTGCACGATGAGTGTGGGTGCTTGTCACTCCATGCTCAGTCTCTGCCCTCTCGGTCAGCCTCGATTGTGCCACAAGGGGGCAGCATTGCGCTTCGGCTGTTGAGCAGGCTTGGTCTCTTTGCATCGAGCTCTCGCTGGATCTTCTCAACGGTGTTCAGGGCCTCAGTGGCCCACCCCCCCTCAGGGCCACTAACCTACCGGGAATGCGGGCGCGGACCTCCTCTTCAGGGGCGCTTGCGCGCAACGGATTGGCGTCTCTGTCCACACGTGGCCCCGGTCCTACTTTACGCTCCCCTGCTCCCTCTCCTGCGCCAGGTCCTGGCCAGGATCAGGGCGGGAGCGCACAGGACCACTCTGATTGCCCCACATTGGACATCGCGGACATGGTTTACGGACCTGATCTCAATGTTAGAGGGCAGACCGTGGGCTCTCCTAACGCAGGCGTGTGGGGCCGTGTGGCACCTGCGCCCGCAGTCGTGGAAACTGACGGCTTGGCCCCTGAGAGGGCTGTCCGCCGCTGTGGTGGAGACCATTCAGAGCACCAGAGCGCCTTCTACTAGGCCTCTGTACGCGCTGAAATGGCACGTGTTCAGTTCATGTTGCGCAGACTAGTGCTGTCCCCCGTTTGTCTGCCCAGTGGCTGATGTGCTCACTATCTGCAGCACATGTTTGATCAAGGGCGCACACCATCCAGTGACAGTGTATCTCGCAGCAATCTCCACTTGCCGTCTAGGCTACGCGGGGACCTCTCCAGGTGCGCATCCTCTCGTATCGCGCTTATGTAGGGTGTCTGGTGGCTACGCCCCTGCTCTATGCGTTCTGTCCCTTCCTGGGACCTGGCTACAGTCCTGAGTGACTTAGCTACTACGCCCTTCACCCCTCTACAGGGGTTAAAGTAAAAATAAATCCTGAGCCTGAACTTTTTGAGTCCCCCCGCCCCCCAGTCTGAAAATGACACTGGCGTGTAAAACTCCGGACCTCTTGATAGGTGTGCTACTGTCAGTTGAGGTGTTTAACTTGGATCATTTATTTATACTTAGGCCTATTGTAATACAGGAGTGCTTCTGTTTTGCTGGGTGTATAGCATCACATTTGTAGGTTACAAATTTGTGAAAATCCTTATTCTAAAATTAATTTTATTTTCTGTCATTTATTAAACTTTTATTCTTTTAACTTTTTTTTTTACTTTTTACTCTTTGCATATTATAATTATACCCTTGGTGTAACTTTTAATCTCGTTTGTTTCTTTTCTTACTTTATTTTATCCACTATTTTTATCTTTGTAAAGCACATTGAACTGCCTACTTTGTGTATGAAATGCGCTAAATAAATAAACTTATAGGCCTAACTAAACTATTAAAAAAAAATTATTTAAAAAGTATGCTGCATTCTTTTAAATGTAGGCTAGGCCTATATGCTGAAAGAATATAACCAGTCTGCTGCATCTTTTGAGGCAGTTAAGTAGCCTATATTAGAGATAATTTTAACCATTTTTAAGTTTAAGCCTACACCAAAATCATATAGGCCTACTAAGTCATGGAGCAAAGTAAATCCTTTAGAGAGAACACAATGTGGGCTAACCTGCTAATGTTGTGTTTAATATTTAAGTAGGCTATTTCCACTTATCACAGGTAGGCTATTGCTGCTACTGTCGTCATGTTCAGTCGGCGGTGAACAATTTCAGAAACGTCGGCTTCTGCTGTTTTATCGGGTGCTGCTGTTAAATTACTCATGGGGACGCCTGCTTTCGCTTGATTTTACGCTTTCTTTCCGTAACGTTAAGTCTCACTTTCCATTGCCAAGCCAGCCTCCCGGCCTCGACACCAGAAGTAGTAACTTTTGTGGCTGTTTGCTGTTGTTAGGTTTCGTGGGATGAAGGTAATTAGGTGACGTTGATTTCTTGATGGGTGATTTAATGCTTTCAAAAGTTGACACTAATTTGCCTATGGGCTTGGAGAACGTATCTTTGTCCAACTTTTATTGGTTATACCGCGTATCGGCTTCAGCACTTGTGTCAAACATACCGTATTGCAAGGATCCGCCCTTCTCTGCTTCTAATAGATTTGTAACGTTAGCTGCATTCCTCTCATATGAATGGTAGGTGGAATAATTTGGCTCGAAAATATTAAACTGCATGCGCAGGCTCTAAAATATTTTTCCCCCTCTCGGCCGCACGCCGGAGATCCGGCATGGTGCCGGGATACATTAAGCCCTGCCTCTAGCAGACATCAGCCTGAAGCTGTTCTCTCTGAAAACAGCTTTGCTGCTTGTCTTAGTGTCTGTTAAGCGCGTCAGCGTTTTTTGGCTGCGCTGTCAGTCAGCCCTGATTGTTTAAGTTGCGCATGGAGATGCCAAGGTCACTCTGCGCCCTAATCCCTTTCTCACCCTAAGTGGTCACCACTGATCCTAGATCGAGAGGGAGCGAGCTGTCTGCTCTACCTGAGTCAGGTGGAACAATGCCCACTTCGCTTTTCCCGTCAGGGTCCTGCATGCTTACCTGACACGCACGCAAGGGTTAAAAAAAATAAAACAACAACAATCGGTTGTTTGTCTGCCACAGCGAACAAGGGTTAAACAGCCTTTTGTCTATTCAGTGCTTGTCTCACTGGCTTACCGAGGCTATTACGCTCGCATAGGAGGCGGCGGGTGTTCCCCCGCCTGACTGTGTGAGAGCACACTCCACTCATGCAGTGGCAGCCTCATTGGCCTTTGGAAGGCGTCTCTTTTCAGGATATTGCCAGAGCGCCTCTTGGGCATCTGGAAATACCTTTGCGCGCTTTACGCGCTGGTCGTCTCCAGGCCTGGCTTAGCTGAGAGCACGCTCTCTGCGCCTCTGCGGCCTTCGCCTGTGGATCCTCCCACCTCGGGCCCCTCGGAAGGGGGCACTTGAGGCTTGGTTGTAGTGATCCATTCTATCCGTTTTCGGCTAGAAGTGAAAGAGAACGGTTCAGATACTAATGTATCTTCGGTTCTCTGAACGAGAAGCCGAAAACGGATAGCTTCTGGCCTCAAGTGCCATCGCTGTGCGCATGGCAAAAGAGGCAGATCTTTAGCAAGCAGGGGTTATTATAACCTTTCTGACGTCACGCTGAGCTGGCAAGCCCGCTCGCGCTGACGCAGACGCTTGCTGCCCATTTTTCAAAGGGTTGGTGTTAGTTAAATTCAGTCGAATAAAGCATGAAGCATGCATTATCCATTCTATCCGTTTTCGGCTTCTCGTTCAGAGAACCGAAGATACATTAGTATCTGAAACGATTCCTCTTCAGGATTCGGGTTATTCTGAGTCACTCACTCAACTGATCCGGGTTATGCAAGTCACTTGAGTCAGTATTGCTAAATCAGGATTTAGAGCTGAAACCAGGATCTATTTCAGCTGTTCTCCAACACAACCGATTCTGCCGGTAGGTAACCACGCTAGAATTCAGTGTTTTTTGGTCGCCATAACCATAGAATTATAGACTGGTATTTCTATGGCCTTAACAGTTTGCCTGCTTGATGCTACTTGGATATCCAGATTATTGCGAAGCAAAAAAAAACTCGGTCACTAAAGTGTTGGTAGGCTAGCAAGCACAACATCAGATACTAATGTCGCATTTCCCCCAGGCTTCTGTGCTTATATAGCCCCAGTGTTTCATTTCCATTACCAAGTTTTAACACCGGGTTTTAGGTAAACTTGGAATGTTTACTATACAAACATAATAGCCTACGTTAATTTCCCGTTAAAGATGCATATCGCCGTCTATTATAGCATTTCATAACCTCAGACATTAGTGCTGCAACTAAAATGTAGCCTATGCTTACATAATATTAACCGCTTAGGCGCCAAAGTCGCAGAATTGCGACGTGACGTCAGCAGCATTAAAATCGGCTGTATTCGCAAACATCGTGTAATAAAACATGTGGATTGCCTAACACTAGTTGGTAGACATGTAGTTCTTCGACTTAGGAGCAAAAAACGTCATTTCCTGTTTTGAGATCAGCGGAATTAGCAGTGGAAACAAGCCCATGACACTCAGTTGCGGAAGCGGTGAAAGTGTGTGCTGTGTAATGCATTGCGTGCGGGTAAATAATACGGTTTCCGCGAGAAAATCGCCTAATGACTAATAAAAAAGTTGTTTCAAGATATATTATGGATGTTATTTGCTGATTCTGAACGGGAATATATGAACATGGAAAAAACAATCGGTCGTACTTCTCCTAGCAGCTACAGCTAGCACAACAACAATGTCAACTTGCAAGGCAAGTTTTCCAGATGCACAAACACGTGTTTTTTTTTTACCTTTTGCCCAAAGGGAATGTGGGTTGCAGACAGTGGTAAACGTAGTCGTAGTCGTACTAACGTTAGCTCTTCATTTAGAGCTTCAAATAAGTAACGTTATGAGTCGCCGCGTTACGCAGCAAATACAGTGGCTCCACTTGCAGTCAATGTGGGGTCTGTGCGCTGTGCCGTGCTTTTAGAAGTTACCATACTCTCAGAATAATAAACTTTCACCTAGATAAAGGGTTGGGCTGGTGATTGGTAAAAAAAATGAGCCGATATTTTACTTCTTGCGCCATACAAGGCGAGAGCGTTCACGAAGCGCAAACACGTGTTTATTTCGACCCTTTGTTCAATGGGAATGTGGGTGGCAGTGGTGAACACGATTGTAGTGTCCATGAGAGAGGTGTATTTCGGGGTAAATGAAACAGAGATGGAAGAGTGAAAGTAGCCGTAGCACAAAATCTCCATCTTCAGTGCTCCAAAAAGGTGGGCGTTGCTGCGTACGCGTCCGACGGGTACATGTGCGTTCTGTGTTGGGTAGTTAGGTCTGCACCGTGTGCCATGCTTTGTAAGACAGGCTAAACTACTATATTCTTCAGAATTATAAAGTGTGTGGTCTGGATAACTAATATGGGCAGATAATTGGTAAAAATTATGCACTTGTATTTTCCTGTTGCATTGTAATCTGCTAAATGCATAATTGTAAATGTACTTACAGTTTTAGGCTGCTGTTTACTATACTGTTTTAGACTACTATTTTTTTTTTTTTACAATTTTACTGCTGATTTTCTATTCCTGATAGAATAGAATAAAGAAAAAAGCCAAAAGATTCAAACATCTATTTACTATCTAATATTTTCAGAATGTTTTGATCAATGATGAAAACATATTCAAAGCTACTGTTCTTTACATGGATTTTACTACTATATGATACAGTAATATAGCAAAATGTTTTTACATTCTTATGTTTTATTGTTTGTTTCCTTTATGCATGAGGTAAAAAAGACATGAAAACATATATATTATGAAAATAATTTCAAACATCAATTCAATATGTATGATTATAATGGCTTTCAAGATGGCCGGCGTGCTATGACGTCATCATATGCTAATTATATGCAAATTAGATGGGTAAATTTGAATCCCAAATACACTTTGGGTCATGGCCAACATTTTTCTAATTTACATGAGGTCTCTATCTTTAACCCACTTTAAACCATAACCTTTTAAAATATTTATGTCACAATCCATTTTTTTTCCCTTCATAACATGGCGCCTAATGGGTTAAATGGTAAATGGTTCTGCATAACGTTGTCATAAAGGCTGACATCCTATTGCGTGTTTATTTAGCTCAGATAGTTAACCGATTTTCTGCTGAGAAACAGACCTGCTGCTTGCTTGTAGTGCAGGTGCAAACAGCGTGGTATAAAATAAAACGGTAATGTTAAAAGGGGAGCGATAAAACTGTAATCTGCATACAGTCTATATAGCCTACAGTTGGGGTCAGACTTGGATTTTTTTGTAGCGGTAGCAGTACCTTCAAGCTAAATTTCCCCTTCACCTAAGATTCACTGACCTATCCTTGTGCGTCCTGTGATTCCTTGATGAAGTTAGAAGTTGTTGAGCCAGCATCGTTTATCTTTGGGCCAGAGTTCTTGCAAGTGGCTGTTCACGTCTTCAGTCTGCGTTAAGTTCTTAAAAACAAATGTCATTATGCTACAAATTGAGCAGCTCTAATTTGACGTTAGGCTCCATCTGGGGCTACCGTTGCAGCATATTGACCCGCTACTTGCTAGGCGCAAACGTAGCGCGATAAAATAAAACGGTAATGTTAAAAGGGGAGCGATAAAACGTTTACAGACACTATCGTGTCCTCGGTTCTCTGAACTTGAGAAGTGAATATAGTCTGTATAGCCTACAGTTGGGGTCACACGTAGTTGAATTTGTTTTCTAACAGTACCGTTAAGATTATCAATGAAACTTGGGAGCCAATCTGGTTCAGCGAAAAAACACCCAATAGGCCTCACAATTAACTAGCCAATCAGCGCCAGGGGGCGGGAAACTGGTCAAAGGGTGGGAAATACGAAAATTTTTAATGAGTATACATTTCTGAGCATGGAATAGACAGCCTAGAAATTCTCCTGGGTCTTTTTAAGCCGCACAAATTTGTATACACAATTATTGAGGCTCAAAGAACATTTTATGATGGTCAAAAAATGCATTCTATGGGCTCTTTAACACATTCAAAACCCACTGCTAGATTGTGCCACTGAAGTTTAGTTGACAGGTAGATTTGCAGGGGTGGGTGTGAGTAACCTCTGTAGTTAATATATAAATCCCAAATCCCCAAAAAGTTGGAACAAGGCCATTTTCACCTATGTTCCATGTCAATTAGGCTATAATAAATCTTCCATATAGTCATAGAGAATTATGATGCACAAATACTTGGATTTATGGGTTTAAAAAGGCATATGGCAACAAACTACACGAGGAGCAAACAAGAAGTAGCCTGACACCTGAAATTTCAGTCCAATAAAGCAGGCTATATGTAGCGGTCAGGGAAACACTGCCGCCTTGTAGGGGATAGAAAATATGAATCCAGGGGAGGACTGAGTGGGAAAGGATCTAAGTCCCCCACACCCAATGCCTAAAGCCTCAATGTTCAATGAGTATGAATAGGTTGTACTCTGTTTAGTGGCCCGAGTGTAATAAAGGCTACACTAGATTGGGTAAAGTAGGCTTTAGGATTTGTTTCATAACACGGTGGATACCTAAAGTGCATGTAGTGTGAGAAACACTAGGACAATCCTGATGTGACACTACTTCCTGCTTTCCCCAGTCTAACTAAACAGGTGAGGCGCCCCTACTCCCAGGAAAATAGCTTGTGTTACTGTTGAACCACTCAGTCACATTTATTATGACTAACACTAACACAGCCAAATACAAAAAAACACAATGTGATGTGGTCACGCTATTGACTTAAGGCTTGTAACAGAAGAGATGCAATAGCTGAAAACACACCCATTCTCAATACACACAAAAAAAACATTTCAGGTTGACTTCTGCAAAAGACACTTAATACTTCTGTTCAGCAACACTCATCCAACACCTTACTAATAATACATCTCTTCAGGGCAGTGAAGGAGTAACTTTGAAATCTAACCCACCTTCAATCCCTACTCAACAACAACCCTTACAATAGCAATTCAAAAAAACATATCCTTCTGGCTACAAGAATACTTTCGAAATTAAAAGCAAACACAAAACAATATGACATGTGTTTCACTGTTTTTCCACATTCCGTGTAACCATTACCCATCAGTGTATTTGTAAAGTGGTCCTGCTTCCTAAAATCAGTGTGTGCCACTGCAGCGCAGTTCAAGGCCTTTGGGAAGCTTACTCTCTATGCATGCGAACGTGAGAGGATACGCTGCGTAGCAGTCCACGGTCTCCTTCGGCGTGTGTGTGTGGGGCGTGCGTGTATGCGTGGGATGGACAGAGTGTGTACAGACACGGCTTCAGCTCAGTCCAGTTCAGTTCAGTTCAGCCGGCCTCGCATATGTTAAGGATCAGTTTAAATGGTGAAATGTAGTGCTCTCAATGTTACCAACAAACTGCAGAGAACACGTCCAGGATGTCTGGTGGATGGCAGGGTAGTTACAACGTGAAGGAGAAGGCGTCACGAAAATCTTCAATCTTCACGACGCACTCCGTCTTCTCAAGACAAGCTTCATGGACACTCAATAAACATTGAATAAACAGCCTAGACGATAATAACTGCACTACAAACACCGTTACGCTCTTCAAGACGCCTTCTGGGTGTAGCTAGCTAGTCTGTGTGTATCGCCATGCTGCTTAGCTGGAGGCAATTTCTGTTCCACTCGAACCCTCGAACCGGCTGCCCAGGCGCGTTCACGAGAGTCAGCTATTAAAGGCGCAGAGTACTATTTGAGCCTGCCACATATATTTAAGTCACAAGGCGACTTAGTAAAGGCAAAAAAAAACCTGCGCATGCAATCTCATTGGCCATCAACCACAGGATGCACGTTACCTAAAATAAACTAGTATTACGTATTGCAATTGTAGGCAAAATATCTGACCATTTGCTGTATGTTGTAAAGGAGCAGTTTACCATTAACTTTACGTTATAACTTGCTGTATCTTGCATGCTAAACACCCGCAGAAATAAGCGATGAGAGACTCATCCTCGCGCTAACCGGCTGACTGAGGACAACGTAACCGCGGTTCACGGTTAATTAGCGCGACCCTAAGGACTGGAGATTGATGAGTTCCCATCTACGAGTTTCCGGCTCTGCGGGAAGTTTTTATCTCGGACTGCCTGTGCACATTGTCACTTGTGGAGTTGTGGTTGCCTACAAAATTGTAAGTTAAACATCTTATGGCAGCTAAGATGTCTAGGGCTAGTATTAGGTAATGTTGCAAGAGGTTTGTGTGTGGCGCTGTTTATCATTTTAAATCAAAACTTAAGACTCAAGTGATCCGGGTTAATGATACTTGAGAATCGCGACTCATGAGTTAATATAAAGATACGGGTGAAAGATCCGATTGAATCAGGATTCAACCAGCTCTAGTGGTTTCGCCCTAGCAAAATCAATTAACTTTGTTACCTTTGTAGTGTATATTTTTGTTTGTAATTATGAGAATAAGGCCTGATATTGTTTATATGTCCATTGTAACAATGTATTGTTTATTTTGTTGCATATTAGTGCAACCCCTTTGTGCTAACCCTGAAGACCCTCAAGTGGTAGGTAATGGTAAAGACATGTGGATGATGGTTAATGTAAAGGACAGGTATGTTCATCAGTCTTTCACACTACACTACAAACAAAATGATGTCAAAAAAATCTAAAAATAACAAATTTGTTGCCCTGTAGTTATGTAGTGAAGACAGCTAGTACAACATTTTGTCATCATATGCAACTGCAGCTGCAGCTCTCCCTGCCTCCTGCTTCCCATGTACGTATGTGGATGGGCAGGGAGTTCCTCAGAATTTTCTTATTTGTGGTCTCTTATTTTGAAGTGGTCCTGACAGAACTATAGCTCCTTTAAGTACGCAGTCTTTTTTGATTGATTTTATACAATTGGTGTGCCATAAGCTTCTATTTGTCATTCTATTCTGCAACATTGTTATATGGAATGTGTGTATTTTATAATACATGGTAGAGTTTGTATTAAAAGTAGGTATTTGTAAATATGTACAATGGCACACACATTTTGAATGTGCAGAATTGATATAGATGGTAAACATTATTTTTAGTGGATGGCACCAAAGGGGTTAATTGTAAATTTTTTATAACTAAATTCTCAGGCAGGCTTTCTGAATGACACCATGGAGGCCTTAATATTTATGGTGGTTTGGAATGCTGCACCCAGACTGGTTTGGAAGATCGAGTGAACGTTTAATCATCTTTTATGATTTCATTTATACATTGTGGATTAGTTTCATCAATTATTCTCCTGGCTCATCTCTGCTCCAATAAAGCATATCAGTTATTTATGACAAGTTGGTAAAGTAACATTATGTTAAGATTATTTACTACAAGGTGAGTTATAGCTGCATATCAACACAAATACCATATCAAAACACAATCTCTTGACTTGCTCACACACACCGACACAGGCACATGCTTTCCAAAACCACATCTTACATAGTTTATGAATACACAGATGGAAAGTTGGCACAAGTCGTTTTGATTTGCATGCACACCATTGTAAAAATGAATAATTTCTCCCGAGAGAGCAGTTTAGTCGTCCACTATAGTCTGTAAGAGCGTAACTCAGTCATCCTCTCTCGCCTGTAAGAGTGTAGATTAACCATCCTCTGGACTCTGCAAGGTGACAGCCTCTTCCTGAGAATCAAACTACTGCAGATGAAAGTAGACATGCGCTTGGTAGATCCCAGACTAGCTCACATAAACATCCCAATTTGTTAGACTGAGGGACCATGTGAGACTGTATTGAAGCTCCAAATAGAAGTCTAGTAGCTTACGACTCAGCATCTTTGATGGTCTCCATTAATTTTGCTCTAGGCCCATGGTGAAGCCCTGTCAATGAATTCTGTAATCCTTGCTTGTCTTTTTTTAATTTTATGTGTGTGTAATTTTTGATTAAAATAGAAATATGAATAAAACTTATATTGCTCCACTATGCCATGCTATAGTGCTCATGTGGGTTTGGTGCCAGACCATAATGCATTCTGGCTGGAGAAACCTTTCCAACTTTGGCCATGTAGAAGTATATTTATAAATGGAGTGTGCAACATAAAATGGTGCATTCCACAGAACCTCTGTCTTTAATTGTTAAAGTCAATCATAAATCAAAGTGTAAATGGCTTAAAGATCTTTGACAAATGTGAAATTACAGTGCTGGTTGACAGACAACTTGCATAACACTTCAGCGAAGTTAACCACTTGATGGCGCTATATAGCTCAGAAAATGTCAGACCATTTTTTGTTGAAGGTAAAAATCCCTGGCCTTGACACAAAAAAGACATTTGTTTCTCTTTTTTTCCATGTTTTTTTTTGGAATGTTAATATTTACAAACGCGAGCAAGTTAATACATCAAATTAAGTGCACAGGCTGTTATTGTTTCAAAGCTATTCAAAAGACATTTGAAATGCATATAGCCTTTTCTTTTGTGCTATTAAAAACGTTTATAGTGGCTAATGACCAAATACACTAAGAGAGGTCGCCTCTAAAGATACATCTGCTAAAATATTATCCTGTTATATAGGCTATTTATTTTACTAGTTTAAGAGCTACTAAAGCTGTAAAGTTGTCACTAATAAAAAATGTTGCTAAAACTTCTGTGTTAACTCGTGTTGCTCTAATTGCTCTTAACATGCCCATTTAGATTTTATACACATTAGTTCATAAAGGCCTCATGCATGGCAGCATGAGTCTAGTGAGGTGAATTAAGTGATGCCATACAATGACATTGTACTGCGAGCGTATGCATGGTAATATGGTAATAGTGGATGCAGAAGGATGTCTAAAGCTGAAGTTTCTGTGTGGAAGATAGAAAGCCTCCAGAGCTCATGAAGACTGGTGCTGCTACTCATGGGCTACCAGAACCAGCTCAAAGACAACGCCACAGCAGGGGCAGCACAAGCAGATGGGTACCAGCTGCTCTGGAGGAGAACCTCAAACAGGCTGCTTTAGAAGCTCTTCCGAAACAGACACGCAGGCACACATGCACACAGACACACTCAGAAACACACACAAAAACACACACACACGCATGCACACACATACATGTGCACACAGTCACACACACATGCACACACACACACGTATACACACACACACATACATGTGCACACACTCAGTCAGACACACACACATGCGCACATCCTCACAGTCACACAAACACATGCACTCATACAAACACACACACACACTCTCTTTCTCTCTCAGACACACATTAAAAAAGAGAGAGAACTTTATAAGCGCCCATTAGAATTAGATAAAATGGAAATGCACAGCAGAATGCAATGTGCATTATAAAGATGCTGAATAACAATTAGTTAGCAAATCACTTCAGGTGGGTGAAGGCTGTTATACATGGCACTTTGCAAGATGCTGGAGTACATTTCTTTTTTTCCTTCTATTTTTCAGTGTCTGTTTCCTTTTCTTCCTGTTTTAAGCTGTATGTGAAAAGTGTATTTTTACTCATGCAGATCACCAAGTACACCCATTACTTTTAGCTATTTAAAAGCTATGATGTCCAACCATCAGCAATTGGTTGGCTGGCTACATGCAGTGTCCGCACTGTCCATTCACTGAGCAAAGAGCCGCAGAGTTTATTGCAATATCAGAATGCAAAGGATGACGTGCATTAAGTGGCCCTGTCCAAGGAGGACTCCAAGCATGGCCTTATATAGATGCTATTACTGTGTCAAAGGTTTCGAGACATTAATCACATAGGCTGATGCCATCTCCATTGTGGTTAATGTGTGACATTTAGAACAGCTGACTGGCAACGACAGGAGTGTGGAAGGAGAAATGAAGGAATGGAAACGGTGGGTGCTGATGGCGTGTTTGGGCATGCCTGATGTGGTAGGTAGGCATGCGTGGGCGAAGGCGTGGGCTCCCACGATAGGCCCACAGGAGTTCTAGGCCAGCAGTTTCAGTTCCGTTCCCACAGGATTGCTCTAATTAACCGCCGCCAGTTTGAACCAGTGAGGCTGCATCCTCCTGCTGCAGTGTCACACATCAGAGACAAGGAAAGAGACACAGACAGAGGAGCACATGTAATCAATGTGACTTGAGTT
This sequence comes from Limnothrissa miodon, assembly GCA_017657215.1. Lineage (NCBI taxonomy): Eukaryota > Metazoa > Chordata > Actinopteri > Clupeiformes > Clupeidae > Limnothrissa > Limnothrissa miodon. The sequence continues at coordinate 327,645 of JAGFZM010002010.1, read as the reverse complement.
TTTTGCAAATTCAAAGTTTGTGTGTGCTTATGTGTGTGTGTGTGTGTGTGTGTGTGCATGTGTGATTTGTGCAGTATTGTGATACACAACACTTTTAACTTTACCTTAAGGTTATTCATATACGGTAACTTAAACATGTTATAAACAACAAAATGTTTAATCATTCATAATTCTGGTAATAAAATGGGCTCAATCTCAAATGTAGACGTGCGAAAGCTCCTCAGCTGTCCACATCACCAGTGCTTATAGCCCTGCCCAACAGGGACACTATTACTTAAACATTGTTGATAAAAACAGGGGTGTCGAACATAGGGTTTGCAGACTAGTCCCTAATATAATTTCATGTGGCCCGATTAAAAAATCGTGAAAAGCATTTATGAATTAGTAGTTATGTGGTCTGCTTGATGATGCCTTTAAACCATGCACAAGACAACCTTATTGTGTTTGAGCATCATAACAGCCTCCTGGCAGATACACGTGCCTAGCATCTCATTACTGAACTCTACTGCTACTATATGAGGGGCACCAGGATTAGGGCTGCACGATATTAGGAAAACATGCGATATGCGATAATGCTGTTGAGTGTTGCGATAACGATATCACATGCGATAAGTAAGTTAATGTCTTTCTGCTTAGGATTTGCTTGTAACAGACTCCATATAATAATAATCTATGCAGAAATAAAATAATAAAAAAAAACAGTATGAAATAAACAGAGCAATCGAATCAATTGAACATTTTTAAATAATATTAAATCTTAATAAATATATTTAAATATAACTATAAAACACACACTACAACATACTATAATTTAAATTAGGTTTTTGGCCAGAAAAAAATAGCAAAAGGCAAACTCAGCTTCAGGCATTTGGGAAGTCACTGTTTGACACTATGCAGTGTAATGTCTGTGTGCAGTCATGTAAGTTTATGTGTATCTCTGTGTGTGCACACTTGTGTAGGAATGCTGAATTATAGCAAGTTCTTGGCTAGGTGTTTACTTTGCTGGTCTTTAAACATGTGCATTGGCATGTTACAATATTTCCTGATGTGCTATAAATTCTCTTTGAAGGTGAATTGGTCGCGATATGTTGCAGTCTTTCAATATGTATATTGCGCATGTTGATATCGCGATAACAATACATTTGCGATATATTGTGCAGCCCTAACCAGGATTACCATCAAAAAAGACAGACAAATTAAGTAGGAGGAAGTCAGCACACAGACACATAAGGGTTGTATTTGTGATGGCCAGAAACACAAAACACATGGATTTTTGTCAATTTGCCTTCAATTTGTCTGTCTGCCTTCAAAAAGCTCTTGAAGACTCGGCAATTAAGAGAGCATCTTCTGTCCTGGCATTTTGATTACTTTTCACTGCACAGCAGTGAAGAACTCCTATCTTCTAGCTGTATTCTCATTAAGATTTCTTCAGTGTAGCTTGATTGTTATCTTCCTTTGTAAGTCAATTTGGATAAAAGTTGCTGCTAAACGCATAAATGTAAATGTAAATACAACTGAATTGTGGTCACACATTTAGACAACTCTGATAAAAGTCTCGCCTGGTATATGATAAAAATGAGTTTGACACCTCTAGATTAAATAAACAACACGGAAATATGCATATGACAAGATATGACATCATTCAAAAACCTTGCAATTTTAAGCTCGATATGTTCTCCTCGTGTCCTCCACAAGGTGGAGATAGCGAGCCTACATCTGACTCCCAAACCTGTTGCTGGAAAGATTCCAGTGAAATTCTAGTGGTATCAGCATGCCACTAGGGGCTTGTGATGATGGTTCACTAACTATAAGTGTTGATAGGGCTCAATAGCTCAGACCGTTCAGACCTGTGGTACATTGATATGCTCAAGAAATTTCAAAACATCATCAACGTAAATTTGGTCCAAAATGGCTTACCATGAAGCATAAAATTAAAGGCAATTCCCTTTGAACACAAAACACTTGAAATGTTAAATGCCAAAGCACACTTGACCATTTCAAGTGTCCCAGCCAAGAGCATGTGAAAGTAGATACACCTCTTTTCCTTTTCATTTTTTTTGTTTAAATAAATGTAATTACTACCTCTGATATATTTGAACATGGCATAGATTAAGTCATATTTCGAACACTTGAACAATTATCCAACCGTAACTTATTTGTCATTATGAATGCTGTAAACATAAAACAGAAAGATAAAACACTTTATTGAACAATGCAACAATGTAAATTGTTAGTATACACTGTTCAAATGCTGCATTCTTTTAGGCAAAAAACACGTCCACATATGTAAACCGCTTTACCTGTAATGGCCCTTGATGTTTGCTGCGTTGGTTGATTATTTTGCAAAGGCGAAAGAGAGGCCATGGCATGGCTCTGATTAGAAGGCCGCTAAAGCAAAGATGCCAATTGGGATTGTAAACACTCACTTTTCCATTTAACCCTTTAATGAAGCTGCGCCTTTCATCTCCCAGGTTATTACAGAACAGCCCTAATTGATGAACATATATAACTATACAGGCTTTGAATAACCATTGCGTGGTGACTTAAAACAGGCCAGTGTACAAAGACACAGGGTATATTTTAGTCAAGGCCTTTTTAAAGTGGAAAATCAGTGGGGGGTATAACCAAACAATGTTTTTTTTTTCTTTCTGGGCAGCTAGTAGGAAAAAAAGACAAATAAAAAACACATACATAATAAACGGCGGAGCTTTGTAGCTTATGACTTAATGTCGAATTATGGTAGGTCCCAAAGGCCAAGCCAATAGAGAGGACCCAAACTGTAATCCGAGTCTCCACTGCACATTATATCCAGAGTATTATCTTTCATATTTTCATAAAAGCGAGCACAGTACATACACACATACACATATACAGGCACAGTAGCATTCACCTTTAGTAACCCCTATTAAAAATGTATACACAGTAAATCAGAAGGTAGCAACGGTTCTATCACATAAACTGAAGGTCAGGATGTACAGTATGATGTACAAGAACACAGCTTGGTTGGAGACATCCAAAGTTACCCATGCGGAATCAAGTGCTAATAATGTGAGAGAGAAAGAGTTTGTGTGTGTGTGCATGCATGTGGGTATGAATAAATATATGTGTTTGTGTGTGTGTGCTTTTTCCACATGGGAAATTGAGCTCATAAAACTAGGCCCTAACTGCAGCAAGGATGAGCTACAGTAGCAGTGTGACTCGCGGGTCAAACTCCAGCCATAACTCTTCACATGATCGTTTATTTTCACGTTTTTTTTTTCCTTCTTCGTCTTCCCCCCCTCCACCCTGTCCCTTGTCCCCCAACCTCACCCAAACCACCTCCCAGAAACACCACCCAAAACCACCACCATTGACCTTGTTGCGTTCCCTGTTGCCTCGCATTTATTTAGTCTCTCTCGCTTTCACGGGAGGACGGCAATGGCCGACAGAGCTGTCAGGACATCACGCCACAGTCTTGCTTTACAGCAGGTCTGGGGCCTGAGGTAGTGGGGGTGGGGGGGCTCGCTGAAGCTTTTCCCCATGTTAGCACAGTGCTGGGAAAGAGAGAGAGAGAGAGGGAGAGGGAAAGAGGAGAGTCGCGAGGAGAGATATACGGTCCCTGGATGCGGAACACCAACTGGAAGCCCATCACCATAAATTTGAAGGCGAGAATATTTATGCTGTTGCTTTTCTCATCAGAGCAAGGGAGACTTTTAGTCAAGAGCGAGGGGATGGTGGTGGTGAAGTCTTGGGGGGTTGAAGTCTCATCTGTCAGGAGAGTGTTGCATTTGAATCGGTTCCTTGTTTTCTACCCCCTCCTGTCCTTTTTTTATAATGCAAAAGGGGCTTCAAAAGATCTAGGTGATATTTCTACAAGTCCTCCAGGAACCAGCCATCTTGACCTTCAGTGAAACACTGAGAAGCTAAAGTTTGATGTGCTGGGGTGGGGGTCGGGAGGAAATAACAGATTCTATACACTGATTAAGAGCGAAAACGGGATACGGCCCACGTGCTGCTCGGGAACGCCAGGCCGGTGTTCGGTTTCCAGATGAAGTCAGACGTCCAGGACACGCGTCCAAGCCTCTGAGAAAAAACGTCAGTTTATCAAGCGCAGGCCCCTTAGACAGTTTTGACACAAGCCTTATTATCACTGGATCCCTCCGACTATATGTATTACCTTCCCCTGCCTTCCCCCTCCTGGCTGCCCAGATTAAGATCAATACAGCACTCACTTCCTCCTTAACCACAACATTTATCCATTAAAACATGTGCGTTTCTGGGCCCAACTTTTAAACTTGATTCATGGCGACTCCTTGTGCAGCCGCCCCCTGGACGTATAGAACCTTAATTTGCCCAGATCCTTTGTAGAACGGAACCTGGAGGAAGCGTGTGTTCTCCTCTTGAGTCACCAGGCACCTCCAGCCCTGAGATGTTATGTGGCATGTTTGACATTGGAAGTGAAACAAATAACACAGGTTGTCAGGTATGCGCCAGCCATAGAACCAGAACGGGGGCCGTGGCAATCAGCGAAACTCTGGCCAACGTTAGGCAAGACATCAATAAAATACCTCCTACCCGCTTAAAGCATTAGTCCGAGGCAAATTAAAAAGTAGGGCGCAATTAAAAGAAATCACTGTGTAAATGTTAGCATGTGGAAGTTTTCCTCTTTCCTTCTTTTCCCCTTAACCCCAACAACCCCCCCCCCCCCCTCCACCACCCATCCCCTAGCCCTGGGGATTGAATACCGCAGCTGCCGAATATTACTACATACATACATCTGTTTTTGATATGGCACCATTATAATCAAAAATCATAAAAAGGTAACGTGGTCCCCTTGTTAATTTAAGTATATGTTTCCCAAAGCATGCAGAGTTCATTCATTGAGTGTTTTTTTTTTTAAACTGTAAATGAATAATCAAATTAAATAGTTCATCTCTCTGCCCATTGTAGTGCTGAGAAAGAGGAAGTGTTGAAATGAAACTGTTAAAGAGGTTATATTGTTTTATGATACTTTGACTGGGGTGACATTTTAAGGTTAATGAACATTGCCCTGAACTTGACGTTCACCCACAGGGGTAAAGAGTAGAGTGGAACTTACTGACAGTAATACACACTAATGCTCATTTCCTGATAGCTATGTGATCATTTCCTACTTCACTGGACCCACTGACAGATAGCCTAGGCTGACAGGTCTATAAATGTTTGATTTGGAGAACTGGAGCAAAAATATTTTTCAGGTGACTTCATGTGGGTTAGATTTTATGCAGCATTACTCAAAAAATAATAATAACAGAAGCAGCAGGCCAGCCAAGCATCTGCAGACTCCCACTTATATTCGGTCAGTAAAGAAATAAAAATAAAAAATAATAATAAAAAAAATCTTGTATCCGGATCCTGATATAATTACACTATGTAAGAAGACTAAGGTATGGAAACCCATACCTTGTTTGAAATTGAGCCAGCACTTATAAGTTACAATCAGATGTATGCTCCAGGGCAAGAAGGAAAATATACAGGATAGACTAGGTGAAAATTTCTTCAAAACGTCTTGTATAGTGTTTCCAAAGAGTTAAAGGCCTAGGTCAGGCAAAAAGCAGTATACTGCAAAACAGTGTAGCATTTCATTCACAAATACATATTTCATGTGTAATTCATTCATTCAGCCGGGACGTGTGTTTTATTTGGGAAAGCGGCGGAATGTGAAAGCTGGCCTGCTTTGAGTGAGAATACCCCCCTCCACCCCCCTCAGCTCTCAGGAAGAGGGATCAAACACACACTCACACAGATGGGGAAACAGTAGCCTAGTGTGGATGAATGTACCACAAGATATTTAGTTAGGAATGACCCAGACCGTCTAAGTATGGTGCATATCAGACAGATGGTGAATAGTAAAGGTCATAGGAAGCAACCCAAAGAATGTTCCAGGAGAAAAATAAGACGCTTTAAAGACACTTGAGCAAATATAGCCCTAGGTTGTAGTTTTTTGCTAATAGGTTTGGGTGAGGTTCAAATTTTTTGTATCACAAGGCAGTAATTTTACATTGCGCCCCCAACTCCACTCTGCCATGGTGAGTTTGATGGCTGTCACTCTACTTTAGAGAGAGCGCCTAGGTCTACCGCTGAATTTCCACACCGAAAATGAAAATGTCTGGCCAGATCCACTTTTCGCTCATATTAAAATGGATATTTCCGAGCTGTCAGGAGGTGAAGTCTGGGCTTTTCAGAATGTCTTCCTGGCAGAGAGCACCGTTTCCCCTATAGGTTCCCTAGCAACATCCAGAGCCCCCCCCATCCCCTCAAACCCACTACCTACCCCACCTACCCACCCCCAATCATGTGGGTAGCATGCTCCCCGTGGGTGTTGAGCCAACACGCGTCTGGCCACCGGCTCGCTTTTCACTTAGTGGCACGCACTAATTTACGGAGACCCGACACTTCTACCGAGTCCGCCGCACCGTTCCCACATTCCAGCTGAGAAAATATATCATTAGTCCCTCGCCATGTAATACTTGCCACGTTACGTTATGAAAGCTGGGTGTAAGGCTAAATGGACAAAATACATAGGCTTCGTAGCCTAGCCTGCAGTTTCCAGAAAGAACGTCTCGCTCGTTCTGACCACCCACCCACCAGCGGGGATGTCGGGTTGAGCGGGTTGGAAATAGAAGTGAGGAGGAAACAGACTGACTGGAAGGAAGGAGGAGGAGGAGGAGGAGGAGGGGAGGAGGAGGAGAAGACAAAACGGCCTGTTGAAAACTCCTCTCCGCTAACTAAATGGGTCTTGGGTTTCAGGCCGAGTGTTTCCATTGTAGGTTTTTCCCGCTGAATCCATAAAGTCCTGCAACAAGGGTTGGGAGAGTTAAGGAGGGGCTGGCCCAGAGGCAGCCTGTATGCTATGGACGCCTGTTTATGAAGGATTTTGATGAATTCACCAGACAGGCTACTTTGAATTCCTGAAGCGGCGCACAGGTGACCTAATCAACACATCACAGAGAATGAGCTCCCCTTCGAACCCTTTGCGGTGAGGCAGGTCCTCTGTGGGCCCTGTGCTGTAGCAGTGGCAAGCGCAGGAAAGCCTTAGGCTAGGTTGGGGATTCCTTTTTCTGTATTTAATAATACCCAGACAATAATTGTGGGAAAAACATGGGAAAAGGAGCCGTGATTTCACTTGGGAGATGGTATTCCGATTCTGATTTGGCTAATCAGTGAGACCGGGCAGCTTTGCGTCCTCCTACATATTTTAAGATCAGAACTCTGCCGACTTTTGATTGGTGAAATACTCCAGTCTGTGGGAGCCCCTTATTATGAGACTGCCTTTGAGCTGAGGGGTCCCTTTGGAGTTGATGCTGTTATGCTTTGTGGGGGTTTTCACTTCACAAACAATTTTTACAGCACTGACAGCCTGTAACCAAGCAGGCCCTCATTCGTAACTAACCCCCCACCCCCCAACCCTTGCATCCAGCCACCTCAAGGGTGCCACACGAAAGGCGCTAAATATAGCTGCAGTCATCCCAATGGAGAGACGAGAGAGAGGAACACAACTGCACAGGCCCCTTCTGGCTCCTCTGGTTTGGTCGTCAGCATTAATTAACCAGCACAGGACACAGTCATGGCAAATTACAGAGCAACTCAGCAGTGCAGGAGACTGGATGGGTCCACATGGTGGCCAATTTATGGTGACAAACTTGTTACGCTCTCCCCAAAGGGCTTCTGCTAGCAGATGGCAAGCATTGTTTTGGCAACCGCGTGGGGCGACCCGGCCTGGGTAGGTCTGGCCACGAGAGGAGGCAGTGTCCCAGAACCGAAACCCCAAGACCGGGCCGTTCTCTCCTTCCATCGTCTGCAAAGCCACAGCAAACCACCTTTCTCCAAGCCACATCTTTTCCTTTCCCATCTATCGCAGCCAGGGCCTGCTTCATGTGGCAGCAATCAGTCGGACTGCCGACACCCAAATGCGGAGCGAAACGCGTGACCTCCTCTCTGCCCCCCCAACACCCTCCAGGAAACCACATCTAGTGGCTCCAGCCGGTGAAATGTTAAAAGGCAAAGCCTGGCCCCATTAGATGAGGGCACGGAGGTCTACGAGCAGGTCCTAACCAGAAGCTTGGGCCGTAACACCAAACGTTCAGTAATGAGCTAAGTCTTTACTGTAGCAGCATTAGAGAGAACACAAGCCTCTATTAAAGTCTACACGGCTACTGCTCCAAGAGGACAAGTCACCTCAGATGGTCGTTAAAAAACGAGAGAGAGAGTCGCTCTGGTCCCTGTTCCGGGTCGAACCTCCGAGGAAAACTCACAAGGCCTTGCAACTTCGCCCTAATGTTGTCCCAAACTGACTCATTTCAGTGTTTTTTTTTGTCAGCGGTTTATGTTGTCATAAAAATTGCTCTTAAATTAATGCAAAATCCATGCATACAAATTTTTATGACATCCTCAGATTATAAAAATGTAAGCAGTTCCATGTTTCGCTTCCTCGGTAGCAGATCCGTTCGCAAGTGTGACGGCTCCTGTTAAAAACATTTCACTGCCTTACCAGGAGAGAGGCCTTTGACTCAAGCAGAAGACATCATCCGCTTGCAGGGTCTCACAATAAAAAGCCATGCCTGTTACAATAAGCGCCACTTTGTTTCCAATACATCCATGGTTAAACATTTATTACACTAATTACAACCGGCTCCCATTGAATTTTCTTCCTGTGTTACAGATGCTTTGGCAGCAGTCCCATATTGTGTCACAGAGTGGTTTTATTCAGCAGTGTGTAGTACTAAAAGGGATGAGAGAGAGGAGGAAGGAGCACATTTAGGGTTGAATTTTGTATGAGTCATGGTCTGAACATAAGCCTGTATATTCCCAATCGACCAAACTACAGGGAATTTTCTTAATATTCCCTGTTGTCACGATTAGTTCTTACGTCTCACTTTTACTGCGGATGCATTGTCAGATGGAGGTCTCTGCAACCTTGTTTAAGTTCCAGAGGTCTTAAAGGGCCACACTCTCTACCTTGTGGCTGGTCACAATAGCCATGAAAGTCATATAGGCTCTGAACGAAACAGGAAAAGCATTTTCTAGAAGCTTTCTTTGATTTACACTGAATTATGGGATATGGATGTTTAGTCTGTCGTGTTAAGGGGAAATACCTCTTTGTAATTGCTCCTGCTGAACAAATACATCCAGAGACAGGGAGACAGTGACACACACGCACATGCACACACACACACACACACACACACACACACACACACAGTCAGTAGCTCTAACTTTATTGTCTTTAAACAGGGTCTGACTCACCACTGATCTTAAAATTCTCCAAAACTCTTGTTTAGAAACTTTTTCTCTTGTAAGAATTGAGGTATTGATTTTTTTTTTTTTCAAAGTTTTTACAAGCTTGTAGAGGTTTGAGCAAACAACATAATGGCAGCCTTCTGGTATACAGAGTGTTGTGGATGTGTGAAGTCATCAGGGGTTTCCGTTGGAAGACATTTTAAAGTGTTTTGTTTGTATAATTTTAGCAACTAAAGGTGTTTGGTTCGTGTTAGCTGCCTTGCAGTGGGCATGTTGAAAATCTCCAAATATTATATTCCATGATACAGGTCCTGAAAAGTCTCTAAATTCAAGTTAATGGCCGAGTGTCAGGCAACTTTTTACATTTTAAACTGGACCAGCTGCAAAAAAATGTGTGTGTGTGTGTGTGTGCTTCATATTATATCAAATAATGTGTGTGCAGTGTGTGTGTGTGTGTGCTTCATATTATATCAAATAATAAAAATTAAATAACAAAAATGGGCCTGTGTGTGCTTATGTTTGTGTGTGCGGGTGTGTTTTTGAGTGTGTGTGTGTGTGGGCAATATTCCTTTTTTTTTTGAGAACCTGTGGTCTATATAATCCTGTTTTGATTAGAGCTTAACCCCCCCTGCAGAGTCTGGTGCCTTGTAGCTGCACACACAGACAGCAGGCCCTCGACGAGCAGCCTGCCCATCCTTGGGCCCTGGAGCAGGGCTACCCTGTTTAAGTGGTAGGGGTGGAGGTGGTGGTAGAGGTGGAGTTCTCGGCACGCTGCCATGCCTCGCGCCCAGACGCATGCCTGCTGTACACCCCCGTCCAAGCACAGGCTCTGCCAAACCACACAGAGAGATAGCATGCGAAGACAAGACCTCTCTCTCTCTCTCTTTCTCTCCTCACTCATTCTCTCTGTCCCTCACTGGTGGTCTCCCATTCTCCCTCCTTGCTCTCTTTATTCTCCTCTCTCTCACTCCGTTAATCTGTCTCATTCTGTACCCACCTCTCTATCATCTTTTTTTTTCTCTCTTCCTTCCTTCCTCCTCCCTCCTTCATTCTGTCTCTGTTCCCCTTCGTCTCTCTCTCTGTCTGTCTGACCGTCTCCACTTCCAGCATGTGGTTCATTTTATATCACACAATGCCCTTAACTGGTAATTAGGCTTCTCTTTGACCCCCCCCCCCCCCCCCCCACACACACACACACACACGCACACACACACACTCCCCCCTCCACAACACACACACACACACAAACAGACACACATACACATATGCGCGCACACACACACACAAACACAAACACACACACACACATACAGCCCTATTTGGTAAAGTATATGGCCACTCTGTAAATCCTCACTCTACTGTATGTTTTCTATATTTTTTTCCTGTCAGTAAAGCAGGCCGGGCCTCAGTGCAGAGGTGGTAAAGGAGAGCAAATCCCACAGCATGCCTTCGGTTGCCTGTTAGTTTGATTAGCAGACACCCCAACGTCGCTGGATGTTTTTACTGGGCCTGTTAAGTGCACGCATGCGAGGAGGGAAGCAACAAACAGACGTGCTCCAGCTGGGCTTCGGTCTCTCCGACGGCAAGTTCACCCCACCTAGATGCCAGCCGCCCCCACCGCCCCCACCACTCACACACCACCACGTCCCACAACCTGACGACCTAATGGCTATTTACCCCCAGACATGTTTAATATAAAGGCTAATTTCTTTTCCTCTCTCACTCCCTGAGTGTAAGTGGTTGATAAATGGTGCACTTAAAATACAACAGCAGGGGCCATTGGGGGGTAATATTAGTCTGTCTCCTCAGTCTCATGACTGGAGGACTGGGTTGTGACTCTATGGCTCCACTCTCTGCTGCTGAGTCTATTTGAGGTTCAACCCAGAAGGCATCAGTTCTCAAATACAAATGTGTGTTGTTGCTCATATGTTTCTGCTGCCATTGTATACTGTGTGTGTGT
>JAGFZM010002010.1:252622-294155 GCA_017657215.1 Limnothrissa miodon | reverse complement strand
GGGGGGGTAAACTCTACTAACATCCAGGTGTAATTCCCCCTCTAAGGAGCTGCGGTGGTACGGGGGCTACAGAGACTGTGGCCACTGGCGGTGAGTTTAGCACTCCAGGCCTCCCTACGGCCCCGGCTTTTCTCATAAGTCACGAAAGTGAATTTCCGTTCAAATGAAGACCAGCGCAAAAAGCGGTGTAGTGTTACGGTGGTGTTATATGCGTGTGTGTGTGTCAGTGTTTGTGTGTACGAATATGCAGGCCCCTATGCACAGCCTTGTTTTGGTCTCTGTTCTTTGCCTGTTTGTAAACTCATGTGAGTACACGCTGGCCTAGTACACTGAAAACACACACACACACACACACACACACACACACACACTCACACACAAGTCCTCATTTTGTTGTGTCTGGGTGTCTGTTTCTCTGGTCCACGCTTCTCGACATGAGAGGGTCAAAAGCCACAGCCTCTCCTGAATCATCAGGCTCTGATTACAAGCTGTGATGTCTCTATAAAGATGCCCAGCAGCAAGAGAGAGAGCGAGAGAGAGAGAGAGAGAGAGAGAGAGAGAGAGAGAGAGAGAAAGAGAGCAAATAAAGAGAGACAGGGAGCTAGAGTTAGAAAGAGAAAGGATGGAGAGAGAGGGAGAGATGGAGACAGAGACGGAGAGCAAGAGAGTGACAGAGAGGGAGAAAGACTGAGAGAGGGAAAGAAACTAAAGGCAAGGAGAGAAAGAGAGTAAGGCAAGGGAGCTTCTGGTGGCTGTGCGGCACCAAGTGGTGACCAGATGTTCCCAGCCCCCCCACCCCCCCCCCCCCGCTCCACCCACCCAGCGGTGCAGCTGAAGGGGGCGGTTTAGGGGCATGCCTGTACCCTTCCGCAAAAAAAGAGAAAAGAGGAAGACAAAAAGTGTCGCATGAAAAGAGACTCAACCCATCTAGCACACTGTATGGAAATGCTTTGTGTGCTCAACTCTTCTTTGTGAAAGAACACACACATGAAGTGAGTGTATGGCAGCAAGTGTGCCCTTTAATTTTCCTTTGCTTTTGTTTAGATATGTTTTTTAGGTGTGGAGATAACTGGATTTTCTGCATGTGTGTGGGGGGAGGCACAGTGTTTAATGGTGTTTATTGCATCATATGGACGCATTCAAGGGAAATAAATCAATTCACTTTATTAATTCTTCAGTTACAAACTCTATTATTCACTAGACCTCAATACAAGTCAATACATACTCTCCCTGTCTCTCTCTCTCCTTCCCCCTTTTTTTACTCCACTCACATCACACTTCTTACACACATCCATCGTTCATTTCACCTACTTCCCTCAATAGTAGAACACCTGATGCCTGAACTTCTGTCTGGGAATGTCCAAATTCGTCTATTTCTGTATTCATTCAGTAAAAAAGCACTGATCCCCCCATAAATAATAACAATAATAATGAGGTTAAAAATAACATCTCAGCTAGAAAAACGCCAGATCACAATGTGGTGTGGTAGAGATGTCCGCTTCCTTCTTACGCACCAAACCCCCACCACCCCACCCTACCCCCACTTCACCCACCTTCCACCACCTCGCCCGCCCCACCACCACCACCACCACCACCTCTCTGCTCCAAAGGACTCCACATGTTTATGGCGCATGCCTGTGGTATGACGATGGATTCTCCATATAAAAGCTAGCGGGATCATGGGGTGTTTCAAATATTGCTCTCTGAAGACAGTTGCTGACAGAATGACAGCGGCCATATTTATTTTGGTCAGGGAGCAGGGCACTTTGTGGGGAGTTAATCAGAGGCTCCCACACACCCCCCCACAAGGAATGTAACCATGGCTTTGAAAACACACACACACGCACACACACACACACACAGAGTGAAGGGCCAGGGACTACTAGTAATGACTTTCTGCCCATGTGGAAGATTTAGCACAGTGGAAGGCTGAGAACACCAAGCCATAAAGGCGGCGTCTCCTCAGTGGCTGATAGCTCTCAGGTTGAGAGATGCCATGATTAATGCCCTGTGTCAAGCGAAAGCAGCGAGAGATAAATAAATAAATAAAACAAAGCGAAACAAAACTCGCTCTTCTTGATCCCGACGGTGCAGGGTTACTGATGAAATCGGATCAGGAGGAGCCTGGGGGAGAACGGCTGGCCGGTGCCTGGGAGGGACGTTGCTAATAAGCTAACCGCGGCCCATTTCAGAAGTTGCTTTGAGGTGAGCTAAGTGTGGGGTGGCTGTCCATGGAGCAGCACCGGGCCCATTAGGAGTTGGATTCGGCGGATCTGATATCGGGATGGTTGTAAGGAGTGGAACACATAATAAGGTTTCGCTTCGGCAGCCTGCCTAACGCCAATCAGCGGAATTCCTCCTGCCCTTTGCTATGTTGATGTGTGTGTGTGTGTGCCCGCACATGCGTGTTTGTGTGTGTGTGTGTGTGAGAGAGAGAGAGAGAGAGAGAGAGAAGATAGAATAAGCATATGTTTACTTAGCTTAGCTTTAAGCTGTAATTTAACCAGAACCTTCCGGCATGGTAGCCTTTGACACACCCCCTCTTCTCCATCCCATCATCCAGCGCTCACTGGACAAATCCGACCCATCTCCCTCAAAGGTCGGGGAAAATGACCAGTGGTTTCATTTCAGCTCAAGTTTAAGAAGGTGGTGGTGAGGAGCTGGGTTGGTTTCCCGTAACTGGACGCTCCCGCCCCGCTGGTGGATAAAGCCTGAAAGCCCCCCAATCAGTTCTCTGGAACTCCAAAGGTATAAGCAGAAAACTCAATCCCCTTTAGTGTAATTCTCCAGGATTTCTGTTTCCCCAACCCAATATACAGCCTGAAACTATTTATGGAATAAGAGACGAAAGGGATGATGACGGGTAAACAGCACGATCGATAGCAGGGCTCTGTTCAAAGCGCCTCGTTCTTTTTTTTTTGAGCACTCTTACACAAGTTTGAAGTTAAGCCTGTTTGTTTAGGCTTTTTTTTCTAAGAATTTGAAGGCTCTGACCTGTCTTTCATCTGTCTCTGAGATGATACACTGACACTTATTTTAAAATTACCTAATTTTTAGTGCCTCTCACTTTTGATATACTCTTCCACAAAATCTCATTTTAAATTTGATTATTGACGAAGCCTCAACTTATGTCTGGGGTTTGTTTAAATATCTGTTAGCTTAAAAACATTTTCCCCAGAAACAAGGGCTGAAATTGTGTCTTTCCTTGCGACTGAAGCCGTAATTCCACTTGGAGTCTCTTCAGCTGGAAAAAAACCTAATTTAAACCAAATACAGTTTCTCCTGGTTTCGGGGCGTAGAAAACATAACAACGTGTTGCAGCCTTGAAACTACCTTGAGCCCTACAGTCCTACTCAATGTTCCTAATAATAACCCCCCCCCCTAAAAAAAAAGAAAAAAAGGGCTATTTTTACAAGCTGGCGCTGGTCGTCTGAAGGGCCGCGGGCAGCAGCGTAGCCATGTGCCTGGCCGGAGACCTGTGGGGGTCAGCGGGCCGTGGCTACCGTGTCGGCCCCGTCGGGTCGGCTAATTAAATGAAGATTAGTCCATGGGCACAACAGGCCCAACGAGGCTCGGGGCGTGCATAATCACTCCGACTTGCCGGCAGCCAATTAGTGAGCAAACCCCCCATCTTGGGCCTGGGAAAGCACTCCGATGCCGACTCCCGACTCCCAGCCTCCCACCTCCCGCTGGCGGGAACGCTCCGTCCAGGACTGCCGCCGAATACCAGCCTGTGTGGGATTGTGTCTGGAGGATATTAGTTGGTCGCTACCAGATTGCTGGGAAGATTCAGTCTTAACCAGGCAGGCAAGCACAAGAGGAAAGAAAAAAATCTAAATCATTTTTTTTCTCCTACTCCTTTTTTTCCTCACAGTGACACCATGCATTTGGCCGCAGTGGTGGGTTGTCTTTGGGCATCATCGTCTTCATCACCGTCGTTGCTACCAGTAGAGCAGTGTCAACAGAAACGGCTACACTTCATATGGAAGGAGAGAGGGAGAGCGGCCAAGTCGAGTGTAAGAATAATAATTAAATATACACAAACAGCTACTTTCTTAACTCCCCTCCACTCCACACACACACACACACACAGACACACACACCTCATCTGACATGTAAGTTCAGGAAAGTTGGCTCCTGAAGGTGGCAGGAACAGAACAGCAGCTTGTTGCTTGGTTTGGACACGGGCGTCTCTCACTCTGTCTCTTTCACTCTGTCATTCTCTCTCTCTAACTCACTAAGGGGCTAAGAAGTGAATCTGTTTTTGGGAGGCACATGTGGCCGTGCTGGGCCTGGCACGCAGACACAGCACCCCGCGCAGAGGGGGAGAGAGAGAGAGAGAGAGAGCTCAGGAAGGGCTCAGGGGCGGATTTAGACGTGCCGTGAGTTTTGGGTGACCAGCATGCCTGTCCCGAGGGGAGGTGGGTGGAGGTGGGGTGGGGGTGCAGGGTTACGGAGCGCTTTACTGCTGTGTTGTAATCGAAAGAGATCAGTGGAGGGCACTCTAGACCAGCAGCTGGAACGGCTTCACATCTCTGACTGGCAGGCAAGGCTCACCACACACACACACACACAAACACACACACACACACACACACACACACACACACCACCCCACCTCCATTCCAGCACCTTGCATGTTCATTTATTTTCTCCCTACTGACTAGCTAGGAGAAATTACTAATCACGACATGGAGCATTGTGTCAACAACAGACAGGCAAAACAAAAACAGAGGCATCTGAAATCTTAAAATATCTTGATAGAGGTGTCCCATTAAGCAGAAAACATGACCCCTCTCACCACCAGGCCGGCAGAACTGCATTGATCCATACTCCTTATAACATTCTCTCTATTACTCATATACAGCACAGGCCTCTGTCAATAAATCCCAGCTATCAGGGTGAGCCAATACAGGAGCTTGATTCTGGGCGTCTCTCTGTTCACGCTCTTTGTCTCTGTCTCTGGGGGGGGGGGGGGACAACTCTGTCCGGTTCGGAGGCAGACAGAGATTTCGGTGTAACCCAGATCAAGCAGTGCCAAAAAAAACGTGTTACGCTAAGGAGGATTACATTTAGGAGCTGCGACCAAAGAGTGCTTGGCCCGTGTGGAGGTGAAGGAGAAAGGGAGGGAGAAAGAGGAAAAGAACGAAAGAAAGGGATGTATAGAGAGAGGGAGAGAGCAGGCTGGGATTTACAGGTCCTTGAGATGGGCCCTTAGCTGGGAGAATAGAGGAGGTGAGACTGATGGGAGGCTAGCAGATGTTTCTCCTGTTACTGAGATGGGAAATCGATAGCACCACACAGGGCTCATTTTGCCCAGGGCAGAGGTACTTAATCCAATGACCATTGAAAATCATTAGGAGCAAAGTGTGTTCCTTTCTGTCTCGCACAACCCCACACCCCCAGCCCTCCCCACCCACCCATGCCCGCCCGTCGCCATGGAGCCTGCACTGGCCTTCTTGATCATCTACACACAAGTTCTTGAGCGAGGGATTAGCGTAACCTACTGGGCCACACATGCACACACACACACACACATACACACAACCCCCTCCCCTTTAACACACACAAATGTTCATACTTGCCTGCTAAATACACACTGTGCACACACAGACACATACTCTGACCCCTATGAATGTTTCTCTCTCTCTCTCTCTCATCACACACACATGCACACACACACACACACACACACACACACACACACATACACACTTGTTCTGCATGACTGAGCTGCACCACTTTTCTGCTGTCTGAGAACCTGAAAGCTGCTTTGCTACCAGTAGAAAATTAGCCAATGAGTCTCAATAGCGTGTTTGTGGTGTCTAACCTCAATCGCCCCAAATCCAACATCAGGGCATTACTCGGAGATTAAGGAGGCATTTTGAGGCAATAACATTCTAAGTTGTTTACACAACATTTAATATTATTGACGTGGAATGACCTGTCGTTTGTGGGTTAGGAGGAAAAGACAGATGGAAAAAGGGAGAGATGGAGGATGGAGGGAGCAAACAAAAGAGAACAGTGATTGTTTAAAGTGGTCAGGGGGAGACAGGAATAAGGAGGAGTGTGTTGGAAGAGTGCGAGGAGAAAAGAGGAGGAGGTGGAGGTGGAGAAAAACGAATGGGGCGCCTGTCACATGTCTGTTTGTGAACCAGTGACTTCGCTGACAGCGCTCCAGTTCAGGGGAGAATCTCCTGAGGGACGCTCTCCATGTGGAGACGTCATTTATCACGCTTGAGTTTGAGCAGGAGGAACGAGATAAAAGGTCGTTTACGTGTCTGTCCCCCCCACTCAAACCACCCACCCTTCTGCCCCTTTTGCGTCATCAAGGCGATTGGCATAGGCCCAATTTTCAAGAGACGTCACTGGTATTATTTCAACACGGGGAAATGGATGCCGGCAAGTGATTAAATAAAAAAAAAAAAAACTAATGCTATAAATAGCACGCCATCATATGTCAAGCCCAACCCGCTTGCCCTCCCCCCCCATCTACAAGCCTTCCCAGATGACTTCCTTCCTTATTTCCTGTCTCTGTTTAATCCATACCAATCTGGAAGGGTCTGCTGTTACGTAATCCTATACTTATGCTAAATACTGGTGTCTAGATTCTAGTAAGAGCCCCCATCTCTATCCTTTGAACATCTTACTCTTCAAACCAGTCTGCTTGCTGCATGCCGCATTTGTGAAATGACGCTTAAGGGGGGGGGGGAGCATACACACTGTTTACAGTCTGCAAGTAATCCTATTTATGTCTCTGAACGCAGGCTGTTATATTGAGACCTAAAGCCGATGAATCAAGTGCCCTTCACAGACTTCTGCCACAAAGTCCTTGGAATTCCACAGAATTCAAGAGGTCAACCTGTGGGGAATTTCAAAATGAGGTTTTCTGTCGACAAGGCCTCCACGTGGAGCTGGGGGGTCTGAGGCACCAGCTGACATTTTTTGTTTAGTTCCACGTGCAATCCTCTGCGTGCAAAATTCCCTTTTTAACGTAAAAAAAAAATCCCTTCAAGCAAACCACAGAAATACATCCACATCAGCAAAGTTAATCCTCCAGCATCACGCTTGGTTGAAAAGTGGTAATTTGCAACTAATGCCTAATTGCTTAATTTTATTTACTGCTTTCAAGGCTGATAAAAATGCAAGTACTGTTTAAGGGGAAAAAAAGCGAGACAGAAAGAAAATCACAAATACCATGACACATGGGGGTTTCCAGGCATGTGTTCAACAACGCCTAGTGACCATAGCTTCTGGCCCAAAAGGAGACTCTTTAAACTGACTTGACGTGTGGTTTCTAGAGACATCTCCAGACTAATAACAGGAATGGCTATTCTATGCATTCAATTACCACTTTTACAATAGACGCCCAATCAGCGAGCTCATACGAGGTAATTGATGCCAGCAAGTTGCCATCTAAACGTTCGTTTTTAATTAAAGAGGACTATAAACTACTTATGGAAAAGGTCAAGCAAGCAGCGTTAATTTAGTGCAGGGGGAAAATTTCTTTCGCAGAAAAACCAGGGGAGGGTATGAGGGGGCAGGATGTGCCAAATAATTACAGTTTCCATCCATCCAGGGAGCTTCTCCCCGACCTCAAATAATATTGAGAGATGGGACCACGGTGACCGTGGCTTATCTCAACTTTATTTCCCCACTCTGCTTCACACTGCCAGGACACGGGTCTACGCGACATCAGAATATTCCCGACAACTTTTTTTTTCCGAAATGCTTGGAATCTTCTTGTGGAGTTTTGAAGCTGTCTGTCTGGAGAAAAAAATGAAGAGAAGCTAACGCTAACGGCAAATGCCCAGAGACCTGCGCCATCCTCCTGAATCATGTTGAGCTAACAAGGCTCTGTTAACTTAACCTAAAATACTCCCAAAAGTGCTGAACAGCAGAGAGTAAAAATGCATGCTTGGATTACAGATTTCCTGTCTGTGCTATTTCTTGCTAACCTTGATTCAAATTAGCACGGACAGTCGGAATAATAAATGTATTCAGGTAAGGAGGGAAAAAGAATAACACTACTGTTGGAAAAGTGTGTGTGAGAGAGAGAGAGAGAGAGAGAGAGAGAGAGTGAGGGAATAGAGAAAGAAGGTAGAGGAGAGTCAGTCACATAAATTATCATTGCATACTGTATCCTCCTTGATAATCCTCTTTTGAATGAGGTAATTATTTCCATTAGTGTGTTTGGCCCATCTGTGAAAAGCTAAACAGTTTTTTTAATGAAAAATGTTTCCTTGGCCATATTTACAGTGAAAATATTTTCCCCCAGATTTGACTTCTCATTTAATGGTCAAAATACATGCAGCACGCACCGCAAATAACTCTCAAATAGTACAGAGGAAACAGTGTGTGCCATTGAGGAAACCTGCACTTCATACTTTGAGGAATTCCACAGGGCAGAGATGAGAAGAGCGAGTGAAAGTGAGGCCGCGAAAAAAAAAAAAAATCCTCAGAAGGAGGGGAAAAAAGAAAGGAGTGAGTTAGTGAGTGAGTGAGTGAAGGACTGCACAGGCTTAGGCAGCACTGGAAAATGGGCATATTTCATGCACAAAAACTACATGCCACCGTGGACTCCGATTTGGCCCCCGGAGCGAACCAGAGGAGAGCCACACGGGGCAAGTGTTTTTCCTCGGCCTTTCATCACGTCTGGAGGCAGACGCACACAACAGAGTGTTTATGGCCGGAGGCGGGGAGCCTGGGGAAGACGGCAGGCGGGGGTCGCCGCCGCCGTTGCTGCCTCCACCACCGTCGTTTCCCAATGCGTGTTTGGAAATCCCTCTCTCGCATACCCTCGCCTGGCGGAACAAGTCGCTGGCATCGCTCGAGGTCAGTGGTTCAATGAGGGTCTTTATGAGGGGGGGGGACATGACTTCCTTCCAAAGGCTAAGTCCTTTAGGCCTTCATAACTCTCTCTGGATGCATCAAGAGCATCTGGGCAATAACCAAACGCAAATGTAACCTCAGAGAGGAAAAACGAGACTGTCGCATTGTAGTGTGAGTGTATTGTGACACTGTTGTGGAGAAATGCCAACCACTAAAAAAGACAGTCAAAAAAGACAGACAACCACACACACACACACACACATACAGACAGTAACACATGCATGCGCATGTACACACACAAACACTAACCCTTTCTGCAGTGCCTCATGGACATTTTGCACCTGCGGGACTCGGCGATGGTGGGGCAGGGTATCGTGTCCTTGGGTGGCTTCTTCACGATGTGCCGCGTGCGCGTCTCCAGGCCCCACTTGAAGCCGCAGGTTCTGTTCCGCCGGGTGCATGTGCCCCATTCGCTCCACTGGCCCACTTCACAGCCCTCTGGGGGATGGAGAGAGAGAGGGGGGGAGAGAGAGAAAACAAGAGAGGGATAGATGGATAAAGAGTGAGAGAAAGGAAGATGGGGGAGATTGGTTGGGGGGGGGGGGGGTGTTATGAGTCAGGCTTAAACAACGAGAACCTTGCATGGTGGCTACCACTGTACTCCACGAGGACGACCTCAAAAGCCTTTTGTTTAAGCCAGGCTTCAAGTCAGAGGCTGCATGCACCTTTTCAGATGTCTTCATGAGTAACACATTGGGAAGGGTTCACGCCGGGGAGCATGTACACAGACTCATATGAACCATATGACCATATGACAACTGCAGTCAGCGTCCCGTCACATATTGAATTGTGGCAGCCAAAGCCACAGACTCAGTGATGGTTCAAAATTGTGAGGGAGACTGCAACGGTTCATCGCCGAATGCTCTCAGTCGCTGCTAATTTATTTTAGGTTCAAATATTAGCAGGCATATAATATTTCAATCCAATTCACTTTTATCAGCGACAAAGAAATGGTACATTTTTGTGTTCATTCAAGCCAGCGTTTCAGCCCGTTGTGCCGTCTTACCTCCGCACTCCATGGTGTCTGGTAACGGAGCGAAGCCTTCGGGACACTTGTCGAAGCAAAGGCCTTTGTGCAGGTAAAAGCCTGCCTTGCACTTTGTGCAGAAGTCTTTGCTGAAGCATGACTCGCAGTTATCTATGCGGCACCCTGTGGGACACAGAAAAGGCTGGAGTGATTAAAAATCAGACAACGCACCACCACTGCTCTCATATGGAGTTGATACCAGCACTCGGCTGTTGGGATTCTGTGTAGGGGGGGTGGATCTTGAACAGACTATCGTCTGGAGAAGAAGTGTGTGTGTGTGTGTGTGTGTGTGTGTGTGTGTGTGTATGTGTGTGGGGGTTGAATTATACTTGATGCCCTGAGACACATCTCTCTCTGGAGGGAAGTGTGATATTTCAGCACACTTGTTTTCTCTGACAAGCTTGTTTGGCTGTGTAGCAAGTACACGGAAGTAGAGGAGGTGGTGGAGGAGGAGGTGGAGAGAACCAGAGGGAGAGCTGGGAGAGGTGACAGCAGAGGAGTTGGTGAGGTATTACCTCACTGTGACCTCCTGCGGCACTGGAAGCTAAACAGATCACGGCACACAACAAAAGAGATTTTCTCATCATATTTTCCCCCATCACAGATGTGCGGTAGTTGGCTACAAGGCATATGGAGAGACAACGAGAGGGAAAGAGAGAGAGGGAGAGAGAGAGAATGTAATGAAAGAGTCTAGAAAGTCAGAGAGGCCGCTATATGGGATCTCCTAAAAGAAAAATGGATCTTCTAAAATAAAGTGTAAAGTGCTGATCTAGTTAAACTCTATCTGACATGAGTAAAAACAAACATGTCTTCTGCCTTGCTCAGATTTTTCACCCTTTCATGGGGTTTGGGTCACATTGATCCATGTGATTATTTTGCCACATAAAACTATGTAAATGTTCAAATTTAGATAATCAAATGTATCAAATGTATCATCCCTATTTTAATTGAAACGAATTAAATTAAATATTACATCACAACTATTAACTGTTCTCTACAAGATGGCATTTATGCCAGGCATTTGGAGGGGAAATCCATGCTAATAAGGGTTAAACTTTAAGAGACAACTGGGGGTGATGGGAATGTGCTGGGTGGTGGTTTTGATGGATTCTTGGGGAAGGCCCTGTCTGGCCTGGTGACCCTCCGCCCTCCAACCGCCCAGGTCGTTGGGCCTCCCACGCCCCACCCCAGCCACAGGGGCGCTTCCCAAATAGCACCGCGCCTTCCAAAAACATGCGCCGTGCCGCGCGGCACCTCACCACGCCACATCCCGTCGCACACAGACGTGTCGGCCTCGCAGCGCTCTCAGGCCTCCAAATAGCACGTCAGGCGAGGGCCCAAATTACACGAGCCACGCCAATGGGGGCAACACACAAGCCACGCCAACGGGGGCGACACACAGGGCTGGCTGATTACAAGGAGCCTCGCACGGCCGTCTGATTTACGACCTGCACTTAAAAGCCCTGTGAGTGGCCCAATTACCCAACAGGGCTTATGGCTTTGCAACCGCGCCACAACTGTCCACAACTGATCCCAGGACGGTGATCCGCTGGAGATTCCCAGGTGAGGAGACAACTATGAAACTCTCAGTCAATGGCTGAGCAGTCTGTGCCCAGACCGCCTGTGGGTGAGAGCGAGCGTGTGTTTGGTTTATTTACCAAGGCTCTACCGCTTTTATCTTTGACCTCCCTCGGACCAGAGGGTGGGTGGGTAGTGTGTGGGAGCAGCGGTTGGTTCTCACCATCTCCGGGCCCTTAATTAGGCAATCTTTAGCTAACCTCCAAGCTTCTCCAGCCCCAGTCCTGCACAGACGTGCATGGGGTGGATGGATGGCCGCAGGAGGCCTTCTCATTTCACTTTAAACACCCAGGAGGCCTGGTGCTCAAATATCTGTCTGTCAGAGTGGACCCATGAAGACTAAACAAATTCATGCACACACACACATACACACACACACACACACACACACACACACACTCACTCATGTCATACACATGCATTCCTACTTGCTGTCAAAATATGTGTGGTATTAATGAGAAAAAGGCTTAAGTCTGAACTGGACAAAATTTGTGTTTCAGAGAATACTACCACATGGAGACAAACATTTTAGAGTCTGGACCAACCATGCTGCTCTTAAAGTCAGTGGAGGTCATGGGCTTCTTTTCATTCAATGAACAAACACACAAACACACAACCAAACAGTTCAAGAAATGAATACTCCCTCTAAGGTGAGGATGTGGGGTGCTTTGCAGGAGTTAGTGAGTGAGTCACTGAGTGAGTGAGTGAGTCAGCGTGTGTGTGAGTGAGTGAGTCAAGTCAGTCAGTGAGTGAGTGTGTGTGTGTGTGTGTGACTGAGTCAGTGTGTGTGTGTTCTGTATATGATGGAGTACTGGTATTAAAGGCAGAGGGCTATTTCACATCTTCCGAGGTCAAGAATTTTAAACAGTCTTCACTGACTCATTGTCACGGCCTCCGCTTCTTATTCTCTCCCACACTATTACACACACACACACACACACACACACACACACACACACACACATTCTAACAGCCAGTCTCTGCTTGTATCTAGGATCATCTACTCATTTCCACTGAGAACACGGCTTGACATTGATATTCAGAAGACTGTGTCTATTTCATAACCATGTTGAGCTAAGGTATCGTGTTGCATGACTGGCAGTAAGGGTGAAAGCCAACTTAACTGAGTTTAAAAAAAGAGACTTACAAAAGCCTGTTAAAAAGAAGAGATGAAAGATGGAGAGGCATGACAGACAGAGCAAGTGACAGAAAGAGAAGAGAATGCCTTCACGTTCTTGCTCATCCTTTTGCTTTTGACGACTGTAGGAACTCTGCCAGGGGCAAACAGCCTCTAAATCACTCACTGTTATTGGGAGGCAGCTCTGTTAAACACAAACATTCGCAAGCCTGTCATCACCTGGACATACTTAGCTGGAGACAAAAACAAAACAAAACAAGAAAGAATATGTGCAAATGTGAGACTAGGGGAAAGACATCTGGTGTGCATCTCTGCAACTGGCTGGTTGTCGAACCCTCTGCTGTTTACAGCAACAAACAGGAGCAGAGATGCTGTGAGGTCCACAGTAATGGGAGCCGTCCTGATTGATGGCATTTTTTCAAGCTTTGTTGGGTTTCACTGCCATGCCATGATCCACTGCATGTTTTTGGGTTAAATAGCTAAACTGACCAGTCACTAGGGTTGCAAAGGGGTGGAAAATTTCCGGTAAATTTCTGAAAACTTTCCGGAAACTTTCCATGGAAACTTTAGCTTGGGAATTTTAGAAATATTCAAAAATGGAAATTCGTGGAATTTATGTGAATTGATGGGAATTAACTGGAAATTTTGGATGATTTTAAGAAACATAGACCATATGACTCATATACCAACAACAGATTTTGTCATAAGAAGACATTTTTGCCAAAAAGATACAATTAAAATAAAAATATAGCATTTTTCTGTTAAATAAGAAAAATTTGTAGATTGTAAATTGAACAAATGGAAAGGGCTATCAAAACATTTAAATGATGTATGAAATCAGGTGTGGTTATGTAAAACTGTTTAGCAGGATGCAGAAGAAACAGAACATTTTGTGCTATCTAGCACCATGATAAGCTAACTTCTTTAATACAAAGGTGCTAGCTAGCTTACCTTTAACATATCTGCCTTACCAGTGAGCTAGCAATCTATATTTTGATTGGGCTAGCTAAAATCTAACATTTTAGAACAGATATCATCCAAGTTATATCATCATAACTTGCTTGACTGTTTGTAGTCCTCAAATGTGTAGCCTCACGTGTCTGTATCAGTGACTGTACGTGGCTCATAAAGGTTGCTTTAGCAGTCCATAATTCTAGAAATCATTGAGCATGTGATGGGAGGATGCACAATGCGTATAGGAGGTGCGGCCTCAATAGCCCTGCATTAAGAAGTGTGTTATGCCCCTGTGATTGAAGAATAGCAAATTATAGGCTACTCAACTTTATGCATATCACATCTCATAGTTTTAGCCAAGACTGCAAAAATATTATTTTCTACCAACTATCTTTATGTCCCTGACCTTTAGTTGAGATAATTTCCAGTTTTTTCCAATTAATTCCCGTTAATTCCCATAAATTCCCATGGAAAGTTTCCAACTTTGAAAATTCCTGGAATTTTGCAACCCTACCAGTCTTATAGGATAACACACCTGGCAAACATTTCAACATAATGCACGCACATACGCAAACACAGCAGTTTCCTATGTGATGCCTGGATGGCTCTTGGTCTCCGCCGTGGTCCAGCCCAGCTTGTGTGTGCTGTGTGTCTCACTATGTTGTCTTCTGTCTGCAACAGGTATGCTGTGTGCGGTTGTGGCTAT
Source organism: Limnothrissa miodon (assembly GCA_017657215.1). Taxonomy (NCBI): domain Eukaryota; kingdom Metazoa; phylum Chordata; class Actinopteri; order Clupeiformes; family Clupeidae; genus Limnothrissa; species Limnothrissa miodon. Next base: position 279,860 of record JAGFZM010002010.1, on the reverse strand, counting down.
TTTGGACTGATTTTTTCCATTGTTGGGGTGCTCTCTTTCTACCCAGGGTTTTTGATTTTGCTTAGCGTTACACCATTTTTTTTCATCTAAATCAATTTACCTTTGTATTACTACATCTTCATTCATCTTTATTATCATCAACAATCACATATATTTACATACATTTTATTATCATTGCTTGCTCCCCTCCACTTATGTTCCCATGCTTGAGCCAGCGTGTTTGAAACCAGGGATCAGTTTGAATCAGGGAAGATGAAGGTCATCTGGTTGTGGGTGAGTGGTTAATGAACCAGGTTAGTAGATGCTAGCAGATGATAATAGCCTGGGAATTGTAGGTTTGAATCCCGGCTGCCCGGCTGTGCCCTTGAGCAAGGCTCCTAACCCTAAGTTTCTCTAGGGAACAGTGACCAGGCTGTAACTGATGAGTTGACAAAAAGTAGCTTTGGATGAAGGCGTCTGCTCAGTCCATAAATGTAAATGCTGGCCGTCTTCTTCGGCAACAGGAGTGAGCGTATGGCCCCCATCACCTGTTGGGTGTGGCAGTGCCAAGGCAGTGGGCAGATTTAAAGAGGGCCGGGATTAACCTCAAGTGCCACCCTGCAGACGCCGCTAGGACGTAAGCCTGACACAGCCAGACGTAATAAGAAGTAACGAGGCCAGCCGATCTGCCTGGCTCATCCACATGAGAACCGTGAACTGTGGTTCCGGCCAAGATAACATTCCCAAGGAGTATTATCCCCATATCCCTCCACCCCCCCCCCCCCCCCTCTTGTAATTAATGTGAAGGGAATATGAGGTATCACTCGAAAGGAGGAAAGGAGGCCAAGCCCACACCAGTATAGCCTGCACCAGACGCACTGAGATAAATGGATGCTTATATGCTGTGCCATTTTGATTTTTTAATTTTTTTTGGGGTCTGCATTGGGTTTTTCGTGTGGTTTTTATGTCAAGTGCACGTTGAGTTGAATCGTCAAAGCAGCATGGTGATCTAATCCTGAAAGCCTTGTGGGCAGAGCGTGCCTCTCTGCTGTGGTCTGGACAGCACACAGAAAAACAATGAGCAAATTATATCATGGACGTTCGAGAGAAGGCCGCTGCTCGTTCACATGCGGCTCGCCTGTGTCCATGCAAACCAGTGTCTTGAGTGCTCGCTTGATTTATACATGTGATTACTTTACCCGTGCTTCCTCTCTCTCTCTCTCTCTCTCTCTCTCTCTCTCTGTCATCCTCACTACTGCATGTGTTCTGTCTGTCTTTTTTTCCTTCATTTAATGATGGTTCATTCCAAAAAAAGGAGGGGCCCATATTTCCCATAATCCCACAGAGACGTATCTTCTGAACTGAGGAGTTGGAGGCTATCAAGCCCATCGTCAGAACCTGTTACAGTAAAAAAAATGAGTGGCGAGTCATGAAAACCAAAGCAATACGCAGGCCAAGGGCAAGCCTGTCACCGCCGTGCTGCACTGTGCAGAGACGCGGGGGGAAAAAATCGGTCACACTTTTCCATCCGTTCAACCTTGAAGGCCCTGGCTAAGTGGGTAGTGCTGGTCTGTGCCTGCTGCTTCTCGTCCTCTGGCAGGGCTTTGGCCAGAGGCACATCACACGGTCTGCTTACTTACACCCAGCCATGTCATCTGGTTCGGCCATGGCACATGCCAAGCCCTCTGGGTAACTTGTCCACCCCCCCACCTTTTTCTTTTTCTCTTTCTCTGTTGGGTTCCACCACTGACACAACAGCTACATCACCCCAATGATGTTAAACAAGGAGGGGATGGAAGGGGAGGGGGGTAATGGTATCTGCTGGTGTTCCCGCCAATCATGCTGAATAAAATGAACTGAGGCGACAGCCATGACAATGTTCCTGGATTGCACTGAGAGAAAGAGAAAGAGAGAGAGAAAGAGGCTGACAGAAAAAGAGAGTGAGAAAGAAAGAGAGAGAGAGAAAGAGAGTGAGAAAGAGAGAGAATGAGAGAGATAGATAGATAGATAGATAGAGAGAGAGAGAGAGAGAGAGAGAGAGAGAGAGAGAGAACCACTAGTGTGTGTGCTTCTGCCCACACTGAGGATGCCAGAAGCTGCCAGCACCCAGCCAGCACCGTGCACAGCACAGATGAGCAAACACACCACACAACATACTCCAGCAACGCTCTAACGCATGCACTACAAAACCCAAAGAGGGGGAAAAAAATGTCTCCACACACACACACACACACACACACACACACACACACAACGCATTTTCAGAGATGGGTTTTATGTAACCGCTGACAGATTACGGCTAGGTGTGTCCCTCCAACTGTCTGGCAGATCTCTCACGCTGCGGTTTCTCTGCTAGGTCCGGAAAAGCAGCACAATGCACAAAAGCCATAAGCAACTGGCCTCTTTTTTTGCAGGTCCCCAATGGTACCATAGTGAGGTGGAAATGCCCTCAGTATCCTGGGCAAAGTGGGTCTCCTTGGCAGAGGCTGTGGCACAGTGTTATGTGTAGATTCCGGCACATGGCTCCGGCGGCGCTTTGCACAATGAAGACCTTTTCGTGTGGCTGCAGACCGCACAGAATTCCCACGAGTCCCTTAAAAAAAAAAAACGATGAGGCCACGAAAAGTGCAATACGAAGCACTCCCAGACTCCTGTGTGTAAAAAAATAAAAATGCAACAATGAAAGTGGCATGCGTGGCAACAATGGATATACAGTCACAAGAAGCAATAAAATAGAAATAAGAAACAGAGGGAAAAAATCTGCCCTGACAAGGCAGCCTCAAGTGGCACATATACTGGTTCTGGACGAGCTGCGATATTTGAACCACACTTGCAGGATACTGGCAAAGGCCAAGCCCAAGGGTTTCCATCCTAATAGGGTGGGGAGCAATGGGGGCGGGGGACGTTGATGGGCACTCTAAAGCATAGGCACGTAGACAAACACGCATACACACACACACACACACACACACACACACACACATACACACACACACCAGTGCCAGAGGGTCATTCAGGGACAGCCCTTATCATCTACAGCCCCCTAGCCCATCAGCTCTTGTTTTTTGAGAACAAAAAGAGAGGGAGTATAAAAAAAAAAAAAACACAGTCCAGCTTACAGTATACTCCAGTAAAGATTAAAACCAGAGTTTGGACTGGATGTCATACACTCATCCGTGAATGTCAAATCCCCAGGATTGCATGATGCAATTGTTCCTGGCATGGGGAATGGAATGTGCACATTGAAATTGGATGTTTATAATTACGTTATGGGTCCACGCAGCCCAGTTCGGGCAGCTCGTACATCCACACGAAGACTTATGGGCCATGACAGGCAAGGCTGGTGAGCTGATAAGGACTTCGATGACTGCTGTAAAAGTTATGACTTCGCGAGGCACGCCGTTAGCCGCTGCTAAGAGCTCGGGGTGCAAACACAGGGGTGTGTGTGTGTATGTGTGTGTGGGTTTGAGCGCACACTTAACATGTCCGGGAGAGAGTCATCCGGGGAGGACCAGCAGGGGGAAGAAAAGGGAGGCGAGGGATGAACGGAGAGAGTTAGCGGGGGCTCTGAACGGTACCAGCTTGGCCATAATTCTTCCTTCTGCGCTCACCGTCCTCTCTTATCGCATCGCTGTTCTCTCCTTCAACCCCCATCTGGTTAGCGTCAGCGGCGGATGGCCGCTCCGTTCGTTTCTCTTTCTTTCACCGTGGCTCCTCCGATTTCCTCGGAGGGGACAGAGAAAAGCCTTGGCCAATCCTCCCCTCAAAACCTTGTGGTGTGCGAGAAACTCATGTGTCTGCTGTTGAGCTACGCCGATGATGTTCACCAGAGGCTAACTGGGTTTGGTGCGAGTTGAACACGAGGCAAACTCGAGTAGGGTTTCAAAAGGGCCGGCTGCCCTGGTTGGTTCCAGAGGAAGAGCTGCTGACAGTGTGTGAACCTGCCTCTCCTCTCCTTGCTTGTTTTTTCAGTCCTGTTTCTTCTTCTTCTTCTTCTTCTTCTTCTTCTTTTTCTTCTTCTTCACTTCGTCTGCAAAGCATTCTGAAATAAGATAAGATCACACAGGCATACCCTGGTGTAATAATAAGCAGCTGCTCCCTAACTGATTTCAGAGCTTTTTTTTTTTTTGAAAGGACATGATAACAGGCAGACATAATGAAATATTCCAGGTGGTTTCTGGATGGCTGTGAGAGAGCAGGGGTCTCACAGGCAACGGGGATGAATGACGATGATGGTCCTGATGCCTTCACCATTCTAAAGCGGCTGACCCCCTCATCTAGCTCGTAAGCGAACGCCCCCAGTACAAGCGGCTTTATTACGCTTCAGGAATGTGATCCACTTGGCGCAAAATGATATACAGAGGCTAACGTTGGGAGGAGGAGGAGGTGAGGTCAAATGCGAAGCTGGATTATGAAGTCATGACTCAAATTGCGATGACATCAAAGTGGGCTTTAGCGCCGAGATTTGATGATACGTGACAATGCTGCGTTTTGTTCTGGGTGAAGCTTTCCCCGAAAGGAACTCAGATTAGCTTGCCGCCCATCACAAGCGCTTAAAATCAAACTTCACTGAGAGAAGGGGAGAAGGGCCGAGGATAGCAAACAATTACAATCCGTCGGAGAACAAGATGTCTTGTTCCCCCTTGTGTGACTTATGACGATAGGGTGCAATGTCCCGAGGCCCTTCTCTCAACTCCTTTATTGTGGGGAATGGAGAGGACTGGATGTGGGGGGGGGGGGGGGGTCTGCAATGGTTGGGTCGAGGAAATTCAATTGATACCATCAGTTTATTAGAAGCCAAGCATCCTGGCCATTTTCTCTTCCTAAGAGGAGAATTCCCTTCTCCGAAAAAGCCTTTTCCTACGGTGTTTGATAAAACAAAGCGGACATTTTTGCACGGACATTCGAGAGTGATTGGGCATGCAAATGGCTGCTGCCTTGAGTGTCTGCAGCCCGTCTGGGTTATTGGGCGTAAAGGTCCTGACATGTTCCTCCGGGGCCTCATTTCTGAGCCGTCTGTCAGGAGTCTGGCTCACACAGACCCAGTGGGCTCAGGTTCCTCTCTGCTTTCACATGAAACAGTCAGCCAACACCTCAGGCCCCTTTCTATAAAGCCATAATGCCAAAATGTCTACAGCCAGACCCCAGTTTAAAATAAGGTTAAGGAAAGGAGCACCATGGAAGAAGAGGAGAGGTAGATGTTTCTATAACTATTTTCTTCTTCTTCTTCTCCTCCTCCTCCTCCTCCTTCTTCCTTTGTCTAACTCAGAATATCTATGAACCCCTCTCGTCCCCCTTCTATTTTAATTGTGTGTGCGTGACAGGAAGTTTTTTTTCAGTTTATGAATGCAAGCTAATATGGGAATAATTACATGTGCGTGAGTGTGTCTGTGTGTGGGGTGGTGGTAGGGCGGTTAGATAATTAACTTAGGTAACGTTGACCAAATGGGGAAGAAATATTCGAGGTAACACTGTATTGAAATGGTTCACTGCTGACACTGAGAAGTGTTTTTCGACTAAACAAAATGGACATGTTAAGATGGATTGGAGACCTAAGAATGAGATCATGGATTAGTTTAACGAGGCTCTTGAATCGATTATGGTATTTCAATTGTTTTAATCAGCAGACAATCACCCTGCCAGCGGATTTGTGCAAGTACTTAACAGGAGCTACTTATCTTTCAAAAACAAAAGGGCAAACTCAAACTGCACGCCGGTTCACCTTGGACATTACACAATGAATTGGGTAGCCCTGGCCTCAGCAAGCTGCCTCAATTTGGGAGCCCTGATTTGTCATGGCTGCTCTAAAGGAAAAAAAAAAAAAAGAAAAACTTCCCCAGTCTCGGAAATATTTTCCATGCTGTAAAACTGGGTGGGTGAGCTTGACAAATCAGCAGGCCACATCACTCAAACCCCCAAAGACCTCACCACTGTCTCGGGCCACCTCCGGTCTACCCACCTGTGCCTGGAGATCAGATGCACCACACTCATCCACCCACCCAGTGAGGTGACAAGCGTGCCTTTCTCCAGCACCCGCAAATCCAAATGGCCATGCTGTACATTATATGGAAACAGACAGACGGAAAAGAAATGGGGGTGGGGGAGTGGTGGGGGAGAGGGGAAGTAAAAAGGAATAGGGAGGCCTACTAGAGCACATGTTGATCTCGGGGGCGCGTACGCCGTAGTATCCCGACGGACAGGCGTGAAGACACTCCCCGTACTGACGCATGCGCTCCCGCCGGAGGAAGAGGAAGAGTTTGGGCTGGCAGTTCATGCACCCGTTGTCCTTCGAGCACACTGAACAGCCTTTGCAGATGGGGTACACTCCATAGCTAGCTGCTGCAGGGACAGACATGCGGGAGAAACACACAAAGAGACAGAGAAGATGGTTAATAAAACAGCATATGTGTATATGTGTGTGTGTGTGTGTTTGGACAGAGCACTGTGGAGGAGTGTTGAGTTGAGCAGAGCTGGTGCTGCTCTGGCTTGAACAGAAGGTTCTAGAGCATTCCATCATGGCAGTTTTCACAGATTCTGCAAATTGTCATTCATGTAAACTCTGGCTAAACTTCTTGCCTCACACACATCCATTTTCAAATCGCGAGCGAGCGGTGTGCTGATTTCGATTCAGAGCTTAACTCCTGAGTGTTGTGTTGAGACGGCCGACGAAAGGCCCAAACCACAGTGACTTTGGGACAGATCAGGTTGCGTTCAGGAGACAAAAGAGCCAGTAACAACTAACCATCTCACAATGCAAGTTTCTCTCTCTCGTTCTCTACATAAAGATGTAGCCTGTGATTTGACTTTGCGAAACCTTCTAATATCTGAGTCTGCCAGTCAGTCACAGCTCTCTCCATAGCAAAATCAGTCACACTGACAAGTTATTACCTTGCTAATTGCCTTATTAATGTTTCCCTTACAAACATGACAGGAACACTACATTTTTTTATGTACTGCAATGTTTTTATGTGCAGTGCAATGCAGAAAAGTGTAATATGTTTGCAGTTTTTTACATAAATGTTGTTGTTTTGTGTCATAAAACTACAGTTTAGATACATTAATAAAAACACTTAGGCCTACAACTTACCTAGCTTTTGACAAGCACTGTGTTCATCAATGGTGTTCTCGATGCTGGGGTATATTTGTAAGAACTCTGATAATGCTATGATCAAAGTGTAGTAGTAGTTCAGTGATTTTGATAAATCTGGAAAAGTGGCATTGGTATGCTCATTGAAACCGATGCAAACAGCAGTCAAACTTAAAAACACAGCTATCGACGTAATTCTCCTTCTGAATGAAAAGTACAAACTGAAAAAAAGGTCTTATGCTTCTGTGCCAGTATAACAATTTAATGGATGTTCTGGTGTTTGCTGTGGTGCACGCAAAGATGCTAATCTTCCTTATAGATGCTATTGCTCGCTGTCAACATTCGATTTATGGCTGTCTAATCTGTCTTCTATGTGATATTCTTACAGCCAAGCAATCAGCACAATAATATTGCTTGGCATGTGACATTTATTTGCACAGCTGAACACATGCTTGTGGTTCTTTATATTCTAGCTGCAGAAATGTATTGGTATGCTTCCACAATCAAGTACAGTCTATAAGTTAATACCATTCCTACATTAGTTTCCCTAGATGACAGTATCTTGCACTTTCTATGATACAAGGAACAGTCAATCTTGTCTGCATGAACACTTCACTGCAGACTGACATGAATACACCTTCTCAACAAACTTTTTTGCTGCAAACATTTTGTATCTCAAAAGATCTTGAAACCAAAGCTTGCAACTTCTGACTGCTTTTGCAGTATAGAGTTTCAAATACTCTAAACACTGAAGAGGCAAGTAGAGATTCCAGAGGATAAGACTGGTCAAAAATTAGATTTCTCTCCCTTTAAAGTATCTGAATAACATTTATGCTTTTAATGTAAACTCCTTTGTGTTTCGTTTACAGGAAAACGTCCTTGGGTGCGTGCAGTAGAAAAATGCGAGACACTGTTATCGATCATGGCCAAGTTTTACGTATCAGCACCAGAGATAGGGTAACAGCCCCTGACTCTATGACCTACCACAGCGCTTTAAAAAAAAAAAAAAAAAACATCATCATGCAAATAGATCTGGGTTTGAGTAAAAGCTATGAATGGGCATTTCAGGCAGAAGGAATATTTAAAAATAATTGAATATAATATTTTCAAATATAATTGAAAAATCTACCCTGCCCCTGCCGCATCCACCCAATTATATCACTCATATTGTGTCAGCATGTAAGGATTTGTAGTTTGTAGTCAAAAAGTTTGATTCATCAAAAAACATTATATAAAGCTGTTGGATAAAGTAGACCTAAAGTAAGCTAACTGAATTCAGCAAGCTATTTCACATTTTTCACAAAACAACACAACAACAACAATCGGACAGAAAAATATAAATTTATGAATTTATTGGGCAGATGTATCTGTAGATCTGTTTTCAACCTGTTCCTGTGGGAAGCCATCTTTCAACACAGACTGACACATCGACATTGGACTGCAGCCTCAACATCAGGGCCGTTCTCACATGTCAGTGTAAATAAATGGTGAGCTCTGAGCAAAACTAGTCTGATGGCGAGGGGGAATTGAGGGGAGGTAGGTGCCTCTTTTTTAAGCAGAGTTTCGATCGGGAGAATACTCAGAGGCTGTTTTGGAGCCAAACGCTGGACCAGAGAGCACACAGAGCACAGCGCTGGAGGAACAGGAAAGGAAGATAAAGCGATAACGAGAGAGTGCATCACGGCCCGTCTCCAGACCGACACCTCATCGGTCATCCCCTGATGGCTGAAGTTTTTGTGGGGTGTGCCATCCGTCTTTGTCGGCTCTTCGTTCCCCTCACCATGACAACCAGACGTCTCAGGCCTCAGAAACCAAGCAGATGAAAGATGACCATGCTGGGACTAAGAATCCACCATTTGCATGTAATAAGGTACATTGCATGCGCCTAACTTAGCAGATCTTTTTCATTAGCAGAACAAGCTACAGCAGCGATTCAGGAGAAGAAGGAAGCGCATTTCATATGAGGGGATTAGGTCACAAGTTTGGTCTTGCACTCACTTTATATCCATATGCTTTTAAAGACGTCTACACACACACACACATGTTGGATGCATCATGCCATCCATCCCAGAACACCCCACCTTTAAATCACATAGTTAACCCTCAGAGACACATCTCTCACATTTCCCTCTCCATATAAAACTATCATCAAGACAAAAGTGCTTTTAGCTTCATGCCATGCAACATTTCACAGGAAAATAGAGTGATTCCTTCCAAAGTTTTGTATAGGGAGAAATCAGTTTAAGCCTTTGGACACCCTTGCCAGAACATTTTAAACTTCTATAAACATGAGGCAACGCAAATGTATATATCAACAAAGGCATAAAGATTCCGACATATAGGGGCCAATTGTGGGCTTTTTTTTCCTTTTTGCAAACGATAACAAAAACCGGGGAACCGCTCTTGAGAAACATGCTTAGTGTTCCGTGCTGTCAGGCTAGTTGGGAGGCAGAAACGAAGTAGCCCCCCCCCCCCACGTATACATCCAAAAGCGCTTTGTGTACATTCTGGACGTGTTTACAGTAACCTCACATTCACAGCAAATTGGCAAAATCTCCCTCCCCGGCCTACACCCTTCAAATTTGATTGCTATCATCATGCTGAGCAAAGACGAAACCAGGACTGGCAAGGACTTAGGGGCCGGTGCAGACAGGTTCAACCGCCAAGTGGAGCACAGGGGTTGTGCAAAGACGACAGCAGCGTCAACGGAGAGGTAGAGACATCATACAGTCCTATGCCAACCACTGGGTTGGAGTGTATGGGGGTATGTGTGTGTAAGGGGAGGGGTTGTTCGCACAAAGCCGATCCGCAAGCGGACCCTTCTGTCATCTCTCTCTGACAATCCTAGCCAGCACCGACCAAATGATTCATTTAACTCCAACTGTCAGCGCAGGCTTAAATTACACTTCCACCGTGCCTGATTAGTTCAGGCCACTGATCAATCAATTAGCGCGACGCAAATTAGCCCCGGCGCAGGGGAGCATTGCCTCATCTTGCACCCCTTGGCGGGCCCCCTCTCCTTTTGTTTGGGTTGGTTCTCTGCCGGAGACCTGTTCAGCTCGCCGCTAATCATACAACACAAACAGTACACATGAACCTGAGTCAACAGCACGCACCCTTTTCATGCGCCGATTGCAGCATCCCATCCAAGGCCCATGAATGGAAAAAAGAAGCACACTAGCCTCAGCTGATGGGTAAAACATTTTCTCTCCTTTATTATGAGATGTTGGGCAGGCTGGGGCTGGGAGAGGGGGAGGGGGTGAGAGAGAGAGAGAGACGTCTGACTATGGCTTTCCCAACACAAACCACAGGCATGTCAAATAGGAGGTTAGGATTCTCTGTGTCTAGGGCGAGAGGGTCCAACTGAGGTCCAGGAGGACCGTGGGCTTCCACGTTTTACGGAAACCTTTCCCACCGCCAGCTGATTTATACCTGGGGCGATTATTTTCTAGCTGAATTTACGTCAATTCGTCAGATGGATCCGATTTTTTAAGCTAAAAAACAGAATGCCCAGGAGTCGTCCAAACCCCTCGTCTAGAGGGAATCGTCTATGTTTTAGGCATTACCTTGACCTCAGGGTCACAATGAAGAGCATGTCAGTACTCACAGTGTTTTGCTGCTCTGCCCCATAAATAAAAGCTTCGATACGGCGGTGTAGCCGTTAAGTATATGGGGCATGGTGTGGAGGAGTCGAGCACGCCGCAGACCAGCTTGCTTGTGCGCTGGAGGGACTCAGTCTGAGCATTGAGACATCTAAGCATCTGCTTGGTGTGTCTGCGCGAGTCTCTGAGCGTATCCAAGAGCAACTGTGAACAACCACGCAGCCCTAATATGTAAACAGCATCCTTGGCCATGATTTGAAGTCACACAACAACGGAAGCGATCAAAGCACATTGGTCTGGAGGAATTCAGGGCTCTCAGTAAATTACAGCGGATAAACCTAATTTAGTGCCGAAGTGTGTGTTTTTTTCTCTCCCCAGTTCGTCTCTGCGTATGTGTGTGTTTGATTCAGCAAAATTGTTGTGCTAAGTCTCTATGGAGGGAGTTACTGCAGCTGGCATATGCTTTTTATCTAACTGATTAAATCAGCCATTCTTGACTATTTCAAGACAGTGTTTTTCACGGGACTATTAGCTGAGCAATTGCGACATTATCGAAGGTGGTTTCACATGAATTTTCAACCATTCCTGGCCTTCCTTCGTGCCTCTGTGCACATGAATTTTCACAAGCCTTCTCAGATTTTTTTTTTCTTTCATTCTGCTTTAAGCTAAGAATGCTGAAGACACCCTTTGTAGGAGCCTTGGCTGTGATGCACCCCCTTAGTTTACAGTTCTGACCACAAAACGAATGGAACTTAAAAGTCCCCACTTCTGACAGATATCTAATGATCCCACTACAGCCCAGTTATTTCATTTACAAAGCCAAGTCTCTCTTTGATCTCCACTGGAGAAGATACCACAAGGACTTGTAAGTTCAGCAGCATAGCCGTCTGACATGGCCAAATATTGCAAATTATGTGGCGTATGACATTTGTATTGTATAGGGTGGCTGACACCAAAATATTCATTTCGCCACATATAACTCAAACCGCGAGGAAAGACAAGCCTGGTATGTGTCTATTCATTTCTGAGAAGCTTTCTGGTCCGTAGATGTTTTTAATACTCAACTGGCCTTTTGTGTATTTCTGTAAAAATGTCTCGTCTGGCATCCCTTTATTTCATCATAGAGACTGTAACTGGCCTAGCTTTGTCAGACACTATTGTTACTTTTTAGAGTCGTCCAGTCAATGCATCACATTAGGGCTGCACGATTTTGAGAAAAAACCGAATTGCGTTTTTTCTGACAAATTTTGCGATGGCGATGCGATTTTCGATTTTTGCGCTCAATAGTTTTAAGCGCATAAAACCTAAAATTCTGAATAAAATATGTTGTTACTTTTACGACACAGAGGGTTAAACCGGCACTAAGCAACATTTGGTTTTTCTCTCTCACAAGCTCCCTCTAAAGCCTGCTGTATTGCATTCACATTCTATTGGAGGCGGTCCGCGCTGCTGAACATTGCAAGTGCTGTATCTACCGCTATTGGCCACGGTGGCGCATTCTACACCGTTCGTTCGCCGTGTAATGACTAATTTTAGCATCCTAAACAGTATGAAACGGATTAATTAAATGAAAAATGTTGCATAGTGGGCCTTTAAATAAACTACATACATCAATGGGACATGGGATGTGATTGGCCAAGGACAAAAAAGCAGGAAAATATGTAGACCCATAATGCGACCCATATATGCTGTGGTATGGTGCGGCAACGACGCGGTGCGGGAACAGAGCAGCCACTATACTGTACACAGTAACCTCATGTTAACACTTTTAAAGCCACTATGTGTAGGATTTATCTTCTATTTATCTTCGTCTTTTATTAAAAATACTTTTTTTTTTTTTTAATATAATGTAAAACGATAGCAATTACCTCCATGAAGAAATTGTAGTGTTCCCGTAAACTTGGTAATTTCCATTTATATATAGATGTGGCTGGGTACCAAATGAGAATATCCATTTTGCGCCGCCATTTTCAAAATGAGGACCATTGGAAATGAGGACCGTGGGAAGGGAAGGGCTAATACATTTTATTCAAACGTGTGCAGTATACCACTTCGCTAATAGATGGGAGAAATTCTCATACGAAAAAAATAAAACTTACACATAGTGGGTTTAAAGAAAAATGCAATGTGCATGTGCAGATTTTAGCCAATAAACAAACAGCAGCACACATTAACTTATCACCAGTATATACTGACATTGGCCGGGTTTCCCAGATTCGTTAAGAAGCTCTTAACGCTAAGATCTTCTTTGGAGCGCTCTTTAGGAGCTCTCATTGGCCAGATTAGCGCTCCAAAGAAGATCTTAGCGTTAAGAGCTTCTTAACGAATCTGGGAAACCCGGCCATTGTTATTATGCAGCATGTATGATAATGATAAACTTTTATACAAACTATTATTATAGTCCATGATTATCAATGCTGATATTATTATGTTGTCTTCAGTAAAACGCCTCAAACGTAGCAAGTTGTCAAGTTGTAGGCATCAAAGATTCTAGTGTTGTCCACCAGATGGCAGTGTATGATTCCGTTACTATGGTTACATGAACATCAAATTTGGTAGGCCTGTAAGATCAGTATTCTGATTAAAACGGTTTTAAAAATATCCTGAATAATAGCCTACATGTGTGGAAGAGTATTGGAAGTGCATACCGGAATATTCCTAAACACATTATGTTGTTATATTCCAGTTAGATCAACGTCGCCTACAAAGTTCATTCCATTTTAAACTGGAATATTCCCTGCATTTAAAATGAGTCAGGGTCAATAGACTATACACAGACTAAAGGTTTAGTATGCGGCTGTTAAAATTATTGAGCAAACAAGCTATTCAGTGTTGGACTGAAGGAATACAGAATCAACTGAAGTCGGGACGCAATACGACCACACAGTTCACATTCCAATAGAAAGAGTCTGCATGATCTTACGCAGCTGACCAAGCCTTGCTAATGAGCTCGAGATAAACAAATAAAAAAAAAACCCGGAATGAGTTTACAAGCAAATGCATTAGCAAAAAATAATACCCATAACAGATTCGAATATTAGGCTTGTTTAATATTTGAATTATATTTGAATACCGACGTTCAGAGTAACAGAGACGACGCAGAAAACGTTAGCAGAAACTATGCGCTCAGAAGATAATTTGATATTAGGCAAAATTATGGATATGATACGAAAGGCATTTCGATGGTCTGCTGCTCAAAGTGAAGGCATTCTTTAGGCCTACTTCAGAGACGGGCAGCTCTGCGCTTCTGAAGGATGTGCTCGCGAAGCTCCAACCGGAGAGCAAGTAGGCCTACCAAACTAGCCATTATGTTGTAATTGATGCAACAAAAAAAAAATTCATATGTATCCTAACGCAATAGCAGATTCAGCCTACCGGCAATACATAAAGGCCTGCGTAAAATTAATAAGGCATAGGCTTTGGGTAGACTATTCTAAGTAAATAAAAGCCCGGTTCAAGAAATACGGTAGGCAAGCTATTTCTGAGATTCACTCACTTCAATCTTGGCCATATGAGATGATAGACATGCAAACAAATACATAGAAACAATATTAGCATAGGCCTACCTGAACTAAAGACACTGTAGCCTACCTGATACAGGAGTAGGGCTGATACAAGACCGCTGCATCCATTCCAACAACTTCTAACGCGGTTGCATTACATGCTTACATACTCCGGTCACATAAAGGTTTACTCTCACGTTATGCATTTTGGGCGGGTTTTCTTTTTCATTATTGGTACAGCTTATAATCAATTATGTGCATGCGTGGCTCATTGGAATTACCTATGGGAAATGTAGCCATGCCATAACCAACCACATCCCTGGCGAGATTCGACCAAATGTCAGAGGCGGGGAAAGTTATTGCGGTCAATATTGATGCAATAAAGGTTAATCGTGCAGCCCTACATCACATGCTTTATAAAGAAGCCATCGCCCACATTTACAGCTATTTGAATCCGTCCAAATAAAAAAAAATGTGCTGTGCGATCCAACCCATCAAAGAACTTTGTATTCGATTTCACAGGACCACTTTGGAATGAGGCATTGGTTCATTCAGGTGAGTGAAGAGTTTGGTCCTCCATTCATGCGAAACACTGGGCCCCATACCGTGGGGGCATGTCTGGTGACGCCATGCTTGGAGAGCGGCGCTTTCATTCAGAGAGAGGGCCGCAGCGCCCAGCCACGTTTGCTTTGGGTCCTAATCATGACCAATTAGGCCTCTGCTGAGCAGGATGGCAGGCGGGCAGGCAGGTCTGCATCAGGTATGCCTAACAACTCAGGAACTAGCGTGACGGGCGTCGCCTTGTGCTGCCAACCACACAGGCAATGGAGAGGTGAGGGGTGTGTGTGTGGGGAAGAGGGGTTAGGGTGTGCCAACAACCCCCCACACACACCCACCCAAATCTAACACACACACACACACTGCTCACTCGCATCATATCCATATGACATCATCCCAGGCCTCGTTAAAAAAGGTTCTACCAAAATATGACCATAAAAGTGTCGCTCCGCAACTCAGCCCCTTCCCTGTGATCGTTTCATCATCAGCGATGTGATCATTCCCCGCAGAGCCTGCACACGGGGTCACCCTCACACTCTCACCACACAGTTCACTGGGTCTAATTTTGTGTCAAAGGCGATTAGTCAGGCCGCGCAGTTGTTGCAAGAAACAGAGCTAAGAGCTCAGGAAGAGAGAGAGAGAGAGAGAAAGAGAGAGGGAGAGAGAGACTTATTATGGGTCCCAAGCCAATGTAAAATCTGCAGGATCCTCAAATCGTAAAGACGATCTCTATTACCATAATCATCATCATCATTGTCCTCCTCCAAGTCATAACGTTCATGGGCCAAGTTGCAGATTAATTACCCATGCAGTTTAGCTTGGAAAATTCTGGTCTCTGCTGTCAATCAGTGGTTGGGTTAAGGGAGGCACTAGCCGGAGAACTCCATCAGGAAGTAAAGCATGTTGGCTTCTGCTGCACCTCTGCCCTGCTTAATGTAAAGTCCAAGCAGTGCACAAACAATCAACCACTACTCCCTTTTGGTCAAGTGCTGCAACTCGTTACTGACAGCAGATGTTTTAATGCTCTGGGATTCACAGTACGTCTAGACCATGAGAAACATTCATCACGTGTGGAGAAAGTCCTCCACTTTTCACGGCTGTAACACAAGAGCACGCACGCATGCACACAGAGAAGTGGAGACAGGCGCGTTGAGCGATCAGACATATTTATGCCTGGACGCAGCATGCTGCTTGGAGGACAGAGAGGAAACCTCAGTGCTCGTAAGCTACAAGCCCGCAGGCTTCTGATGAGGTTCCTCCTCTTAATGTGGCAAGGGTTAGGTTTGCCGACAGGACCTTATATGTGTTCTTTACTCAGTGGCACTGCGGCGATTACCGTCTCCCTTACCCCCTAAATGGCACTCTCAGTTTCCCCAGGATTGGAGAGTGTTTTATCGCTACAGACGCAAACGAGACATTCTAACCTGCGGGCACCTTTTGGGATTTAAGTAAAGCGAATGAGGGAAAGAAAGGAGGAGAGGAAAAAAACGAGAAGGCTAAAAGGCCAAAAAGGTTTAGGGCTGGTTTGCGCACACATACACAGAGAAAGAGAGAGAGAGAGAGAGAGAGTTTGCCACTTGCGATGGAAAAGATGTTGGATGGCAAGGCGAGGTAGGCACAGTTAAAACTTTTTCAAGCCATCCATCCATCCATCCTTTCCTGGCCAGACCTGAACAGCTCAACAGAGCTCTCAGTTGTGAGAGTCAACACATGGAAAACGACATCAAACCACCCGCATTTTACACACATATTACTTTAGTTTTTTTCACGCTTGTGGAAGTCACACTTTGCTCAAAAATAAAAAGCAGCAGTTGGGTGGAGATTTCATGAGGGGGAGGGCGAAGGGGGTCATGCTTGTGAGGGGGGATACAGGCCTTTGCTCTGAAGACATATTTCTGTTCCAATTTAGCAGAAAATATGCTGGATTCGCCTTCTACTATTTTGCAGCTGGAAACAGTCAGGATTCCGATCTATGTTTCATTTTTTGCCTTTGGTTTACTTTAACAGATCATACTGTAAGCACATGTTTATAATTTAGCACAATCCGACTGCTTATAATGATTTTGTAGCATGTGTCTGCACAAACACATTTGCTCACTGACTTATTAGCTAGCTGTGGCAAAGAGCGTTCCTGTGTTGCAGGGTCAGCCGGGCGATGATAGATTTGGAGATTGGAACTCGGCACTTAAATAGGTGGATTTAGATGTATAAACATGTACTGGAAATATGGAAAGCTGGCAAACAGGGAGACTGCTGGGTGCACTGCAAAAACCCAGCCATGGCTGAACCGTAGCCTTAGAGGACCTCAGTGGAACTCTGCTGAACTTCGGTCCGGGCCCCATCATCGCTCAGCAAGGGCAGAATAAGCAGCGGTCGACTGCTTTGTAACTCTCAAGGCTACATTGTACAAAATTTGCCAGAGGAGCCACACAAATTTTGAACGTGTTTCACATGACCTAACTGCCCTCATATAAAGTGTACGTACTGTACATACTTGCAGAAAAACACAAGCATATGGGAGTCAACATGGATGATCCAAGAGAGTAGATTCCAGAAACTTGGATGTTTTCCATTTCTGGCTTTTATGGCCTGCTTGTGTCACAACCACCTACCTCGGTAACTAAACAAAAAATCTCATGCTCCTTACCTAAAACACACCGTTGTTAGTCAAAATCTTTAAGCCTATGGCAAAGTGTGTATTAAACTGGGAGTGCCGTGTCTGTGCCATCGACACGCCCAGCTCCCGTGCCAGGTTGAGCACGGCCATTAATATTATGTAGTACTGCTGAAGAACCTAGGCCAAACACTAATCGGCGTGTAAAAAGAAAGCGCCCTCAACTCCAAATTCTTGTTTTATGAGCGATGGATTGCAGGTCCATCTGCTACACCTGACATGATTTTTCTCTTCACCTCCCTCTCTCAACCACTGAGTCACAATCTGGAAAAACTGCCGGATCTTTCCTTAAGCATAGCATGGGGGCTTTCCTCACGGGTCCCCTAGGAACTGAACAGGGATTTTAGGTCCAGCCCTGTTCGCCTGTGGTGCTGAATGCGTATCCAATTCGATTGGTTCACCTCATACCCTAGAGTTGTTCACGTTCAAGACAGGAATGCTGTCTAGTCATCTCAAGAGGTGATAAATATCCTAAGATGCAAAGGGAAAACTCAAACTGAGTAACCTTTCATAGGTCTGAAGGCCTCTCAGCCAGCCCTCAGTAACTGAACTGCTCTTCATGTTTCCTATTCCTCAGATCTTTGGCGGGTGTCTGAGTCTTTGTCCCGCCGCACAGCTAAAGCCCAAATACAGCTACAATACCACTGCGAGCAACTGTGAAGTTGACAGACTCCCCCTTGAGGAGCTTTGAGCCAGCAGTTTGACTAAACCCTCTAAAAACAGAGAGAGAAAGAGAGAGAGAGAGAGAGAGAGAGAGAGTGTATTCAGGAGCCAACTGTCTCTCTGTTATCAGAAATCACAATTCAAGGCCCCAGCCTTCTCCACTGTCCTATCAAAAAAGGCCAAAAATATACTTAAAAAAAAGAAATCATAATTCAAAGGCCTGTTTGCACCATTCAGCTCTGGGCGACACTTTACTGACAAGCTGCTTGGCGGACATACTCTTTAGCTCTTACACTGGCTTACACAATGATTGGCATAATGGGGCTACAACAGTGTATTCAGCAAGGCAACAGAGGCCAAAGAGACAGAAGGAACACAAGGCCAATCAGACTCCTCATGATGCACTGGTTCCTGCTACAGTATGGGCCAACGTGAACACACACAAGCATGTGTTTTATGTTTCTTACCACCTTTATTTTATTTTTTTTTATGGGGAGATTGTATACATTGCTCGTCCACTCTTTGAATTCCTCCCAGCCAGGGAGGGTACACATTTCTCTCTCTCTCTTCTTTCTACCCCCTTTTCTCTTTCTCTCTTTTTTTAAAGAGTATAGTGTGAGAAAAAGTCTACGGGAAGAAAGAGTGTACACACACACATACACACACATGCACACACAGCGAGGGAAGGAAGGAGGGAGGGCAACCAAGCGGCACAAATTAGCGCACCTGTTGGTAATTTATCACACATAAACCTCACACCTAATTTTCACACCTGCAGCTGGATGGACTGCCAGTGCACTGCTGCACCAGCACTACAGTCGTGGGGTCCCACGTGCTGCTCGAGGCGCAGCCCACTGAGGGGAAGGAGAAGAGGAAAGAGAAGGAGAGGGAGACTCCTCAGTGAGGAACAGGAACAGGCACATGCACTGGAGGGCTTTCAAACACTAACACCTCCCAAGTACTTGTCCCAGATCTAGTTCCTATCGTTATCCTTAATGGTATATAATAGTTTTTTTTTTTTAAATAATAAACCATAAAAGGTATGACAGGTTGAAGATTGTTGTTTTTTTTTTTTTCTTAGGACGCATAAATAATGTATATAATTTGAACTTGAAGCCAGAAGACAGAAGCCAGCAGTGTGTTTTATTATATTGTAGCTAATTTCATTATTCTGTATACAGCTCATAAAAAAGCCAAGACGTAGTGGGAATGAGAAAGAGATACCAGCACATAGACACACACACACACACAGATAACACACACACAAACACAAACACACAAGCACACACACACACACACACACACACACACACAGCCGGGGCTGCTCCTCTTACAGCTCCTTCACACCCCTCTGTACTGAACAGGCTAGCGCTGGCTCCCCCCCATCCCCTTCGCTTGCGCAAGTGAACATGAACCGTGCCACACAGTTCTACCTCATTAACCCCTTAACAAGACACCAGCTCACACCCCCGCGTGCCCCCGCGGCCGGAGGGGAGATCACAAGTGATCTGCCGGGTCAAAAGTGGAGCTCACCGCAGGGGAGTGTCGAGCGAGACACGCTCGGCGCACTCACACATGGTCCCCTGCGGGGGGAGCCGACTTCAAACGGGCCACGGCCCAAAACTGCGGCTTCAGTTACACAAACATCCTGGCCCCGTCACACGAAAGCCCACGTGCCAGCAGCACCTAGGCCTGGGTCTGTATTTATTTATTTGTTTATTTTTTTCTGGAAGCTACGTGCCTGTCACTGACCAGCCTCATGTACGAATGATCTAACGAGCATGTGAGCGAGTTAGTTAGTGAGTGAGCGAGTGAGTGAGCGTTGCTTGATCCCCTCAACCACCCCCGTACACCCACCATCCCCCTTTTGCACACCTGGGCAACAAGTGGCAAAGTTGACTCAAAGAGCTGGATTTTAACACCCTGGTGAGTTAGGCTAGGGGTGGGCGATATAGTCTAAAATTTATATTGCGATATATTTTGAACCATAGACGGTAGATGATATATATCACGGTATACTTTGGTATGTAACTTACAGCATAACAGTTTCTTAATGGTTACCATAGCATAAAGTCAATATGTACAACAGTTGTTTAGTCATCGTTCGGAGGTGTTTATATTGGACTCTCAAATTCACACAGAAGTAAACTGGTAAGCTGCATTTGTGTCAGGCAGTAGCTGTTCAATTTATAGGCTCTTACACAGTTTCGTTGTAAGAATGAAAAGGTGCTATCAATAAGGTGAAGCTACAGGTCAACATTTTTTCACATGGTTGTGGAGACGCAATGAGCCTATCACGGTATGGCGATATGACCCAAAATCTCTATCATTGGCCAAATTCATATTGCATACGGTATATATTGTCTATATTGCCCACCCCTAAGTTAGGCATTACATTCATTGATTAGAAGCAGTAACTGAAACAATGTTCATGAAACAGGAAACTATGGCGGGTGATTCGTGCCAAAAACCTTCCGACCTTACACCAACTGAACGTCATACCACCCGCCTTACTGACATGTACGTGACTAATTCGCTTTTCATAAGCAGGCTACCTGGACCTATGTGAAATTATGCGTTCCCCAACATGTGGCAGAATTGGTACAACACGTACTTATTTTGTAGGAACATGGTGGTACGTGAAGGGTCTTGTTAAAACATGTAGGAGTGTTGAAATCTGTCCTAAACCATTTTAATGGCAAGATTAATAGGCATAAAAATGATAGCCTATCCATAAATTCAGCTGACACCTTTAATCACAAGCTTGAGAAAGAAATCTCACGGCAAGTCTGAAATTATTTGATGTTTTATTATTATTATTATTATTATTATTATTATTATTATTATTTAAGGTCTGTGCAGTAAACGTGAATAGTTTCGGTCTGCATAAGAGGGCATGTTATGTCACAACATAAACTTTTATCTTAATAAATTATAAGATGATATTAACTTAACTAATTGTAATGTTGTCTATGATACATGATACCAACAAACTTCTCCAGACTCTGAAAAAACAATTTAGTGTGTCCATAAACCGAGCTGGAGAGCTAAAGGCTACTTTTCTGTAGGCCTGTTTTTCTATGAAATTCCAATATTACCATACCTAATACTAATAACAAAAACAATAGGCCAAAATTAGAATACGCTAATAGGCTGTAAACATTTCCCACCTCTTGTTTTTCTGATTCAGTAGGCCTAATTCCCTATTACAATTAGCTTTGTCAATGATTTTATAATGTACATTCTTAAACTCACATGCCATTATTATCACTAGGAAATATGCTGCTACTGTTATTATTGCAACAGGTAACCTAAGCTGTTCAATGTATGGCATAATAAACTTTTTGACTCTTTAAAACTTGGTCTTGGGCCTAGTATGCCTGATCAGTAGGCTAATAATCCCTGCAAAATAAAGTTTTCCAACATTAATCAATTTCAGCTAAAGGCCAAAAGGCAATGAATCACGTAGAGGAAAGGAGAGTGGTGCCAGTTCAACAACTTGACACTGAATTCACAAAATAAAATGGGATGGACTATAGGAGACAGCAGAGGGGGGTTACATTCCATGAAAAAAGCAATGGGCAGCTTGTGGAGCGGGTTGAAAGTTTTAAAATATACTTATGCTTCTACAACCCCCTACACACACAGAGCACACTTCACTTCACCTATGCTTTCACCAAAACCCCCATTCCCCCAATACACACTGTAACTGTCCCACCCCCCTCCACCCCAGACTTCACCGATGCTCAACCTTAGGTTTTTAGGATGGGCATACACTCCTCCATCAGCACGACCCCAAGCCCTGGGTTAGCCCCATGAGCTGTGGACCTGCCCAAGGTTTCTTCCATCTGCCCTTCCCACCACCCCCGCACCCATGCACAATAGGCTGAGAAACTGAGACAAATTTCAATACATTCAATACGTCAATACAAGTAATCTTATGTGTGTGAAAAATAAACTTCCTTGTATTCCTTATATTTAATTTTTTCATCAGACTCTTCCCAAGCCTGCCAGGGCTACCCTAAACAATAAATGGTTATTTTTATTCGCATAGGAAATGTTGCACAGTAACAATGATCATGTCAGAAGTGGTGGATATAGGACAGTGAGAGTAATGAGATTTCACATACAGATATTGCCCAATAGGTCTATTATCAGTAGCCTGGCTCTACTGCATTCTCTGATGAAACTGATTATTTTGTTTAAAATCAAACAGGCCGACAAAATGCACAACCTCACCAAAAAAATGGCTACACATGCCAAATAAGTCGTTAAGCTGGAGTACCTTACATTGACTTGCGCGGCCTAAACAAATTTCCCGGTCATTAAGTGGCGCTCAGTCGTCAAGTAGGATGACGTTCAGTCATCAAGTAGGATGACGTTCGGTGGATCTACCGGACAGTTGTATGGGACGTTTTTGGCATCATTCACCCGCCATAACAAACAAAATTCTCAGCATCATATTGCATGTGATGCACTGGTAGTGGTGTAACAGTACAGCACAAAGAAAAATGCACTGAACACAGGAGATGTGTCAAAACAGTCAATGCAAGCCTGTGCATTCAATTAAAGAAAAAAAAAAACTCAACCTTTCATATCGACCATAACAATGTAGGTCAGTAGGTCTCGCTGGTGTCAATCAAAGCTAACTCAGTTTCTGCAAATGAGGCATACTGACATTTAAAGCACATGGAATAAGAGGTCACGTCAATGGAAACGTCTGATCTGCCAATAAACCGCCCTGTAGTAGGAGGAGCCCATTGTGTTCAATTGAACCAGCCTCTTTTATGACAGGCAGAGAGGGTTTCTGTGCGCAACACAGGGATTCATTACACATAAAGGAATGTTCATGGATAACAGTGATTTTTTTGCAAATTTGATTTGAAATAAAAAAAATAACACACACGAAAGACCACTGTTGTTTTCTACAAATTAGATTTGCAAAAGAATGTTTATAAATTTAACTGATTTGACTTGATTTAAATTCTGTCCTTTCAATACTTCTCCAGTCATGCCATTATGTCTGCCAACCATATACGCTTATTAAAATCTGAAAAACAGAATAAAAAGACCATAAAATTGATTTAACATTTTGCCTAAACTTTTTCCCAAAATGTAAACATTTTCCCCAAGGCACTATTTTACTGGCCTGTTACACTGCGCTAACTGCGCTCTTAATTTGACAGAGGGAAAAAAAGAGAGACATGGCACCTCTGCACAAGCATATCATGCAGGTCAAAGGTCACAAGCATTCATTATTTTGAATGAAGTTGTAATTCCTCAGGAGCGTGTCACATCACAGATGTATGGGTGGCGTGTAACCCGTATCCTTCCAAGGATACAGACCCTCAGTCTGCGATGCGGCCAGGCAGGTGAAAACACGCCAACAGTCCTTCCTGTTACTTACGTTACAAACAAGCAACAAACAGTCTTTTATTTAAGACCCATTCTTACGACACCGAGCCCAGCAGGAGACGAGTTACAACAAAACTACGCCATGTTCACTTTACCCTAGAGTATGCCCCTCCTCAACCACCTCGGGTCTTCGCAGGGCTGCTACTCAATCCTAGCCATGTTTTAATAATCATGTCACAAATACATTGGGAAAATAAACTTTGCTGATCACTGACTACCGGCTTTGTCTCATGCGAGGGCCGCTGTTAAAATAAACTATTTAAAAATGAAGAAAAACAAAATACCACCTCAATTTCTCTGGTAATAGGCTTACCCAATATTTCCCAACAAGCTCAAATACACACACACACACACACACACACACACACACACACACACACTATTCCCCAAACAGAACTACAGAACAGAGGAATCATTCGGATTCTTCCTCGAAGTGCATCAGTCCTTGCACGCCTTTGGATCTCAACCTGTGAACTGTGTGCAGCCGGCACCAGGTTCTGCTGGTCAAACAACAAGTGAAGGCCCATCACTCTTATCAGACATGTCATTGTTACCACTCAACATTGAACTCTGCGAAAGCTTGCGTGGGATAAATTAACAGCCGCAGGAAAACGTAACCTTAATCTATAATCGCCATCAATAACAATCAACACTTCTGGATCATTTTCACCCAGCATGCTGGCACCGCGGCGCAGGCCCGGCTAAACCCATTAGTTTCCGAACAACATGTGACCTCCGCCTGTGCACACCTATTACTTATGGCTACAGATGTTTATGCAGGGCAAGACAGCATGCTCAGGAGACTTGGAACGCGTTCAAATAAAATAATACGGAGTTGGGGAGAAGTCAGCCAAGATGTAACACAAGTGCATAACTGAAAAAGTGAGGGGGGGGGACCAGGGGGAGAAGGGTGGGTGGGTGTTTGGGGAGAGGAATTTGAAAAATGTTAATGGATTTCTTTTCCTTCGTTTTCTTTCACGCTCTCTCCCTACCGCAGGCTTGCTCTGCTGTCTGGACCCCCGGCCCAGTTAGCAGAGAGAAAGGAGAACACAGGGCGAGGGAGAGGAGTCGAGTGGGAGTGTGTGTGTGTGTGTGTGTGAGTGTGTGAGAAAGAGACAGCGAAGCTGACGAGACTGACAATACATACACTGACCACAATTGAGGTTCTCTGTGACAAAACATACTCCGAAAACCCAAGAACCTTAAAAATGTGTTTGAGGCCACAAGCATGTTAAATCACAACTTTGACTTGTGAATTCCCTCACTCAGCATAAAAAACGACGGCTAACCCGATTACAAAGCACAGCCAGTTCCACGGCTTCCCTCTTCCTCCCTCCCTCCATCCCATTTTCTCTTTCAGCGGTGCTTGGCACATGGCCAGACGAGAACACCCAAAAGAATAAAGCTCTTTAGTCACTCAAGACAACAGCAATGACCACAACCACACAATCACCCTTGATCATTCCCCGGTGTCATTCCCTCTGACTCCGACAGCACTTCCAGAACTGATAGGAGGCTCTTCCACGGAATAAAACGACAGGCCATGATCGGCCGTTGCAATCACAGCTCGACAATTGGTTCTGAATGCTCTCCTTCGTGTTAGAGTGTCATTAGAAACCATTATAAATGACCCAGTCCTGATATCTGCTTCCTCTTTATGCTTAGCAGATGGTTTTGCCAGCATACAGAGCAGGGTGGAGCCGCTAGTGGGGGACCTGTGCAGATCTCCAGAACATCTGAGCCACATCTGATTCACTTCCTTCGAAAGGAGAGGTTGGCAGACAGGGAGACGGAGAAACAAAGAGAGAAAAATAAAGTGAGAAAAAGAAGCTAAAAGAAGAAGAATGACAGACACTAAAGAGGTGGAGAACCAGAAGACATGAGCTAGAGAGAGAGAGAGAGAGAGAGAGAAACAGACAGAGAGCGCATGTCTGCTTGCACATCTATGATTGCACCCACATGTGCATGTGTGTGTCTGTTTATGTTTAAATCACATGATTAGAATAAATGAAAACATGAAGGTACACACAATATACTTCAGAAAAATGGATAGAACAGAACAGAATGTATTAGAATACAGACAGATAATAGAAGGGGGGGGCAAATGTAGAGGTTTGTAAAAAATAAATCATGATATCTAACAACCTAAAAAAGTGTGCACAACAACGCAAACACTGTCCTAACACTGACATCAATAGGAGTTTGCTAACATGCTAACTGGATTTCTGTTGTAAAAATAAAGTTAAATAAATAAAGTTGACAATGTTCCTCACAGTATAGTGATGCTCAACGTGTACTTTCCCTGTGCTTTTTGGAGAAAAAATTGGATGGATGCATGGATGGGTAGATAGATAGATAGCCTTGATCTTCCTTAAATATTGAGTGTGTTTACCTGCACACAACAAAAACATTTTTTTACTGCTGATATATGTTTGTAAGAAATCCAATTAACTCATCTATTGTGGGTTTCTGTCAATATTTAGATTTTTCCACACACATATCATATAATCTTAATCAGGTTTATTTCTTTCTTTTACCTGCATCTGTGTGGGTGACATTGGTGAACAAACAAACTTGAAGAATTATGCTGACAACCAATCAAATCATGTAATCCCATTTGGTTTTGGCTATATGTTCTTTTTTTAAATACATGTAAATACCTGAATATGGGCTATTACAGTTACCTGATTATGGTCAGTAATCAGTTTATTATGATCATGTAAATGCACTAAATGCTGTTCCTTTTTATCTTTTAGTTTCCTTTTAGTTGATTGCTATGCTTGTGCCATCAATGTTAGTGTGCATCTAATTAACCTGATATAAGTCTAATCAGATCCTCATCATGATGCTAGTCTAGCAACTAAGATACTAATTTCTTGGGCATAATTATCTCTCTTATGTCTTTGATCTCAACTATAACATGCTCCATGACTGTCAATCATACAAAATATACCTGCTGCATGAAGCTCTAAGCATGCATAGTCTCCATTTACTAGGAATGTGTATACCCTTTGCTGAAGGCTCCTGGACACTGCATAAACTAAAGTCTGACTGAAGACCACTCACCCGCTATTCTATTTTAATCAAGTCATATTTCACTTCTTCATATTATTTAAGCTCTAAAAAATGACTGAGATCCAGACCTCAATGTCCTCATAGCTCCAGCCGTGAGAGAGGGAGAAAAGACAAGGCAAGACCACGTGCGGGGAAGAGAGAGAGAGGGGGAGAGGGAGAGAAAGAGAGAGCGAAAGAGAGACAATGAGTTCAGTACCAGTATTCTCTAATGACAACCATGCCTTTGCCTGATTGAAACCACACCAGCACCATCACCGGGGCTTCTGAGTTCCACGAGGGGAATGGTCTGGCCTTCACTCCCTCCCTGCCGCCTGGGGTGAGCCAGAGACCCTGCCTAAGACAGTGGGACTGGGTCACCACAGGATGGCCAGGGGGGTGGTTGTGGTGGTGGTGGTGGTGGTTGGGTGGGGGTTGGCTAGGGCGGCGGGGCACAGAAGAGAGGACTGGGGGCACCTCCGATGAATTGATGGCCTCTGCACTCTTTTGCCAAATTACAAACGGAGCAACACAACGAGACAGTTTACTGGATCTGACCAGCTCACTTCCGGCCCATACCGAAGGCATTGCACGCTGTGCCATATTTTGATGTGGTGTGTTAGCATAATTAGAGGTCCTATAAAGGCAGGGGAGGAAAAAGGGAGGCCTGTCCATCTGTGGAGTGTTATAGGCTGGGGGGGGGGGG
>JAGFZM010002010.1:193387-252522 GCA_017657215.1 Limnothrissa miodon | reverse complement strand
GTGTGTGTGTGTGTGCGAACGTAGGGGCCTCCAGGGCTCGTGTTACAGGGCCTCGCAAATCGATCATAAGTAGGTACACAACGGCACGCACAGGGAAAAGGCCGACGGGAAATGGCAAACAGACAGAAATCAGAGCTTAGTAAAGTTTGCTTTAACACGGCTCCATTTTGTTGTGTTTTTTTTTTCTGTGAAATTCAAATTCAGGGGGACGGGCCCTCAGCTTAGCCCTCTTACACCCTAAAAACCTGCCACGCTATCTCAACCGACACCCATTTCCCTGCCTGCAGTGTCCCAGTTACTCGATGACTCTTGGTAATGATGGGGTGAAAGTTTAAAGATAGGGGGAGTTGAGGTGGGTGCGTGGGGGGTCGTGAAGAGGTCACCCTCAGGCCACATCAGGGGTTGTGGGAGTATTTTGGGGGAAAACTGACAAACAAGCTACTAACCAGCAAATTTCACGTAAGGCTCCCCGCTGAAATGTTCAACCCAGTAAATATGAAATTAGTTTCAGTCATTTTAGAGACAGAAAAGAGTCATTACCAATGTCTTTTAGTAAAGGATTGTTTGTTCTATTTATTTGAAGCCATAATCTTGCAGATACCATGTGAAGAGTTTGAGCCTGATCAAAATGTGATGTATCCTCCTCTGAATGACTATCAGTCTGTTCGGTTTCGTATCAATTCCATTCTTAGTTGGTCAACTGGCGGCCACGCACAGGCAAATTCCTGCTTTCAGCGAGCATCACGGCCAGTTGCAGGGGGAACCAAAACAAACAACCCTCCAACAAAATCTGAACTGGCAGAGCAGCACTGAAGCTTAAAGAGGGAAAAATGAAAAGTCTTAAAATCGGGGGTTAGAACAACAATGGCCGTCGCTCTGACTCTCTCCCTTTCCCTCGCTCCCTCTCTCCCTCTCTCTCAGGGGCTAACCTTACCTGCCAGACCATTGTGTGACTCAGCCTCTTATTTTTAAAGTGATTTAAACAATGTTGTTTTATGCACAGCCACTTGGAAACAAGTCCCACATTCAAATTTTTTATGGCTCAATAAACTCGAGGGTATCGAACGCAACTGGCCGGCCATATTTAGTAGCTTTATAAGAAAACATATTAAGGTATAATTGCTTTTGGGGGGCACAGCATTGAGGGAATAGCAGAGGCAAAGGTTAGCACCATCTCCCCCGTGCACAGACGGGACACTGAACCTTTTGTCTGTTAGCCCTCGAGTTTCCAATCACCAGGGGGAAATATGGAGTGTATTATAGATTCAAATAATAAGTCCATTTTATTTCACATTTCCGAAAATGAGCTTTTACAGTGTGGTAAAATGTGGCCCGAAAGAAAAACATCTGTTTGGCATTCAGCACTGCCAGCACATGGGACTCTGTGATGACAATGATGGAGAGTGGAAGAGAGGATCCCCCTGAGTATTCTGAAATAAAAAAAGAAAAAGAAAAAAAAACTCATCCACACACACTTATGGACACTCCCTCTCTCTCTCATACAATGAATGTTTCTATGCCGTGACATGACAAATGGAAAAGTGCAGAGGTGTTACAAAAATGGGCATTCTCAAACAGCGTGAAAAATTTTCCTCAGTCCCATGTCTCTCACTAACAATGACTGAAGGGAGCGAGAGAGTAAAAGAGAGAGAAAGAGACTGCCTATGCTGCACCACAACAAAATCTGAATGAAAAATCTGTGGGTCTGTTTAAACAAATTAGCTTTAACTGTGTTTTCTGAGGTTGGGGTGGAGCTGGGGCGGGCAGCCTGCTGTTTTTTTGTGTCAAAAAGAAAGAACAAGGCAAACCAGAAACAGATCACCTACACAGGGTCATGCAGAGCCCTGGAATAATGACTATGGGTTATAACACACATCAGTGTTTGTGTTTGACTACAGACGACGATCAACTACATGGCTTTTGTACCTCAAACATTAACACCCTGTCGTGTTCTACAATGCCGATGGCAAGAACAGAATAAAAACACAGAAACCTGAAGTCTAAAGCAGCACACATCCCATAGCACACCTTTAAATACCTCATCCAGGTACCAACACCAAGTAATAAACTCATAAACAACTCTGATGGGCATTTTCTGCACTTAAAAGCCACAGGCTTACTTCCCGTAGTAATTCCAGTAAGTATCGCTGCATAACAGTGTGTGGCAACATAAATCACACTGATTCTGCCATTTCCTCCTGACCTACCGCTTTGTTTTATCTCAGCATCTGATCTCTCTTGGCATGCATAGGCACATACTCTCTCCCTAATGTGCTGGAATTAGAACTAATGAATTGGTTGGATGTAAAATAAAAGACAAACCAGCCATATGAGTGTTGGATGTTTCAACATAGATTATTGAGGGAGCAAGATCAAGGACACACTTCATCTACTGATTAGCATAAATGACCAGTAAACAGGACAAAAACACACAGTAACACGGACTCACACATGTTGCCACACACACACACACGCATGATACAAAGCAGTGATACATGCATACAGACATACAAACAAAACACAGACACACAGTATACAGAGTCTCTCTCTCTCACACACACACATAGACAGACCAACATGGACCGTCATAAATATGGGAAATCAGGGGCACACTGATGCTCACTATGGCACATTTGCACACTAATGAAGCAGAAGAAAATAGGAAGGGAAGCGCTAAGGCTGGAGCTGACTGAAGTCCTTCCTTCAGGCAACTCCTCTGTTCTTCTCCTGTGTTCTCCTCTCCTCTGCTCCTCACCTCTTCCCTCTGCTCTCCTCTGCTCCTCTGCTCCTCTCCTCTCCTGTGCTGTGCGAGGCTGGGCTGGGCTGGGCTCTGTGCTGTTTAAGGCATGGGTCAGGACTCTGTGTGCTTTAATCCCTCTCAGGTGATGGAGCTCACATTCAGCCATCTCCAACTGATCTCCTCAAATATGTTCTCTTTCTCTCTCCCTCTCTCTCTTTCTTGCTCTCTCTCGTTCTTTTTTTTTTATCCCTTCCCCTCATCTCTTTTTGCCTTCTCTATCTTCCCTTCATTCTCATCTCAGCCTTTTTTTTCTTTCTCCTTCACTCAGTCAACCAGCCTTGATTTTGCCCTCCTCGTGCTCTCTTATCTCCTTTTTTTCCAGAACGTTCTCCGTCTCTCTACCTGTTACACCATTCCCCTCTCCCTTTCCCACTCCCACCCTCCTTTTCCACCCGTTCCCTCTCTCTCTCACTCCCACTCATGAGACCCTCTTCTGTATGCACTTCTTCCCTGAGAGCAGGACCCAATCTATGCCACACTGGGACACTGCTCTCTCTTCACCGGTCCCCCTCCACATAGGGCCACTTTGTTGAGCACTCACCGTAAGCACCGGGAAGCACAAGACCTCTCAGTTTACCCGAAGGAGCCGCGTGAAAGAGACCTCACAGTCATCGATCAATAATGTCAATAGACACAGATATATAATTTTACAAAGTGCAGTAGATAAGCAGTAATACATGGGAAAGGTACATGCACACACAACGTGGAACATAAGTTCACTAGCATGCACCGATACCAAAACGGTAAATAAGACACTCTTCTACACTCACTCGGGCATACAGACACTGTCCAATTGGAGACAGAGGGATAGACACCGAATGAAAATCCCTGACTCAAAAGCAAGCCGTCAACAGCACCAACTTTTTCCGCAAACTGGCACGGCTGTTTTTTTCTCTAATGCTTCTGGGATCATGCAGTCGCCCCGTCAGCCACTCGATCAATCTCTGATTCCACACTAAAGAGAGCTAGCAAGGTCCAACATTAACACTTACACCCACAACCTGAGAACTGACGATACAGGCTCTCATAAAAAAAGTTGGCACATTTCAGCAAGGAGCTCCGAGTGTGTATAGTGTGTGTATAGTTTTGTGTGTGTGTGTGGTGTGTGAAACAAGAGAGAAAGACTGAGAGAAACAGAGAGAGACAGACACACAGAGAAAGACACAGAGAGAGGGAAAGAGAGGCGAGGGAGCTGACCTCTATGTATTTATGTGCGTGTACTGCTTTTCAAACTGAACTAAAACATATGTTTAACAAGACCTCATTGCATTTCCATATTAAATAAATACAGCACAATATATAAATATATAACGCAACTCCGTACTCCAGAAATCTGACTTGAACTCAGAGATCCCGAGCACGGCGCGTTCACACAACAATGGCATCTTTAGCCATGGCTCTGCGCTCACTGGACTGCAGGGTTGATCTAATATACATTGATGACAAAGATAGCAGCCCCTTGATACCAATACATTCTTACCCATCCTCTTGCTTTCCTGTCTGTCTGGCTTTTATTGCTGTGGTTTCGGCTAGTCTCTCTCTCTCTCACTCCTTCCCTTTCTCTTTTTCGTTTTTCCGCCTCACTCACACACTCTTACTCACTACTCGCACACAGATACAGAGAGCCTCTCTCATTCGCCACACAAACACACACACACACACACACAGAGCACGTCTGGCTGCCACATAGCCTCCAAGCCACAGGATATGGCTCAGGGCCTTCGGATCATGGCTCACTCCGAAACATCAACATTCTGTATTTATGACAACTAAGTGAATGATCAGTATGCAGTGCTAGAAGAGTTTAACAGGTTATAATCAGGTCCAAAAGCAACACTCCATTTTTTGAAAGGGGGCTGGCGAAGGCAAATGGCACATATTGATATCTTTCTGAATGTAGGTGATGCTCTCCTCAAATTCTCATAATCACAGTAAAAAAGTGAACTTTCACCAAACGGAATGATTAACTATCACTTGTTTCTTTTTAATATATAATTGGGTTGTGGGTCAGAGAAGCAAACTCTTTATAAAAACACATGCTGCGCTCTCACCCGAGTTCTGCATCACTGACTTGAATGTCTCGGGAGGGCACTTCTCAAAACAACACTGTATACCACAAAAGTAAATATCAGGCCTTGTCCTCCTACACCCTCACCCCTGCCCACCCTTTGCACCATCTCCTTGTGAAAGGAGGTCTGTGCCAATCCTTACGGCCCCATGGAGAACCGAAGCTCCTGAGGGAGCCCTCCTCGCTGCTCCCTCTGTTTTTATGTAGTCAGCAGGTGGCATCATTAGCCTGAGAATAAAAAATGAAAACTAATACCCTTGAATTGAGCAATGATATCATAGCAGACCCTTGTTTGGCATGGTTTTGCACTCTGTAGAGGGCAGAGTGGGGGGTAAGGAGGTGTAAATTTAATATGTCTTTTTTTTCAAAAGGTTGCTCAAGGGCTGCTTTCAGAGAACACAAAAAAGGGAGGGAGCGTTTGGCCATTAACTTGAGTGAATGTATGTGCGTGCATGTGTGTGTGTGTGTGTGAGAGAGAGAGAGTGTGTGTGTTTGCGTTTATACATGCGTGCGATGCATGAGTCTCCAGCAAAGCCTGGAGAGAGTCTCCTTTCCCCCTCCGCGCTGAAGATGATAGCATCGCTCATTAAACAAGCAAAAACGCCCATTCTCTCTGGCTGACCAGAAACTCATCGTGCTGGGGTCTAGCACAGAGGGCTCCGCTGTTCCCAGCTAACACAATACCTTCAACGTAAACATATCTATGGGCGCGTTCACGTGGGGTTACGGAGATTTCGCCTGCCTGCCTGTGTGTGCGGTGCGGTGCGGTGCGGCGCGGCACGGTCAAAGGGGGCCCAAGCTCTGGCCAATTCATCTGCGGCACCGAAGGAGTGTGGGACCGGCGGCTTCGGTCAGACTGATTGGGTCTGGGCTCTGAGCTCCAGCCTGACAGAGAGACTGTATATAAAGCTGTCACAGGAGCCTTGAGGGTAACAAGGAGGATGGGGGTGAAGGGTGCATTTCAGAGTCCATCAGAATAACTGGGTTCTCTCTCTCTCGCTCTCTCTCTCGTACACACACTCACACTCCACATGGTTCTCACAATGAGCATGATAAGTAAAGGAAGGAAGCAAAACCTATTGGCCGTTTGCCACAGCATGTTTAATGTCACTTTTGGCTTACATTTTCATACCAATACAACAGGAACAAGAACACCTTACCCCCTCACCCACCTAAGGACCCTCACTTGCACCCCCCCTCCCCCTCCACAGCAGAACCATGTTGGACACCTTATGACTCACAGGCTTTAAGCTTTAGGCAAGGGTATATTGTAGTGATTTTCTGTGATGCAGGGAGATTTACATAACATGGACTTGACTTACTGATGTCTCTGGATCATAAATACAATTTAACCCCCTTTTTCTAGACTCTCTCTCTCTCACACACACACACACACACGCACGCGCGCGCGCACATATACACACACATCTAACACGTGTATTGAGAATTCTATACACTACTTTGCAACACACCTTTAAATGTACTCCTTCACAGTTTCCTGAGCGCCACAAAAACGTAACTATGGTTCACCTACGCCAGCAAGTTTGATCCCATTAAGAAAATTATGTTATGGAGTAGCTGAGATCACACAATCCTCGTAGAAAAACAGTGGGCCAGAAAACGTGTGTGTGTGTGTGTGCCAGTACCCCGCAGTGATTGCCTGATTATTTGCAGATGGGTAGGGGTGGGCTTGCAGCCTCTGTGGAGGTTTCCCTCTGGTATGGAATGCACAGGGGCTGAATGTATGACTGCCTACGTATTAATAATTTACCAAGAAGTGAGAAAAAGAGCATAGTTCTCTGAAGGCACTTCCAAAGTCGATTAAAAATGGCGCGTCGTCATTTACCGTTGCAATCAATACAAGCCATGTACACCTCAGTCTGCCTAAATACTCTGTGTGGCTGAGAGGGATCAGTCGGGCTGCAAACAAGCGCTGCATACATAGTCTGTTGTGGTGAATCGCGGTGCGTTCAACTATTTACTTAAGAGACCTAATCCTTGCGCTATCCAAATGACGATTGTTAAGCGTGTTCCAATTGCTCAGAAATCAATCAACGGCTACGAGATCAATTAAAAGCAGCTTAAGTGGTGGTGATGGCCAATTCATATGACAGTAGGAAGGGGGTGGGGGAGGTCACATCTATTCATGAAGTGAAGTCCCGTTTCCTATGGCACACTCCACGACTAGCGTGAGGCCACACCGAGCGGTTGTGTTTTCCAGCCCAGGGTTCATTCTACATTAAACAGTCACAAAGTCTGTCCTTGGCACCATGCGTCTAGACATACAACACAGTTCCCTTGTCTGGTGACCTTATGAATTATTTTAGGTTCAGGTTACCCCTCAAAAGTTCAGATGCACATTCAAAACGACTCTCGCCGAGGCTTCCTTTCCAAGCTAATTTTTTTTTTTGCTGTCAGCGAAATTAGACCACCTAACAGGTGATCTTGGGTCGCACCACAAGTAGATTTTCGGAAAAAAGTAAAACACGTAAGATATTACAACTCTTGTCCGCTGTATAAACCAATCAACTTACTAAGAACAACAAACAGCAATTCCAGAGTTTAACGACAGCAGTAAGAGTGCCCTATCAATTAAAACTTATAACGGGAAAGGTATTGGCTCGTGTTACATTTCGCTTAAAGGGCAGTTGGAGAGGTCAAGAGATTTGTATGCCATTTGTAAACGTTCTCCGCGACAGCAACGGAATCGATTAGGATATCTGATCTGTCGCTTCACGGCGTCTTAGGTCTTATCGCACCTCCTATTATCATACGAGGGCATGATATCATCTTGAGCGGCTCAATTCCAGAAGCGCATTTACGAGAAATGAATACGGCAAACCCAGGGCTCTGTCAAGAATTAAATGTCTCTATTATGCGAATAATGATAGTCAGACCTCAGCAATATTTTTGACAAAATACCATAAGCAACAGTCAGTTTTCTGTAGTAATCTTTATAAACTGTCTAATCATAAAGCATCTCTAATTATGCCGACATGAACACAACCTTAGTAAAAGGACACATCAATGCTAAAGGGGACTACAAATTGGTATTTTACTACATGATCCTTTTCAAAGATAGGCTAGACTGCCTTACCCAATCACCAAAAAATTTTGTTCACTAACACCCTTCTGTTCCCAAGCAATAACATTTTAGCAAAGCGACAGAGAAATCTAGCTTTCAAGTCACTGCATTCAAGTGTCAAAAGCTTACCTCTTTTGTTCCGTCTCCAGCGATGCGACTGTGTCTGACAGTGGCTGTACTCCATACAGTTCAACACGATAAGGGCAAAGGAGAAAAGTCGAAACTGCATCTGGGCGGCTGTTGTTCTCCCGACTCAAATCAGAAGTACCAAGCTGCTATGATGGGAGTTCTCCGAATCACTCTTCTAAATCCTCAGGCGTGAATTTGTCTTTAAATACACCGTTTTCCTCCCAAAAAGGGACCAGGAGTTGAAGACTAGACCAGATCCCAACAGGTCACACATTAGACAAGTAGCGGCATAATTTCTCACCACTGGATAATGTCATTTTATGAAGATCGTGGAAATTCTCAATCGAAAGTGTCCTCCTTTTAAGCTGTGGAAAGAAAGATAACACGATGTTATTTGTGCAAAAGACGATGGTGATAAGATCATCGCATTTCTTTGGATGAATAGCTTACTTTATTCAAAGAGTTGCGATTGTTTATTGTATGTAAATGCGTAGCACTGACAAACAATTAGACACGTGTGTCCTTTGCTTTCCGCTTTGGCCAGCGGAGATTGGCAATAAATGAATGCAAACCGTTAAAATGTTTCTGTTGTCACAGTCAACATCTCTGAACGCACTCAACACAAGATGCTGCATGCAAGATTAAACGATGCGGAGCAAATACCTGCATGAAGAGAGGTCTACTGTTCTCTCTGCAAAGTAAAGTTAAGTTCCTTCAGACTGCCAGAGCTGGACGGGAGCATAAAACATCACTCTTGAATGGTCAAACAAAAACTTAGTCTTAAAACAACGTCTGTACCGCAATCTTTTGCCCTCTTTGGAAAGATCTCCTTTAAGCAGTACACTCCGGTAAACCTATACATGGAGAAGTTGGACTCGTTGCAGCCTTAACCTACTGAAGCGAGTTCACCAATAGTACATCGTGACTGAAATGTATGCGGAATGGTTTCACGAGTCAGTGTTGATTTCTCGATTCTAAGCATCTGCCCCGTCTGAGTTGTAGTGGTAGTAGCCTACTGGTCCTGATGCTTGGGGTTGGTTGCTTTTTCTATATAGCCGCTCCTGTCACGTGGAGCATTGAAGCTCTTGTTTGAATTTGGCCGGACTGGTGAGTTTTTTTCGTCTTATTTAGAATTTCGAAGATGACACATGCAATTTTGCCCGCTGGATTAGTATAGGCTACCACAAAGCGTCCTCAGGGTCCTAGTGCGGTGCACAAATTCAAATATAACTCAATTCTTTCAAGGGGTGGTGGGATTTTCCTCACTCAGCCATATATGAAAGTTATTGGACAGAGTCCAGCATTACAAAAATATACCGTTACATCAAATAATCAGATAAGGAATTGGCCTATTCATTTCAGATGGGGCATCTGGCGACATAAACTGATATTCACACATTTTTATTGAGCCTAAGGGCTGCATTTGCAAATGGCATGCCTTTAAAGACTTTTTACAAGGCATTGCCACGCAATGTTTAATTTTGAAGTTGGCCCTTATTAATCTCTGAAGCCCACCAAGGCAGTATGTTTAGCTGTCCTGTTCTTTGTATTCTTTTTATTAACCATTTCTGGTTTGTAAAATAATTTAGAAATATTACATTTTAATAACGTCTTAATAGCTAAACTGTCGCCATTGAAATTAACAAGATAATAGTGGTTTACATCAGCCATTTTTGGGGTGTCCGTGTTCAGCGCCTGCGCGTAACAGTGAGAAACGGTGAGAGTTTCCATAGTTTTGCAAAGGTGCACGTCATAAACTACATTGATCTCTTGCTGCTTTGCATTCTGTTGTATATATACTGTCACGTGGTCAAATTGAACCAATGATAAGTTTATAGTGTTACTTCTGATTTATTTCTGCGCTTCAATTATCAAATTTGGATTTTGTCCTTTAACATTTAGTTGTATAGATTTCAGTTTACCAAAACCAAAATTATTATTATTTTTTCTTTCCCAGCGCATGTGTTGCTCTTCGGTTCTAATAATGGGGGTTCAGTCGCTCGATGCGGTACTTCTGTCCACCACTAGGTGTGGCACTTCATCTTTTAGGGTTTTCTGTTTTTTTCATGCACATCATAGTCCATCACATGGTATCGAGGTCTAAATGTGATGTAATATTCCGGCGTGCACCAAAAATACTCAGATACATCAACAGTAGCGAGACAGCCACCGGGCAAAGTGTAAAAGGTGTCGTCATGGCACAGTCAACAGGCAGAGGTCAGCCACTACGTCAGAACAACGCGCGAAAAGTCCATCTCGACCTTTCATTTAGATGAGTCACGATAAAGATTAGATTAAGGGTTTCCCTCAGTGCCATACCCAGTATATATCTTAAATATTCAAAATACATAAATATTCAAAAAACGTCTTTGAAATAGCCTACATTTGCTACGTTTGAGATAAAGATTGAGATAAAAGCTTTAGGTGGAGAAAGAATTGAGATATTAAAAACAAAATGTCAAAACTATTTTTATATTTGAGCAACAATGTCAAGTCCAAGTCAGAGATGCCATGTAAAGACATGCCATTTGTCTTACTACATTATATGCTGTGTGATTACAAGAAACTGAATTATGTTTTACGCCCACCAGATGCACTCACACAGTAGCAAGCACAAATATATGGGGTGGTACCCATGTCTGCTTATGACCAAAGACCTATGACCAGTGCAAGGAGGGGGGAAGCATTGACTATAAAACACACACACACTAACCGACTGCCGGACAGCTGACCTTTTCGCCCTTGCTTGTTTTTATTTATTTCTTTTGTGCCAAGTGACAGACATTGTGGTTGGGAGCCACAAGTCAGCCACAGGGTCTGGACGCTGTACTAAAACAACATCTGAACCAGCACTCTCAAAGGTGGATGTGATAATTAAGGGCTCGAAAGGGGCTTTTTGTTTTCCTAATGTGTCATGGTACAGAGAGCGGTAAACCTATCGCTTTACCACCACCACCCCCTTCTTACTGTCTCACCGTGTCCTATCCACCCATCAGCTCTCCCTCCTCCTCCTCCTCCTCTGTCCCTGAGAAAGCTGCAGTGACGTCAGCGTATCAAAAGCTGTCTGGATCCAGGCCTTCAATGCTTATGGCAGCCTCAAGCACCTCATTCCTTCTTCTGGCACAGACAGCTACCTGTAAACATGACACCTGATTAGAGGAGCCACAAATAGGTGGTAGGAGTGGTGTGTGTGTGTGTGTGTGTGTGTGTGTGTGGGCTAGGCAGGGGTAGGAATCTAGAGACAAAGCCTGATTCCTCTTATCCTGCACTTTTAGGTTACTTTTTACCCCTTGGAATTAAATGTGCTCACTCACTTCTCCAAGCTAGAGAGGGACAGATGATCAGACAGGAGAGACGCAACAGCACTAAGAGAAAAGGAATGACTGGAAGCCTGGAAACTAAATATAAAAAAAGAGGCTGGGCAAGAATTAATAAAGTGAGTGAGAGGAGATGAAGAATGACAGTGAAAGAAAACAGTCTAAGACAGACAGAGAGAGAGTGTACTTGTACAAGCCACAACTCCAGGGGCCACTGAGGTACACAGTGAATGCATCAGATTAACCAGCCATTCGTCATAGAAGGTTGAGGCTACCATGAGTGGTGTTATGGCCACGCACTCTCCGCTTGCTACTGTGAGTCAATGTTTGGCTCTCCTTTATACAAAGAACAGCAGGACATTTGTAATCTATATATATCTAAAACAGACATTGGGTGAAAATTTGTTTTCTTTCTTTGTTTAAAAAAAAGGTGGTGTTTTTTATTGAAAAATTAATGACCCATAACAGGGTTTTTCCCATTAAAAATGACTCAGGGTTGGACACATGAGTGGGCAAGCTGTGTTGTCGTGGGATGGACGGGACTGACGGGGGAGTCCATTATAGTCGTCATCCTAATGAAATCAGGAATCCTGGCCGCTCCAATTTGATGTCTGGAAATGGAGAGGAAAACAAACAAGCCTTAATCAGTCATCATACAAATACACATAAGTATGCATGTCTTCAACACTTCTGTTATGTTAACACTTTTATGTTATGTTAAAT
Source organism: Limnothrissa miodon (assembly GCA_017657215.1). Classification (NCBI taxonomy): domain Eukaryota; kingdom Metazoa; phylum Chordata; class Actinopteri; order Clupeiformes; family Clupeidae; genus Limnothrissa; species Limnothrissa miodon. The sequence continues at coordinate 240,400 of JAGFZM010002010.1, read as the reverse complement.
AAATTAAAAATGGTTATTGAGCTGATTCTACATTCATCTTAAACTCCAGTGCCAAGAGCCCAGCTTGGTCTTAGAGCAGATCTGCATGAAACGGCAATGGTGTTTATGTGCATCCATCTGCTGGAATTATAGCCTAGAGTTTGTGTATGTGTGTGTGTGTGTGTGTGTCCATGTCTATGCACCACGGAGTGCTCAGGCGTAATGGGAGTCAAAACAGCCTATCCAGATGGCAGAATGTAAATGCATTATATATAAGCGATTAGTTGCCTGAAGGACAGCGGGACGTAATGGGGTTTCTCTGAGCGCTTTGCAGGCTCTTTTGTTTAATTACAGAAGTTCCTTAATAAGGGCCCCAATGTTTTTTTTTTACAAGGCAGCATTAAGGGCTAGCTCTCTTCCTGCAGATATTCAAGGAATTGAGAAGGGAGGGGAGGGGGGAGGTAATTGAACACATCAAAAGCCTCCCGAACACCGGCAGTAAAAATAAGAGACATTGCAATTCTCTGGCCTTAGCCTCTTGCGTGTGATCCATGACTATGTTGGTGAGTGTGTCCATCTGTGTGTGTGTGTGTGTGTGTGTCTGAGTACAATCCCATCCATGTCAAGTTACAATTTGTTTGCTACCCACTTGACTTCTAAAGGGAAGGACAAATGGCAGAGACCCTCTGTATTCCCCTCTGCGGCTAGCCCGCCAGAGATCAAAACGGTGACAAACTGGACCCTGAGCTAAACATCTGTGGGTGACTCTCTGGCTGTACACTCCTCTGCTCTCTCCAGTCAGGACAGAGAGACACAGAGAGCTGAGTCATGGGACTCTAACACCCCCCCCCCCCCTTCTCCTTCGCTCCTCTCATTTTACAGCCTGCACCAACATCTACCTTTTCATTAGTCCTTTGAAGACGAGCGAGATGATGAAAGCATTGTCTGTGTTAAACTTGCTCTTACTGGTGGATGCCAGGGAAAGACAGCTTGGGATTGTGGTGGAGCAGGGAGCGTGTGTTTGTGTTTGTGTGTGTGTGAGCTGGGGCTCTTTGGCATTCCTTAGGGGTTTGCTCTGTGTATCTAGCTCTGTGTCGTGTGAGTAAACTACAGGGCGTGCAGCCAAGTCGATGAGATCAGACGGGCGACAGAAAGGGGATGGATGAGCTTGCCTTGTTTCGGTTGCTGTGACTGAGCCTCTTCTCCGTGTCTATTGTTAGCATCTGGCCAAGAAAGGACAGACCCTTGGTCTTCTTCTGCACCTGCTTTAAGGGCAAAAGACACAGAAATGTATATACCTACAGCATAGACCTACAACCTATTTGTTGTCTTGTATGACTGGTTGACCTTGTAGACTTGGATGCTGAATAAACAGTGTGCAGAGACTCAATGTTCAATGTTTCATTGTTAACTTATTGCTTTATTGTTATTGTATTATTATTTAAATACTTACAAGTTTAAAAACACACAGTTGTAGAATCTCTGACTACAAAAACAACAGTAAATTCTATGTCATACTTCAGGAGTGCAGCATCTGTGTGTGTGTGTGTGTGTGTGTGTGTGTGTGTGTGCGTTTTGTAGATTAAAGAGGACTGGTGGATATCATTGGGAATGTTGTGACATGCTATCCTCTTACGGAACGGGGGTGGGGTGGGGCTCAGTGCTCAGTGCTGCACCAAAAGGCTCTTCTAGGCCAGCTGCAGCAGCAGAAAATCGGGAGACGTTTTCCGTTCATCGCGGCATTAGGACACAAATCACCCTTACAAAAAGGGTTTGTAATGGACTATTAGAATTATACGCTACCAACATCAATAACTTCAGGGGAGCAATTGCATGTGTGTGTGTGTGTGTGTGTGTGTGAGAGAGAGAGAGAGAGAGAGAGAGAGAGAGATGCAAAAGTACAAGAGAGAGAATTGGGAGAGAGCAGAAAAAACAAAGAGTGCAGTGGAGGGCAACAAGGGGAAGACCATACCCTTAAAAGGTGGAGGGAGGGGGAAAAAGAAAAAAAAAATGGAGGAAAGGAAAGAATGAGCACGAAAGAAAGTAAAGAGAGAGAATAAGCAAGAAAGTAAGCAAGAAATGGAGAACAAGTTTGGGAGAGTAGGAGTGCAAGAAAACACAGGGAGCGAGAGAACAAGAGGGCAAAGGAGAAAATGGAGCCCGCGTCCCTGTTTGGAGTCAATTTTGGCGTCCAGTCTAGCGTTGCGGATAAGGTTGACGATCCATCTCTCGGCCTCCTCGGGGGTCATGTTCAGCTTGTCTGCCAGCGTACTGAGGCTCACGCACACACACACACACACAAAGAGCCAGCTCTCATTAGACCTCCTGGGAGAGATGGGGTATATGTGGCACAGAGCTATGGGAAAATGAACTGGAGCTCACATAATACCAGCTAGGCTTGTTTGAAAGAAATCAATCATGTGCATCTTCAAGAAACTATCAGGTCTGTTGTTCTACTGTTCTATGTCTTTTCCCCCTTTCCACACAGGAACCTTTTTGAGCACAGACACACACACATACACACTTGAAACAGGCACTCACGCACACACACACGTCAAATGTTTGATTAAGAAGTTTGATTAAGAAGTTAAAGGAAACATGTTTGATTAAGAAGTTAAAGGAAACATGCCTCAGATATAAACAATCTTGGGGAGATTCAAATTTCGAGGAGAAAGAAAGTGCGAGTATGACCTCCAGACTAAAGCCCTTATCTAATGCCCAAGATAAGTGAGGATGATACGATTCCCAACCCCGCCCTCTGGCATTTTTTAATGCTTCTCAGAAAAGTGGCATAATGGCTCAGGTGGCATAATATGACTGTAGAGAGCCCAGATTATAACACAAATACTCAAAGAGGCCCATTTAGGGATGACATCAGCGGTTAGAGAAAAGGAGAAAGTCTCGGGCAAAAGACAAGACAAAAAAAATAAAAAAATTCCCACAGGTGTGGAGACAAGTGTCCCTGCAGAGCCTGTGGAGAGTGACACAGTATGCAAGTCTGCCACCAGTCGATTCCTCCACTCTTAGTGCTACAGGTCTCACTGTCCCTCAGCAGTAGCACCCCCTTTCAATCCCATCATTCCCCCTGGGGGCCCCTGGCTACCGTCTCCCAAATGAAAAGCAGGTTTGCTGGTCAGGCCCTTTGATGCTGCTGGACAGCGATGTGTCACGGGACAGCAGGGGGTCCTTCTCTAAGGGGCTCTTTGCAGTGGCTTCTTTGATCTTCAGAGGTTTCCAGTGGGGCTTGTGGCTGTGCCCCGTGGCCCTTATAGTCAGCGTCACATCCCACTCGCCCCTAACTAAATCCCCACTTCCACCCTCGCGTCCCCGTCCATTTCCTGCGTCCACGGCTTGCATGGCCGCCGCATCCTGTTCTCTCCCTGGTTCCTTTCAAGCCCCATTGCCCAGCAGCACTCCAGTGGACTAGATAGAGTAACACTGTATTCCAGCTGGCCCTGAAGGAAGGCTAACACTTTACTGCACCGTTCACCTAATATCATTTCATGCCTTTATTCCACTTGCGGGTTTGCAGCAAATCAAATAAGGATTTCGGCAGCCTGGGTAATGAACCTATGATCGTGGTATTTCAAGCTGTCGTGTCCTATTGCCCGAAATGCTGCCACTTCCATCATTGCTCAGTTTCAAACAGACTCCAATAAAGTAAGAGGAAAAGGCTTCAGAAACGGATGTGACACATAGGTAGTTGCCTCAAGGCCATAAAATACCCTTTCAAAATCGCTGCAGAATGTCAAAAGTGATCAGTGTTGTGCTGTTACAGCTGCTTGGGCCGTATCCCTTTGGCTAGAAAGCTTTGAGGGAGAGAGAAAGAGAGAGAGAGGGAGCAGAGAGATCGAGAGTCCGAGGGATGCCAGGGCTCATTTCCCCGACCTGACGCATCTCCAGCGGAGCCCAGCTCCAGCTCCTCCGTCACTGCCCTTAATGCCTTTCCCCCCATTAGCCTGTTTGTGAAATGGGCTCATTTGAGATAATGTTTGCCTTACCTCAGGCCCTGACAGACAAATACACTCTCTCACAGACACACACACACACACACACACACACAAACCAAAATACCCACACACACACAGAAAATGCAAGTTAAGAGGGGTCAAATGACATCAGTGTCTGGTAGCAGACTCAGGGGCAGGAGCGAAGAGAAAAAAGACCCTACCAACCAACTACAAGGCAACACAAATAAGTGGCATTACCTCAGAATAGGCCCTCTAAACTGACACACAGCCTCGGGCCATGGGTGTGAGTGAGATAAAACGGGTGTTGTTGTGTGTGGTTGTGGGTGTGTGTGTTGGCACACTTCAGGAACGTGAGGTAAGACGAGCAACACAGATTCCCTGACATCCCTGCAAACCACCCCCCCCATCCCTTCGCTCCACAACACCTCCCTCATGCCCAATCTTCTTGTCTGACAGCTGATTACACATCACACTGCAATGGGACCCGCAGCCATGACGGAACAGCGCCAGGTGGTGAACAACATTCGGCATGGCCTGCTGGAGAGGGCAGGCAGAGGAGTCATTTCTCACTTCCAGAAAAAAAAGACAAAAAACACATTCATACTGACTGGCAGCTAAAATAGCAAATAAAACATCTAGTAATGAAAAAAAAAACGCCCATGAAATCCTGGTGGATTACAACCAAGAATTTTTGGTTTGGTTTGCTTGAGTTCGCCTTTACTCTCGAACATTCGCTGTTCGACTAGATGGTGAGCTGGTACTGATGGAGGTGAGTTGGTCCTGGGTGACAGGTCTAAGGTGGGAGACAGTGTGTCAGCAGTGGAGGGGGATCGGGCTACACAACAGATCTTAAACAGGTGCCAGCATGGCGTCTCACGACTGTATCCAGTGTCTGCATTATGCATGGCCTGGGATTCAAGGGGAAGGGGAGGAGGAAAAACGAGAGGAGGAAGGGGGGAAAAGAGAAAAAAAAAAACATGGACACAGAACTGCAGTCCGATGGCCTGACCACCTCTCATCTCTTATTAAGAAGTAGCTGAGATGACTGACGACATGCCAGAGCCGGCCGGTTGAAACAGGCTACTGAGGTAACCTCACGGGTGGTACATGACAGTCAAGCAGGAGGTTGGACATATTGGATCAATGCAAAAAAATGAAGCAAGGGAACCCATAAACTCAATTACGTGACTGCTGCATCGCATTGCATGACCCCCAGAGCAACCAACCAAGGGAGGCCAACCCACCCTGACAGCACAAAGATGCAGTAGGGTTGTAAAATGTCAGATTAAGTATGTGATTGTGAGATTGGGTTAAGTGCATTCAAACATGTGTTGTACAAAAACCTCCACAGATACATGTACAAACACAGGTTTCCTCTGTTCTGTTCATCTGATCTTTTTGCTTCAAATTTTCAGTTGAACCAGATGTATCTGCTCGCAAACAATCATTCAGCAAAAAAATCTTGTTGTGAGTCTTGCTGTCTGACCAAAAAAAAAAGATTTGTGGCCACCACAGACATAACATATAGATCAGAGGTAAGGGTTTGGGGAGGCATCGACTCTAGAAGAGCCCTGAACTAAAGACGTGGCTCAGGCTTGAGCCCCTGGAGCCCTCTGGTGCTCTCCCGTTTCACCAGGCTCCAAAGGCAGGCTCTCGTGGGAGCAAGGGCCTGGTGTCAGGGATCGGTTTGCATGCATTGACCCCCTCTGCTCACACAGGCTCCGCCGCCACCGATTTTATCCAGTGCTGACTCTCAGGCCAACGGGACTGAATCAGAGACCATGTCCTTAAACTTCGCACAAAGTGAGGGGAGAATAGAGGGGTTGCTTAAAAAAAAAAAGAGCATCGTTAAGCACTTCCATATGAAGGCATTAAGAAATTACAGGCCATTTGGAGCGACCCATGTCTTTCGACTTGGGGTGAAACAGATTATTTATTTATTTATTTGGTGTTTTTTTTTTTTAAATGAAAACCAAAATGCCTGTGTGGTTGCCTTAATGACACAATTGAGATTTGGAAAGACCCACTTGTCTCCCCTTTCCCCCCCTCCTGCATTAGATGTGAAATTTTCTCTTTTTTACCCCAAAATATCAGTTAACTTTACATGATTGTAGAGGAGGAAGGAAGATAGCCTTCTTTTTTGTTTGTCTCAGTGTTTCCCAGAAGCACAGGCCAGCGCGGTCCTCCAAAATACACCTCTTCCAACAGAGTCAACACAGAGAGGACTGCTTTGCAGTTCAGCAGGACGTCTGGAAGCTCACCATCATTAACACAGGGGATAGGATGTAAAAACAGGGCAAAACATTGGCTGCCACAATCTTAGAATTTTATGTAATTTTTTTTCCTGACAAAAAAAAATCATACAGGGATTTCATGAGTCTAGACAAAAGGATATGTGGATGCAATTACCATCCTTACGCTTAAATAATCGGCTCATATTTCCACTGACCCCCTTTTTACATAGGCCTTTATGCATAAAATAACTCAATTATTCCTGTTTCTGGTCTAGGTTTGGCCCATGTCTAAGGCAAAAACAAGCTAAATATCTGCAAAGCCCTCATGGCCAACAGCTGTAAAACCTCCTCATTAAAGCATCAGCTTCAGATTCATTTGTGTCCACGTTTGGAAATGAGTGACGAGATCCCTGTGTAACAGACTAACAACTGAATCCTTACTTATCAGGACGTGAAATCTACAACCTTCTGCAGTTTTCCCCCTTTTCCGAAACCCCTGAATGTGCATCCATGTTTTTAGAAACAACTAAAAAAATATTTTCTGGGGGGTGGGGGGCAGCTAAGCTTTAAAACAACAAACAAAAAAAAACAGGAACAATCATAATTCAACTTCCTAGTTCAGTGTTACCACTAACCTTTGTGGTCTTTAACAAGTAAATGGATCCAATTGCAGAGGGGCTGCCAAGACGAACCAGGGCGCTTAATCAATTCCAGACTATCTGCAACGGGAGATTTCAACGGTGCCTGATCATATTCCATAGTTCAACCTTGACTACAGACCTTCTTCCTCTGCTTTGTAAAAAAAAAAAATCTCAAGCAGAAACACTGGGAGCAATTACTTACTTCTGCAGGAAAAATGACAAAGCCATTTGGCACAGCAATTAAGGGTTGAAAGCAATGGCTGCCATGTGAGATCTTACGGTGAGCAATTTGTTGAGTCTAACCAACCCGCCAAATCATCTCCATCATTCAGAATACACTTTTCAAAAACATTTAACCTGTCAAAAAAACTTAGTGGGTGTTGTATTGAGTTTTGTATTGAGAAAAACGTGCCACCTACTTGGGAGTGTGGTGATCTCTCTCTCTCTCTCTTTGTGTGGGTGTGTGTGTACACAATCTGTTGCATCCACCAGAGTCACCTGGCAGCCAAATCTCCGCCACACCCCAGAGGGTTTTAACAGGATGTTATAAAACCCACCTAAGGTGAATGCAACCTGTTAGCCTAGCGCTCAGCCTCACGTCAAGTGTATGCATGTGTGTGCGAGTGTGTGTGTGTGTGTGTACGCCACGCTTTCCACTAACAGACACAGGGCTGGGGAGAGAGAGAAAAAAAGATGAGGACAAAAAAAATGCAGGACAGATGCTCAGAAACTACTAGTTATGAAAGCTCATTAAAGGCAGGCAGAAGTGCATCACTGCTGTGGGCTCCACACGCCGTCTATGGGCAAGAGGAGTGTGGGGCTGTTGGGGCTTGGGGCTGGAGGAAGGGGGTTGGGGAAGGGTGCTAGATGAGTGGAGGTAATAAGAACCAGGCTGAGGAAAAACCAATGGCCCACACAACCCCCTCGCCTAGACTTATACCTCCTCCTTCTCCTCCACCTCTCCCCTCGCTCCAACCACACCATACCCAACAACCCGCAATCTCCCACTCCACCAGTGGAAAAACCTGGGGACTGGAACCAACGATCGCGTGTCTTCTCTGGGAACCTGTGAGGCCTAAAGGCGGCCATAAAAAAGTGGCAATAAAAAAAGAGGCTAACTGGAGAAAAGTAGCAGTTAAACACCTGCCACACTCCGGCAAACACGGCTGCAACGACTGCAGAGGGACAATAAGACAGACGCTGTAACACTCTGTGACCAGGAGCCTGGCAAATGTCACGAAGAGCACCAACCACCCGACGCTGTTGAAGCGAAGTCCCGGGAGCTTGCCAGTACCTCTAATCTCTAATTGTGCTCAATTACGCCAGTATTTTATCTCCCGTGGGATTAGAGTAATAAGCATTGGCAAAAAAACTCTTGGTTTTGGGGAGGCTCCAAGGTAATTTTCCCCAGCAAAGATGCGACAGGACAGAACAAATACAAGCAAATGACTGCGGCTGCAGAAGAGGGGTGAGGTCCGAACCCTTTCAATTAGTTTTACTGGCAAAAACACTCTATTCCAGACCATGAAAGAGTGCGAGAGAAGAGAGTGAGTGTGTGTGTATGTGTGTGTGTGTGTGTGTGTGAGAGAGAGAGAGAGAGAGAGAGAGAGAGAGAGAGAGAGAGAGAGAGAGAAAGAGACAGAGAAGGTAAGGACTTTTCAGGTGGTCTGGTCTTAAAAGGCTTCTGCGTACCTAATACGGAGTAAAGTCTTTGAAAGGCTCCTAAAACGTAATCCTTCAGACTTCCCAAGAAACAGATGACTCAATGTGCCTCGGATGACTGCTATGAGAGGCTATGTCTGAGTGTGTGTGTGTGCTTTTATGCATTTATGTGTATGTTTGTGTGCACATTAGGATAGACTCTTATCTTGCACAGGTGTGTGTGTGTGTGTATGTACCATGGATCAAAACCTTATAGCCCTTAATAATATATGTGTGTGTGAGTGTGTGTGTGTGTGTGAGAGAGAGAGAGAGAGAGAGAGAGAGAGAGAGAGAGAGTGTATATATGAAGAGTTCAGATGCAAAAGCCTCTAAAAGCCATTTAAATTAATTTACAGAAATATATTTTTTAAATTTTGACAAACTATCTATTCAGTCCAAATCCAATCTGATTTGTTTTTACATAATAAAAATAATTGAATAAAGAATAAAAATACATTTAGTTTTATACCGATTACTTATAAGATATTATTAAAACCTCCTTTTTGAATATTTCTGAAAATGGATTTAGAGGCTTTTGCATCTGAACCCTTCATATATATACAGTATGTGTATGTGTGTGTGTATTAAATTTTCGAGCAGATTTGAAAATTTGCAGCCACATGTTTGGCACGGCATGTCTTCCAGCGCTTATTAGATTTTCAGATTACAGTGTATAATTTCATGTAGCCAATTGAGGCCACCCATACACATAATCACCATAGTGACAGCACACTCACTTTTGACAACAGATATCAGTCAGCCAAAAATGTTCTGTATACTTTCTCCCCCAAACTGTAAAAATCGTGAAGACTAAATTTAGGAAAGGATGAAAAGACATTATGTAGAGTGGTAAACCTAGAACTCTCATCAAAACCAGTTTTTTGGAGTTGCCCTTTTATTTATTTATTTATTTTTAATTTTTTGTTTTTATCTGCCTCCATTCATTATTTTCCAGATATCTTGGTGCACTTAAATGTCCGCACATATGTATCTTTCCACTGTTTTCACTCCAAGTTCAAAGCTTTCATGCATTCAAGACTGAAGCCTGTGGCCTTTCGCTGGACTCCCTGGAAAACTTCACGTTGAGCTGAACAGTCCAGCCCTTTCATGCACTGTTTCTCAGTTGTCACTCCGACATTTGCCATTTCTTTCCCCAAATTACAGGGACAGGGGTACCCTTCTCTCTCTTAGCTCAAATATCAGTCTTACCTGATGCTAATATACTGATGGATTCGACAGAAAGGCTCAAAGTTGAACAGATGAGCATTTTCAATGAGGTCCTCCGGGCATATCACCAGAAAGAAGTCATTGACCAACATCTAGAGGGAAAAAAACACCCAAGAAATGAGAAGCATTGGCATAACAGACGACATTATGATGTTGGAGTTTGCACTAGGGACTTTTTGAAAAGAGAGAGAGAAAAAGAGAGACAGAGAGAGAAACAGCTGTTATATAAAGGCAGCAGAGAGGTTACCAGGAGTTGAGAGTTATACAAGGACAAGGGAGTTGAAAAGTTGAGACTTACAGCAATGTCATTACTACAATCACAAATCTGCATCTTGACTGAGCGGTCTCGGGAAAAACCAACGACACAAATATATGTAATAACACCTCATTGAAAAGGTACTGCCACTGTGACTATTTCAAATGATTCAACTGTGGGAAACTACAAAACTACAACCCTCACAAAAGTAGAAAACACAAAAATAATAATCACCAATTACATACAGTAGATAAAAGGGTAAAGAAACACAGAAGGCTTTTTAAAAAAAGTTCCGAAGTGGTTTACTCTGGCCTGTATTCATAACAAGAAAACCCTGACAATCACGAGAAACAAAAAAAAAAGAAACACACAAAGAGAGAGAGAAGAGAGTGAAGGGGTGAAAAGAGTTGGGGCAATTCCTGGTGTTCCCAAAAAAAATTGGCGTCAAAAAACTTGGAATTCCGCAAGCTCCACATGAAACATAGACTGGAGCGCCGTCAGCCACTGGAGTGACCACAGCGGCTGTGACTTATCGCCACTCATCTCGCCCATTGCCACAGGGCCTGCCGAGGCGCGCAAGGGACAGCATTGAGACAATCGGAGAAAGGGTGGGGGGGCTCGTTCACACACTGTTTACATCGGGCCATGCAGCATGCGGTGCAAAGACAAAGATCTAGTCAGAGGCTTTACTCTAAACATACACAGAGCTAAGCAAAAACACAGGAACAGAGACTGACAGAAGACGGAAACACACCAAAGGCATATGAAAACATATACACTAGATGTCCACACACTCACACGTAAACAGTCAATTAGAGCACATACAGAGAGCCATTCCTTTGCCAAGTGCTTACAACAGATTCAAATGCAAAATGATGGAACATTTGTCCAAGTCAGACAATGCTGGTTGGTAACAACTGTGTAACTTTCATTTTTTTTTCTCTGTCTAAACGTCGGTCATTCTCCCAAGTCCCCCACCCCTCTTAGCAGCCCAGCTGGGCATTAGGCAGTTCCTCCCAGCTTCTGAGGACCTCTATCAGTGTCGTTCTGCTTCAGAGCACTCCAAACTGCATGGCACTATCGGGCCGCCCATATTTCAACCGTGACCGGACTTATCTCCCTGTTCAGATAGAGCCAACTGTTAAGTGCCATAATGGTAGTCATCTGGAGAGAGGACAAATAAGAGATCCAAAAATAAAGGAAAATTAGTTACCAAAAGCAACTGCCACCCCCAGAAATAAGATGCTTATACTTTATCTTAAAAGAGCCACAAATTTCCCTCAAACACAAGGTTTCATGGTAAGCGGGGATAATAAGGGAACAGCAACTAGTCAAAGCAGAACAAAGAGTGACGGATGGGAAAAGACATGCGACTGGTCTTAATGACGGCATAGTTGCTGTGCGGCGATCGTGCACTCCAGCTGCATCGGCCCGCAGGAATTGCACTTATCAGGAAGCAGAGCAGAAACTTTCTGCAGCTCCCTAAGAGTTTACGGAGATGGACGAGATAGCTAAGCCATGCGTTTACACTCCAGGCCGTTTGCTACTGCTGCCTTTTTCATCGGGGCTTGAAACCATCTGCTCCTGAGTCTGAGTGATGAGGTGATTACGATATGCTAGGCCCACGGGGAGCCCACGGGCGCAACTACTACCTAGTCGGTGAAAAGCACCTGTTCAGCCGACGTCATGCATTACGACTCTTTCTTCTCGGTGCCCAGATGTGTGGAGCAGACATGATGGGAACCAGGTCCCGCCAAGGTGTTTGGGTGTTCGTCGCATAAAGACAGGAAAGGGTGGGTGGACTGGGTGGAGGTAGGACTTCCTTTACTCCGAGTTGAGGCTTTATATGCTAAAACAGTGCAGTTTAGTCACAGCATTCCTATCACTGAGGGCTAACAGGCAAGTAAAGCGTTGTGCAAAGGCATAATACATGATTTTTTAATGTATTATCTCCTTCCTATTTGGTGTTTGGTAAAGACTGCAGGCCTCCTCTATGAGTACATAAAGACTTGAGCAAACTGGGACCCTCAGCAAACCGCTGACATGATTTATAAACATTTACTTCTGCAAAAGGGAGCGGCATTTGATCAGGGCAGCTGGCTTTCATTGCAAGCGTTTATCGTTGAGGAGCACAGATGTCAAAAAGAGAGAGAAGAGGGAAAGAAAGAAAGAAAAAAAAACATAAATAGGAACTAGAGACATTCTGCAAAGTTTAGAGTCTTACATGTCTCTGAGCAGGTTCAAATGGGCAAATCATTAGGGGTAATCTTGATGGCATTCCCAAAAGCAGAGTGGATTCCCTGGAGACAGCGGTGGGAATGCTCGTTAACACACCTGTGCGGAGCGCCCTAGTGCTTGGGGCGACCTCGTTAAGGCTCTGCCTCATTAAAAGCTCACGGCTGTGGGTTGTGTCGTGCGACAAACCAGAGATGGCTCTCATTAAGTGCTGACATTACGAAATGGGAGGTAGAGAGAGAGAGAGCAAGTGAGAGAGAGAGGGAGAGGGATGAAGAGAGAGAGAAAGAGAGGCAAACGACTCAATATGGAAAAAAGACTTAAATAGATTTTACTTCTGAACACTGGGTCAACATTATTTAACATCTGGCCGCACACACACACACACACACTCACACAGATACGAAATCACCACGTAAGTGTACAAATGTACAAAATATCAAAAAGTTGAGTTAATTATCAAATAAATGCGACCCTTGGTTTGGCAACAGGTTTTAGGGGGTTGGAGGACGGCCATAGAACAGCTACACAGTGAGGGCAGTTGTAACAGCAGCAGCAGTAAAAAGCAGGTCGTTCTGGTCCCGGCCCTTCCCATCGGCTCGACCAAATAAAGCCACCAAGTCTAAAGCGGACAAGGGCCACAGCTGGCCCAGATCCAGGATGTGCTTCCTGTGACTCAGTGGCTTTTGGGATGTGCTTCTGTGAGTGGCGCTAATTGAAACACGTTTCCTTCACCCAGGAATTCCCCCAAGGACATGTGTTTTTTTTTTTTTTTTTTTTCAAGATTCTGTCACAAACCATCAACTTGTAAGCATTTCCACATTGTAAGCTTTAATAGGGGGAAAAAGCTAACAAATAAATAAGTTTCAGCTAGGCCAAACTAATTTTTGACTGGCATCATTTTTTCCAGGGTAAAGATGGCACAGCTTGGTATGGGCTCTGATGCCAATCGAGTTCCTTACCCCTGAAGCTCACAGTCAACCCGTCAAAAGCGATGACAACCATCTAAGAGTTTTTACAAACAATCAGCGCGAGAGACAAACAAACTCCTGCAAACATTTAAGCTGCACTAATATGCTTTCCCTCTCTCTCTGTCTTGTCAGAAGACCATCCAAAAACGTATTTCATCTTTCATTTTTGATGAATGAAGACAAGAAAAGAATGAATGAACCGACTGGGGAGATCAAATTCGATGATGTTTGTTTGACTAAGCCGCCTGTCTCTCCTACTCTGGCCCATCTCTCTGCTTGTCCTGGGGGCGCTGTGCGTTTGGAGTGGTCTGTGCCAGTGACTGACAGCGCGGAGGAAGCCCGGGGTGGGTGGCGGTAGGAAACCCCCTGGTGGAGGTGAGCGTATGGCGGGCCATTATAAACTCAAGAGAGGAAGAGAGAGGTCTCCATTCTCGGGCACAGGGCCTGTGACCATGGCTGTCCCGGTAGTAGGGCCTCTCGAGAAGGAGGAGGAAAAAAACAAAAGCCACCCAAGCGTCTGTCTAAGTGCTTGAGCAGACCGAGAGGTTTCCCAGAACATTTAGTGTGTTCCTCTATCACCCACCACCATGCAGATGGACAATTACTGGCCTTCATAAAAACAAGCCCCAGCCAATGACTCACTGGTCTTCCCAGATGACCTCTCTCTCTCTCTCTCACTCTGTCTCTCTCCATCTTCAGCTTCCTCTTGCCACCTTTCTCATCCCTCTTCTCTCTCTCTCCATCCTCCGCTCCCTTATTCCACCCCCATCTCTATCTCTCCATCTCTTTATCACAACCTCTCTCTACAGTCCCCTCCATCTCTCTCCTCCTTGTAAGATGATGTCTTGTTTTCTCGCTCACCCTCTCGGTCTTGCTCAGTCATGTTCTCGTTTGTCCACAGCCACACCACTGCATGACACAGCTAACGGCTGATGACCCTCACCGATGAGTGAGGGCCTGTGACTGCACTGAGCTGTGCAAGGGCTGATCGGGCCCACACTGTCATTAATGCGGCCAGCCACAGATGAGAGGAAAGCACAGGCCACAATACCGCCATTTACCAGCAAATTTTCACCAGGAACGCAGGGCCAGAGGTCAACGATGACTAGTGTGTGTGTATGTGTGTGTGTGTGTGTGTGTTTCTGTGTCTGTGTTCATTACTCCCTTCACCAAAAAGAAAATAGATGTACATCATAAAAGACAGCTAAAAGGACAAGTTGTAACTTTGCTTTGAACTGACATTTGTACGAATGAGCTCCGTTTCTTTTGAACTCCCCGCATCGCTTCACAACAAGAAAGTGTGCCGGTGCCCTAAAGGAGGGTTCGAGATAGAGGTGGGGGTGGGGGCGGTTGAGTGTTCTGTCTTTTTCTGTCATTTGTTTTCATGTACCATGACTTTTTGAAGGGAATGACTCAAAGAAAAGGAGCCTAATAAATGTCACTGGGCAGAGGACAGCTGGGACTTACCAACCCACACTCCCTGAGTGTCCCCGGGACGCTGGCAAAGTTCATGTACAGGCACTCCAACAGCCTCTGTCATCAGAACTTAGGAGGCATTAGGTTCCATAAATGTACTACAGGTTGCTGTGAAAAACACCATTGGCTAAAATGAAACAATGAAAACAACAACACAAACATTTTTAACAACAACGTTTCCTAAAAGGACTTATACTTACACAAATACTGAGGTTATGCATGGGTAAGGGTGTGTGCGTGTGTGTGTGCGTGTGTGTGTCAGTGCCTGTGAAATACAGTGGTAAGTTGTGCCGAGGCGCCACGCCTGGTTGGCTGACAAGCTTTGTGATTAAGCAATCAATATGCCATAAATCTGTCTTGTGAGGGTAAAGAGTCTGTGTATGACTGTGAGGGTGTATACGTGTGTGTTTGTGTGTGTGTGTGTGTGTGTCTTGACCACGACAGGGCCATTTCAGAAAAGCTATGGCTTCGGGTCTTCCCTCACGCCCGAATGCTTGTCGTGTTTGCGGAAAAAAGCCACGGGAAGAACGAGGACAGCGCTGGGCGAGCGAAGCACGGTGAGCAGCACATGTTTTAGTGATTACAGGGCAGGGGTGAGGGGGCAGGGGCGGCTGTGGTGGTGGTGTTGCAACTGTGCTTATTTAGACTTTGAAGTCATTGATCTGGGGGAAGAAGCTACTGTTAATGTGTAAGGAGGAGAGAGGAACACTGCCATCAGGGCGCCCAGTGTCATACATCAACCTTAATGGCTTCAAGACCGAACTTCTCCAGCCCAAGAGGTTTCCCCTTCTCCCCCACCCCACCCCCCACCCCCCCCACCCCCCCAGCCAGCGGGGGGAAAGGCCCAGTGATAACTTTTAAGACGACACTAACGGCTAACAAAGAGAGGGGGTTTCTATTTTCAGGTCAGCCTGTACTCACATATGCCGTTTCGAAAGTACTTGTGCACACACGCACACACACACCGTCTTACACTTCATCCAAGATCCCACGGTAAAATGTTCTATCGTGTTAGGCTAAGCTGTGTAATCAGATGTGAAGGTCCATGCATTAACCTCGGAAAGAACACAAGCTACTGTGTGAGCGGTTCGACAAACAAAACAGTGCCATGAGATCACTTTCACTGAGCAGGCCAACACATTACATGGGCTACGATTACCTTAGCTGCTCGCTTCCTCACCGAGGGCCTGAAGAACTCGCCATGTACGTCAGCACTCCCCCGCACTACCTGCTACGAACACAAACAAACCCTGTGCAGAAGGTGGAAGTGAGCCTAACCAGGTTACGTGACGACGAGGGCCCGGGATGGGGCTGGCTCTCCGGAGCAAAGGCAGCTGTGGGAAGTTGCGGGGAAGACGGGCAGCTGTGCCAACAGGCTGGGCGCAATGCGGCGCTTGTGGGATGCCGTACCTGCTGGATGACCTTGACCAGATCCTTCCAGACCTGCCTGAACCTGCGGACTTCCTTGTTGGAAATGGCAGCTGTGGTCAGGCACCAAAGCACGTGCTGGTGTTTGGAAGAGAACGCATTTTTGAAGGCACATTTTAAAACATAAAACAATACAAAAAATGGGCCAGATGTTATTCTCTGGCCAATGAAAAAACAGACTCTTGGGTTCAAACTGCTTCAATACTAAAAATGTTCACTTTTCATTAGTGCCTTCCCTACTGGAGGGGGTAAGGAATGGGGTGGAAACAAGGTTTGGGGATGCCTGTGTGTGTGTGTGTGTGTGTGTATGTGTTGAGGGGGATTGGGAGAAAAAAGGACCCCCCACCCCCACCCTACCCCACCCCACTCTCCAGATACGGATCACTGACCACAGTCTTGCCCAGTAGCTGAAACCTAATCCAGCGGGGGCTTGTTTTTCAGCCACAGGTCAACTGGCTGTAGGGTGAGTGTGGGACCGAGAGCAGTGTTTTTCGGGACAATTACAACCCGAGACAAGGCTCGCACTCAGCAGCAGCAGCAACAGCAGCAGTGTGTATGTGTGTGTGTATGTGTGTGTGCACGGGGGGGTGGGGTGGGTGAAGAGGGTTGCTGATTCACTCTCTGTGTTTATGCTTCGCTACAACACTGAAGGACGCCAATCTTTTGCATCCCTTCTGATGACTCATGCCGACCCTAATGTCATTCATGGAACGAGCACTAATAGGGATCCTGTTTTTTTCACCATCTTCAACACCACCACACAGGCCTGCTTCACTCCCTCACTCTCTCTCTCACACACACACACTGACACACACACACACACCCTCCCTCCATCCACCTCCTGTGACCAAATTAAATTTCAAAGAGGAAGCAGAGCTTTGTGTTCCTCGGCCTCCCCTTAAGCTCTTTCAGAGATGTGGATAGAGAAACATATGTCCTTCAGAGGGAGAGAGAAAGAGAGAGGGGGAAAAGGGAGGGAGACAGAGAGCAAGAGGGAGGGAAAGAGAGAAAAGAAAGAAAGGGGGCGACAGAAAAAGATGGTGAGAGAGAAAAAGAAAAGAAAAATAGAGTTAAGAAAAAAGAGATGAAAGAAAGAGACGTGTGTGTCTGTGCGTGTGAGGGGGATAGATACAGTATGGCAATGGTTTAATTAGCTGAAACAATTAAAGGGACACAGGAGCCTGTAGCACTTGTGATATTAAGAGGCTAAAAACAGCAGCGGGGGAGGGCGGTGTGTGTGTGTGCGTCTACGTGCATGTGTTTGGGTGTGTGTGTGTGTGTGTGTGTAGCTGTGATGAGTGATCTTGCTACACACAATCTCTCAGAGCCCTTTGTAGCTGTCTGAGGCGAGGCCAGGGCAGGGCAAACCGCAACACTTCATGCTGTGTTGCTGATTAACTTACACCTACTTCACTCCCTCCAGGGAGGAGGGCCGTGAGGGGGGCTGAGAAGGGGGGTTATAGACCCTCTTTGCCCCCTGCGCAATCCTGTGTGAGTCACTGACCCTGGCCATAGGAGGGCTTCACGCAGTGAATTATCTGACCGATCCCAAAAAATCCCGTTCAGAACTGAGAACAGTTCTTTTTCCTTCATTGGTGCTCTCCATATTCCCACTGGATAACATTTTGTACCTGGCGGTAACTGGAGACGGGAAGAGAGAGAGGGACGGAGAGATGGGAAACAAGAGAGAAGACAAAGAAAGAGGGATGGAGAAACAGAGCAGAGAAGGCGAGCGAGAAAAACAGAGAGAGAAAGTGGTTGCACAGTTCTAGTTTCAAAACGCATCTGGGGAGGGGTGAAATTAGAGGCAAATCATGTGAAACCCGGAGTCCACTCTGCAAGTGGTGGGGTCGTGTTACCCAAGTACAGTATTATCTTTCCTGTTTGCACCTGCATCATAGGTCATCTTGTGACATTACGCCTATAGCCCGCTGCCCTTGGACTTTGGGGTTTTGGGATGCAAGAATTCGATAACCGATGTTCTGGGATCATCTTCACTGAAGGAGAGACAACAAAACAAAACAAAATAAAAAAGTTCAAATTTTGTTGATCCTTTTCAGCAGCACATTAGACAGTGACATCCTTTAGAAAAAGACATATTTAAAGACAAAAGAAAAAAAGGGATATAGAAAAATGTGTTGGTTTATATTTTACTTGTTTGGACAAACTTGAGAGCATGATTAGAATGAATTTCAGGGCCCTTGATGTCCACAACACACATCTTCAAATTAGCTTGACGTGACAAGAATCAGTGATGTTGTTCTGGCGAATATCTGTTAAAGTTATTTGATGTTATCCACCAAACTACGTGTGTCATTTTCCGAAACCACCAGCATCGCTCTCCAAACCACTGGTCACAAGGTGACAAATTATACGCATAATCTGATGCTATAATCGACAGACAAAAAACGTTTAGTCTGTTGTTTTTGGGGAGCGATAGAATTTCTCACTCCTCTGAAATGCTCTTGCTCCTGTCAGAATGTTTTCCATTTGAGGCTCTCCAAAGTACAAACTGAAGCATCCTGGGAGGCAGGAAATGTGAGAGAATCTAAAAACAAAAACAAAAGTCTTGACAAAAGACCTGGAGCACCAGAGTGTTTAAAAGTGACAAGTATATGTCTGTAGCGGGTGAGCCAGAAACAATCCCATGGGCACAGATCTAGTATTTCTCTTTATAAATTTGATTACTGAACAGTATGCTCAATAACAGTAATCCATCACCATTTATTAAGACAAGTACAATTCTGTGCATTGCCTACAATATAAATTCCAAGAGTTGAGACAATGTCCAGATAAGACCTTGGCTTGCACTGACATTTACTTCTTTTTTTCTTTTCTTTTTTTTTCTGGCTGCAGGCATCAGGTCAAACGTCCAGTTGAGGCTTACACCCGCAGGTCAACGGTCCTGGACAAAACCCAAAGGAAACCAGTGGTCAGGACAAAGGGAACTGGACAAGCCACAGCCAAGGGAAAAAGGGTGCTTGTTTGGACAGCAAGGGCAGTGTTCAAGAGATCTGACTTTTGAGCCAGTATGGCAGGCCACTCTTGAATAATTATGGGCCTGACTTCCTTAATCATCTGTATTGGCTCAAAAACTGAGGAGAGGACTTTAAAAACCACACAGATCTGTATTATTTAGTGTGGTAACTATGTTGTGCTTTAGATTAAGACTATGCATCTGGTCAATAACAAAAGTAAGCAATCAGGAGAAAGATCTGGAAAAAAAAAGGTGGTGTGTGAACTTCAAGTCGGATATCATGTTTCCCCGCCTTGTACAGGGCCTCCCAAACTCACAGCTTTGGGACAAAACAGACCACACAAAAACAGGCCCAGAAACACATACATATACCTTCACAATCATGTATACAAAAAGACCACTTAAGAAATACAAGGGAGGCCTTGGAACAGGCCTTATAAGCTATTACCAGGATTTGGTTTCTTTTTAATGTTATGAACTATATAATAAAAAAGGTACAGTAGGCCTCCCTCCTGCTCTCTTCATAGGATACAAGCTTCTCTCTCTCTCTCTCTCCTTCTTTCTTAGTCCCAACTACTCCTGTAAATTTCAGGGCATAGTTCTCATTGCTCCCCCATTTTGGGCCCCCCACTGCATACACACACACAGACACAGTCTGGTGTGGTAAGAGGAGCGAGGAAGGGAGCCTGGCCGGCAAGCCGACCTGCAGAGGTGGTTTGGGACACTGGCTACCGAAGGTGCTAGATCAGCATTTTTCTCCACTCTTTTGCTTGTGGACTGCGGTGGGCCGTCCAACCGACCAGCAGACCAGCCGACCGGCAGAGGGACCTGAAGCAAGCCATCAAGCCATGAGTACCTCATGCTTTTTATATTGGAGGCGAACCCCAAACCAAAACAAAATCCCCCACAGCAGACATAAACGACTGTAACTGCTGAAGGTGCTTACTGTGGCGAGTGGAGGAAAAGCTCAATGATGTTGTCTCGACCTTTTGGTGGTTGAGGAAGACGAACAAGGCCTGGTGGATGAGCCAAGTCCTCTGTGCTGGAGAGACTACAGCGGGGAGCTTACAGACTGGGTAGGACACAGTACGAGAGACAGACAAAAAGTAAGAGAGAGAGGGAGAGAGAAAATGGAGAAATGTTAGAGGGAGAATAAGGTCATTTTGACTCTTCTCTCAAACAGAGCTCAAGAGTCAGTCAGCCCTCATTAAAGCAACGCGTAAAGCTGACCTTAAGCTTTAGGGCCTCTTTTTTGCCAAAATACCCAGTTCAAAATAGAAATGCTCCAGGGTCAAACAACATCTACTGCTTCCATGTCTCAAACGAGCCAAACCCTGCACCCCTTTTTCGAACTCTTTCCCACCAATTAAAAATCGGAATAGGAAAAGGAAAAAAAATCTAAGCAATTTAAGGTTTTCCCTGAGTCCAAGGAGGGTGAGCAGCAGAACGTTTAAACCGGCACTAAGCAACATTCTGTTTTTCTCTCTCACGAGCTCCCTCTAAAGCCCGCTGTATTGCATTGTATTGCACTGCACTCTATTGGAGGCGGTCCACGCTGCTGAACATTGCAAGTGCTGTATCTTCCGCTGTTTGCCACGGTGGCGCATTCTACACCGTTCGTTCGCCGTGTAATGACTAATTTTAGCATCCTAAACAGTATGAAAGGGATTAATTAAATGAAAAATGTTGCATAGTGGGCCTTTAAGAGCACGCTAAGAAGAAAAAGAAAAACAGAAAGAGATCTGCAAGCTGATAAACAGAGACAGAGGGACAGAGGAGAAGGCACAAGGACTGAGAAAAGAAACAGTCGAGACGAAGCACAAACGGGGAGGATGACACTAGAGAAATGACACACGAGAAACAGCAGCTACAGCAGATGTGGGGAGAGGGGGAGGTAGAGAGGGACAAAGAGAGAGAGAGATAGAAAGAGAGAGACAGCAGCAGCATCAGCGCTGTGGTGCTTTACAAAAACTTAGAGAGGTCAATATTGCAGGGCCTATGTAAGCGAATCCGAGAGCGGGTGTCCAATTTTCAGCGGCGGGGCGTTTACATCGTTATTGATAGTCTCTTTCTCAAGCGGGACAGGTCCTCCATGGCAACCTCCCAGCATCAGGATCACCGAGGCCATCCCGGCCCACAGTCAGCTCACTTTGTTGAGGGCCATTGAGAGGCAGAGGTGGCAACAGAGTAGCACCCCCATATCTCCTCACACTTTAACATAAGTATTTGTTTACATGAGATAGCTAGCAAAGTAATCTAGACCTATTGTAAACACTCCTGGCACCCCATGCTTACACTTTGATCAAACAATATTTTTTAGGTTTGTATTTTTCCTTCATATTTTTAACAATGACTTTATTTAACAACATGGCTTTAATTATCACTGTACCGCATCTGCTGTAACAACATTCCATGTATGAGGAACATTCCAAGAACAACTTTTCGCGACATAACACCCCTTGGTGTTGTGGCGGTGAATTGCCATGCATTGCAGTGACTCTGAAGCAGAAGTATTAATCAAAAACATCAGCGACGAGATCGGCGAAAGTGCCTCCGTTGATGTGACTCAAAAGTATAAATACAGCTTTAGTTGTTGGTTTTCCCTACTGTGACTTTGCAATACACTTCTGCTTCCCTTCTTACACTGACCTACAACACAATTCTTTATCTTTGTTCTTTTGTGTTATTTTTGACATCATTTTTATAAATTCATTATTCCATAATCTGTGTGTGGCCTCTTCTTGATGTGTGTTGTTTGAGCCGACAGTGTTATCATTTAAACAATCTATGTGTGAGAATTTGTCCCATCCATCGGCGAAGTGATTTACCACATACGTTTTAATAAAATGTATTAGCAAGCTGCTCCAATATTGTTTTGGCATGTCACCGATTTCTCTCCCTCTTTTGCCTTTGCATAAGATATAGCATATGGTCCATCTCTTCAAATATGTGCACTTTCAGAGAATGTACACATGACGGATACATTTTTTATCCGGTTAGCCATACTGTACACATTAATGTGACACACCAAAAACGATGCTTTTTCAAAACAATTGCTGTGGTGGATAAATCTAAAAACTCCAGCCTCACTTGTAGTGTGTACAGCTAGGTTTTGGTACAGTAACGTTCAGTTGCCATGACGCAGAGGAAAGTTTATGCTTGAGATTCTAAAGCGTAACAATCACACCAATAATACAGCTTTTTCCGTTCGCTGCCACTCTCATTTTCACTCGCTGAGCGAAAGCGCGAAAGGCCAAGCTGAATATACCTGATGTCCCCTACAAGAGCCTGTATTTTTGAAGATGGCGGCGCAAAACAGCTATCCCATGTGTCAACCGTATTAAATCTAAATAGAAATTACCAGGTTTACCAGAACACTACAATTTATTGATGGAGGTAATTGATGTTGTTTTAGATTATATTTTTAAAATAAAAAATACATTTTAAATAAAAGGCAAAAATAAAACTTACACATAGTGGCTTTAAAGAAAAACAAATGTTACACAAAGGTCATGTCAAGAACCTAGCATAAAATCAATGAGTATGTTGTACAAACATTCAGTAATTCAGTATGTCACACTGAGCATTTTTCTTCCAACTTATTAAAACTGGGTAAAAACTATTTATGACAGATAAAATACTTTTAAAGAGTGAACAAACAAACATGACAACCATATATTTTTGACACCAATTGCCCCACATGATACCGTTTTTGTAGACAAGAGTGAGTGCGCTAAAAATAACCTTTGCACAACCTTTGCAATACTTGAATCAAACATGCACTACAGCCTTGACTAAGGCTTTGGTTCATCACCAAGAAAAGTGGAGAAATGGTTTAAACTGGCTTCTTCTGGTCTACAGAACACTACCACCACTCTCTGGAGTAAATTCTGCTTTTATTTACTCTGGATAGAAGGGCTGCTTTTTAAAAAAGACTCAGACAGAGAAAGACTCCTCCAAACTGATTCTCCTTATACTAGAACAAAACCAAAACATTTTTTGTAAATTTCTGGGTTAAATGTAAGCATAAAGCTTTATGGAGTAACTGATCCCACACTTTGTGATGGCCAACTTTAAGAGTGTCTGTTATTTGACAAGAAGTATACAGTAGTTGAATTACGCTTTTGCCAAATTCAGTTCATTTTATATATATATTTATATTTATATTATATATATACAGTGTTGGGGAGTAACTAGTTACATGTAACAAAATTACGTAATTTAATTACAAAATAAAAGTAACAGTAATCAGTTACAGTTACATTGAAAAACTGTAATTAAATTACAGTTACATTAAGTAAATATTCAGGATTACATTTCAAATTACATATCTTCTGCAGTGAAACATTTGTCGTCATGTTTGAATTGGAAACTCCACCCACTTTACTAAGCAGTCTGCACTGATGACTGCAATGTCCGATAGAAACTCAGTGTTGGCCAAGCCCAGGGATGGTCAACCAGTCAGAGACCAAGAGTCACATTTTTACTGTGTTACCGCAAGGGCCACATCATACATGGGCACACATTAATATCACCCCTTTCTGTTACCCACACCCACCCACCCACCATGTAAAGCAGAATGATTTGCCATTACGTTCAACAAAAAACTATAAACTGCCCCGTTTCAAACGTCCTGTTTATCTTCATATTTTCACTTTGCTGTGCATTTATTCCCTGCCATTTTGAGAGCGAAATTAACAAATTGTTTACTTAAATGATCTTGCCCCCTGCCAGAACACTTGACTGTATTTTCATCTCACACACATGCACATTTGGGAAGCGAACACACACACGCAAACAAAAATTTCAATATTAATGCAAGAGCCGCAAGAGACCAAGCAAAGAGCCGCATGCTGTCCAGGACCGCCGGTTGCCCATCCCTGGTCTAAAAAGTAAAAATGAGCTAGCAATCACACAAAATAGACAACCTCTAGTTAATGCACTGAAGTCTAAGGAGTTTGTAAGGATCTTTACAGCAGTCAGTGTTGATTAATACTTAAAGGGTAATCCATGGTTTTAAAAACTGGAAATGATTAAAAGCTGACAAAATTCATTCAAAATGTGGGAAAGTAATTAAAAAGTAATCAAATGTAATTAGTTACATTACTTTGTTAAAGTAATTGAAATAGTTACACTACTATTACATTTTAGATAGAGTAACTTGTAACTGTAACACATTACATTTCCAAAGTAACTTTCCCAACACTGTATATATATATATACATTTGTTTATTTATTTATTTGGGCCAGCTGCCTGTGCCAAATAAATAAGGAAAAGTGCATCCTTATAACCAAGTGCACTCAACCAAATCTAGCCATATAAGTCTAAGTTAGCAATAACAAGGCTTCACCTTGTGTATTTGCACTATTTTTA
Source organism: Limnothrissa miodon (assembly GCA_017657215.1). Classification (NCBI taxonomy): domain Eukaryota; kingdom Metazoa; phylum Chordata; class Actinopteri; order Clupeiformes; family Clupeidae; genus Limnothrissa; species Limnothrissa miodon. The sequence continues at coordinate 215,930 of JAGFZM010002010.1, read as the reverse complement.
GAGAAGGAGCAACTCGAAATGGTCCACTCTGCACATGCCTTTACAACCATTTGTTGGCTCCTCTGACCCAAAAAGACAAACCTATTATTCCAAGGCTAAAACCACTTGCTTTGTAAAGGGTTGCATGGGAAGAAGAAGAAAAAAGGTTGTTTGGTTGGGGTGAAGGGTTGGGGGCCAGATTCCAAGTGACGCTACAAGGCCTAAATTACAAGTGTTAAACAAGCAATCCTCCCTAAACACCAGAGGTCAAGCAACACTCTTAAATAGGAAATGCTTGGCTAGGTTAACTCAAAGGGATCAGGACTGGGGATTTATCAAATAGCAGAGAGGATCACTCATAGGACAAATTCAAATCACTTACATTCACAGACATTTTCATCAGGTTTAAACTTAATCACATCACAGAAAAGGAGACATCTTTATTAATCTGAAAAGTAAAATCTTCTTATCAAAGGTTCCCATGAAGATCTTTTCCACACTAACACAGAAGGAATAGATTTTTTTTTTCATTTGTTTGGTAGTGGTAGTAAAATGCACAAACTAGCCACAGTCCTCTCAGCAAAAACACAACCACCTACACGCATCCACACTCCAACAATAATTTGACTGTAGAAGCACAACTACCACTTACAAATTATTCATGACATGATCACTTACCATGACGATTGTGAGACGATGGCAGAATCTGTTCACAAACATGAGGTCAAATGTTCCATTAATACCAGCATTCAATAAATCAAACATCCGCTCGCTTTAATACATCCCTCATCCCGATCTGTCCATAGCAATCCGCCACAGGCGGTCGTTAATCAGAGAGGAAGGCCTTCCCAAGTTAGGGGTCAGCAGGGACTGTGTTTACCTCAGCCGGCCTGGGAATGACCTCCGACTGGCTCCCTTGACAGCCCTTTGAAAGACAGGGCTACTGATTCCTCTTGTAGTTCACCCAAAAACACAAATGGGACCAGGAGTTAGAGAGGGATTCTTTCAATCAGTCTGTTTTAAGTTGATCAGACATCAGTGTTTGAGAAAGCTTTATTTGAGATAACCTCTGGGGATAACCATCCAATAACCTTCTTCCTTCCTTGATTTAGTTGATCCTTGCTCCCCCTTCAGTGAGTCGGCTTCCAGTTGGACCCTCATGACAGACCTGTGCTTTAGTCCACCACCCCCGTCCCCCAAGGCTGAGGGATGAGTTGACAAAGCGGGCTGACTTTGTAGCCGCTACTCCTTTTCCAGCAGCCGGTGGTTTGGACACACGTCAGAGGGCTTTGATCAACACCGGCAGTGGGGAGTTAGAGAGGGGGTAAATATATGTGTGTGGTAGTGTGTGTACGTGTGTGTGTATTAGTGAATGTGTGTGTGTGTGTGTTGAAGGATATGTAACCAAGTCCCACAGACCCTGAACCTGCTGAAGGAGTTGTGAGAGCCAGACGGTGAAAGGAAACCTTCAGCTTCCTGAGCAGCCTGCGCAGTCTCAAGATGTTAATATTTTAAAAGGAGGATTACAAGTCAAATTATAAATTGAGTGAAACTCGGTAATATCAAGGCATATTATTTTTTTCTCCTTCATGAAGGAGAACTCTTTTCATCATACATCATTCAAATAAAGGAAATCATTACTTTGCCACTGTTTATTGGTTCTGTATGCAAATAGTCTGGTGTAATGTTTGGGCCACTGCCAGAAATAGGCTTGATCTGGCATTTTCAAACTACAGGCCTTCAGAGATGTTTAAATAACTTATGGCTCACTATTCCAAACATGGGGTTTAAACAATAATTGTGATAATCTTTAAGCATTAAGCCAAAAACAAAACATCCTGTAAAATGTTGTTATAAAACCCCTGCACACACTTGCCATATGGAAATATGAACATGAGCTAATGAGACACATCTCTGCGGAAACAATGAACTTGTGGACTGGAGACAATCAACTTGTGCGCTGGTGTTTCTAATTACGGCGGGAGGGAGACAAAAACAAACAAAAGCGAGGCAAATAATCAGCAGCAGGTTGGGAACGACCACTTTGTATCTCAGGATGATAATCGCTCCAAACTGGACGTGGAGCTACACGCCCCTCCAGGCCCATGGGAAAGTCTGGAGACGAGGCTCGACTTCGCAGTCATCCGCGATAACGGCAGCCAAAACCAGACGCGGTGTCAGACAACCAGGAAGCCGTAGTGGGTGTCCTCTGGCCATCCTCATGGCTCTAGACCAAAGTCCGGACCAGAGCCAGACTTCCCTTATTACTGCCCCACTGATAGTCGATGGGGAGAGGAAAAAGCCTTCACTAATCTAACTTACAACAGGGTCTCATCTCAAGGGATGTGAAGAGAAAACAAGGACCTAATAAAGACTCTTAAATTAGCAAGAAAAATTTTGAAGTCATTTAATCTGAAGTCATTTGAATATCTCAAATTGGACAGATATCTACTTTATTTTGAAGGGATGTAGGATTATTAGAAAAGTGCTAGAGACATTATACAAATAATAAGAATTACCTGGCTAGGCTGTTGATCTTGTCTGTTTTTATTTAAGTCTGTTGTTTTTGACAAAATTAATTTTTTAAGGGAAAGGCAGACAAAGATGCATGCATCTATTTTGAACAACAGCAGAGAAAGAACACTCTTAAAAAACGGGAACCCCGAAGAAAGTGCTTTGACCTAGCCTATTCCCTCACAACACTGGGCCCTTTTGATCGTGAGGAACACCAGTTGGACAGTGCAAAGTGACTTTTCAAAGTCGAAACCTCAGAAGTGAGATCAGCACAGACTGAGTGAGTGTGTATTTGCGGGGAGAAGGCATCTGTGTTGCCAGTATAAAAGGTCAACGTTTCATTTCTAAATGCATTTGTCCCTCTTCCCCCCATACACTCCCCCCCCCCCTCTTTTTTTCCTGGAAGTCCCTGCTTGCCACCTTTGGCAGGGATCCATGTCATTATGGCAGCCTTCTCCACACTGCCGGGCTTTCAGTGGTGGCCATGCAAGAATAGTCTCAATACCTGGGTTTTTCCAACAGTTACCTTAAGTTTCCACTGGGCTCCTGAAGCGGGCACATTTTCACTGACTGACCAGCAACAATAAATTTACTGTGCAGAAGATCCGACGGGACACTCAATCTTTATTCTCAACATTCAATCCCTGCATTAACAGATGATATGAATAAGTTGCTCTTTTCGCGCCGGGGCACTCACTGTAACAGGACCTCGGACCTGGATTTTGCAAGCCTGGCTTCCTCCGTTCAATGACTGTTTCCCACGTTAAATGAGTTCTGGAGCCTAACCTCTCCCAGAATACTATGGCGGACCACAGAGAAGGGAGGTCCAGAGGACTGCGAAGGAAAAAGGAAAGAAAAGTAGTGATAAAGCGTAATTGTGTGTGTGTGTGTGTGTGAGAGAGAGTGAGAGAGAGAGAGAAAGGGAGAAAGAAAGATGAGGCAGGTATTCACAATATAAAGGGTCTTACTGATGAAATCCATTTTTCAGAGAACTTTGGCTATGACAAATAGATGCAGGGGGGGTATTGCGTTACAAAGTGCTTGTAAGTATTCTGCGTGGGATTCTGAAATGAGGGGCAAATGATTTGAAGAAAGACAAATGCAGGCAGGACTTAAAACACATAACTTGGCCACAGCAATTTAAGTTTATTTAGACTGCAGCTGAAATACGGTAAACAAGTCTCCTTGCAGGTCTGGCACAGAGGGGGTGGTGGTGGCAGGGGTGGGGGGTGACTGGGGGTGATGGGGTCTCATTCTGCTGAGCCCTTTTGATGTGCTTGCTCTTAAACTTCTTCCAATTCCCTTGACTTCATCATGAGCCGTTTACCGTCCGTCCCCCGCTTGGAAACCCAGGATTGTTTGTGGGGCCGGGCCGGGTCGCATTGTACCATCACTCAGAAAAATCAATGCAGCGGAGGAGCACCAACTGCTCTCGGTTAAGAGGCTGTTTACAGACAAGAGCAGAGCGCCAATCCCCGTGCCAACCCGCTTAGAGACAGTCGGCCGTTACAGATGGGCGAGGGAAAAGAAAAGAGCGTCACACAATGCAGACGCTCGGGCAACAGGAGAATATCCAGTTTCCATTAGAGCCGAATGGTGGATTTTTTTCTTCTCCCATTGCTCCAATACGTAATTCAAGGCTAATCCATGATGTACCCCATCTTTTTTCATCACCATAATACTCACTGAGAGACCAGCAAAAACAAACAAACAATTGCAGGATCGTCGTAAGTGAGCAAACCTAAGATATTCCAATTGTGGCTCCAACAAGAATGGTGTATCATTAGCTAGCATGGCCAAACGTTCAGGTAGTTCAATATGGTGAGGGTGAGTGTATAAAAAATACATTTTATTAAACTAGTGTATTGAGGCACAAAACGCTAACCACATTCTAGCAGTAATTTTTTCAATTTCATAGAACAATGCCATTCAGCATTGACTTCTGAAACACAATCTTTATAAGGAACAGAATGCCGACATGCATTATGAGGTTATTCATTCCAGCTTAAAGAGTTTTGCGTGTTCAGAATCCAGAATGTCCATGTAGAATATAGTCTATATTCAAATCCCTAGAATATGGTTTTGTGGTACAGTGTACTGGAAAACATGTATTTCAAAGACTGCCTCAATCTGAATCAAGTCCAAATCAAAATACAAGCTCCTATAAATTACAGTAGATATAGTCTAAAAAATATAGTTCAATACAATGGTCAAGACATTGTTTTGCTACTTTAGCTACTTTACTTTTGCTACATTATTTTTTATAAGACTGGTCAGTCAGCGTCACATATTTCTGAAAAAAAAAAAAAAATGTGGTGGACCTTAGTTTTGAATGAAAACATGTTCCTTGTGGAGATATAGCCGTATATTCACAGAATGACAGTTTTGGTTGTCTCAAATGAAGCTGACAATGTTACTAGCATCTTCATACTTTTTTATTTTTTAACCCCAACAGATATAGCTATAAATGCTAAGGGCTCGAGATGTGTGTTTTAACTTGGCTCCTTACACAACATTCCAGCTTTAAAATCATGCTGAGTGCAGTGGTTTGTCCCCACTAGACATAATAACAATAAAAGACTCAACCTCCCTCCAAGGCCTCATTCGCACAATTTCCATTCAATTGAAAAAGTACTATTCTCTGAAAAAAAAAAACAGTTCTCTCCCACATTATTAGACAACATGGGAATGTGAACTAAGTGACTTGGAATCAGAAAGAACAAGAGGGGGAGAATAGAGTAAAAGGAAAAAAAAAAAGTTCAGGTACCAGAGTAGCATGATAGCCCAGCCAAGCGTGAAGGACCCAAGCAGCTCTCCCAACCCAGGGCGCTCTTGACAAAAGGCACCTCTCTTCAGCTGGGGTGGTGGCCTACCCTCCACAGAGTGTGGCCTTGGGAACAGAGCGATAGAGGAGAGGTGGGGGGGCAGAGAAGAGGGAGGTGGTGGGGGTAAGAGGCCAAGCATTCCCAGGGTTTCCTCTTGAGTTACATGTTACCACTCTGGACTCAACAAATACACACACAAAACACACACACACACACACACAAAATCCTACATAACGTCTCTTCCTGTGACACAACCACATCCCCACCCTTGGACACACACACCAACCCACACACACACTTTGTGACTCCACCAGACGAGCCTCTCCTCTCCCGTAGCCCTGTTGCCTTACCGGCTCCCGCTCTAGTTCATCTTTCACTCATTCCTGCAGTCGGAGGGAGAGAAGCCACAGACACCCCAGGTCCAGCAATGAGCCCTTTGTTTATAGAGGAAATAAGAGGGACGCATGTGTAACGTCGATCCTGCCAGTACTCTCAGTGAACTGCAATTATCTGCCCCCACAAACCTACTTTGGTATTATCTGATTTCCAAAAAAGTATTCGGCTAGTGAAAATTATTTAATCCCTAGGCCCCCCTATCGGTAATATGCTTCAAATAGAATAAATAAAAACAATGCCAAAAAAAGTTGTGTCGGGTTTCCAGTGTTTCGAAAGGAAACAATAAGCCACACACGCTGACACACACAGTGGATGACAATTTAGGACACTTCGTTCAGATGCATTACATCACCGCACAAACACACAGACGGGAGGTTTAGAGAATGCTCCAGTGATTTCAATAAGCAAACCTCACTGTCCACCAGGCTGCAGCCTTACAAAAAAAAAAGCCACCACCAGTGACAGTACTGGTGGCGAGTGGGGAAGATTGCGTAACTCCTTTCCTGGTGCAGAACCAGGGAATCCTTAAAGGGAAGCTCACCGCACGCTGGGTTGCCGGAACCCAGTCAGGAATCCAGACGGCTGGGGCCGCGGACGCTCCAGAGAAGCAGGACTAAAGGAGCAGATTATGGAGTCTGCAGCTGAACACTTGGCCCAGTAAACAGCTCTACCCAAGACTTCCAGTGGTCTCGCCCCAGTGCCAGCAACTCGGAGGGTGATTTAATGGGGCTCTGACGTCAGTGTCTCACAAGTAGCCTGTCAGATCTTTGCCCTATGAAAGGACGAGCCTGTCAGATCTTTGCCCTCTGAAAGGACGAGGAGCTGCTAACAATCGGAAGCACTCTGGCAGCGGTGTGCCGAGCATCCTCTCGGTGACACACAGCAAATTTTGACATAAATCACCAGGCAACAATGTAAGACAGTTTCTAAGTACAAAACACTTGCGACACTTAATCCCCTAACATTGTTATGTTGAAACAAAAACACAGTAATGAGAACAATGCCATTTTTGGCCTTATCTAAAGGTCGATGGGGGTAATGCATATCTCTGCTTCTTTAATGATCATGCACAAGGCTTCCACTAAAACTGCTGGTACATTAGAATAAAAAGGATTCTCTGACAGCATTATCCAAAGGGAAAATATACAGTGCTTCCCTTGCCTTTGTTCTCTTCCTTATAGCCATTACCATAATCCCCCCAACCGTCCCTTCTCTCCTCAAAAGACACTAATGACTATGCCTGAATGGATGAACACCAGAAAAAAGGGCAGAGAGAACCATTTACACAAAACCCATTAGTACACTACACCAGGTTTTTATTTATGTCACACAGTTCTGTGTTCTACAGTTCTGAGTTTCTCAAGTGTCAATGGAAGAAATGCTTACCAGAATGCAAATGTTGTCCATAGACTCAGATTCCGGAGCTCTACAAAAGCTTCTAGACTCACTCTGCAGCTTGCCATATCTATAGAGGGTATCCAAATACTTTAACGCAGACTATAGAGGACAGAGCAAAACCCTGATTAAAATGTTTTTATTGCGATGATAGATAGATATTAAAGGTCTCCCTCCAAAATAAACCGTTTAAGACTTGATGTTTTTACATTACCATAGGTCAGCCCAAGTTGTACTTCTATGCTCAACTTCAAAATGCTCTCCTACCCCTGTAGTCTGTATTCGCCTGTGATAGAAAACTGCCGGGAAAAACGAGCGAATCGGAAAAGCTGTACACATGTACGTCAATTTCAACATTAGCTATGCAGTTAACCCGCCCTCAAGAAACGTTAGGCTGCCTGCAGACAGACCCACTAGATGGAGCGTCACAGTGTTGTTAGCCAATCAGAGGTGATACATTTGCATATCATTAATATTCATAAGAATCCTCTCGAGCTATCCCTGCTCTTGTTTTCACCTAACTAAAATAGCTTGAAACAAGACAACCACAGCATATTTTTTGTCGAAACCAACTCTCATGACATTATTTTAGATAAGAGACCACAACAAAATTAATGAAAATACGATGGAAGGAGATCTTTAAATGAAATCTAATTGGGAAATATTAATAGTTTTGTTCTAACCCTTTAAAATGAGCCTGTATGAACCTAATGACGATCTAGCAGTGCTCAAATGCACAAATTTGCATATGCTATTCTTGAGCCTCAAAGAACAATTTCTGATGGTCAAAAATGGTGTTCTATGCTACCTTTAAAGAAAAACTGTGTGTTTAACTGGAAAAGCCAAACATGAAGAGGTAGATTTCTTAGGGCCTAAAGGTTCAAGATAATATGTTCAATTGTCTGTTTCAAAATGCCTTTCAGATGTGTAGTGTGACAGGTACCATGAGTGATTATAAGTGATTCTAATGTGTGCATACTGTAGTTGGGCATGTTCCGACAAATGAGTATGACCGGCTGGCCAGGGCTGTTGGCTATGTTGTCAAACGACAACAGCACAGGGAAGCAAAGCCATGCTTAATAGTGCTACATTTGGGCCACAGACACCAATAGACTGGTTGATGTTATCAGTTGTCTAGCCGTAAGACTGGTGTGTGTGCACCATAACCTGTAACATTAAACAAAAGTCTGTCTACACTGCCATGGCTTAGTGAACTAAAATGGGGAAAATTTGGTTTCTTGGAGAAATAGTTGGATAAGATTAAGATTCTCTCTGGTGTTTTGTTAGTCTTTGGTTCGATCAATCTTTGGCATTACCTAAAGTGAAAAGAGTGTCTGCTCAAAATGCTTCAAGATAACTGAGTAGTAACCTCTTACCACAATTTTTTGAAGTGTTCCTAATGGTTTAAATACAATGTATTGTGTACACAGTGACCATTTTGTGCACATGAGGTAATGGCCCACTTGATGATAGCTGAGAAACCTGTGTACTAACAATATACTAACTATGCATGCTGGCTCAGAACGTATTCCACTGCTTTTCCATAACAAAACAGTACTAATCTAAACCGTCAAACTAAACAACCTTTTAATAGAAACAGTGAGCCAGCAGCTTTTATATAGTCACATACTTTATGTTATCGCCCTCCATGCAACCTTTTTGGCTGCATATTATAAAAGTAGTGCAATCCATTTTGACAGCTCTAGTGCCACACTAGCATTAACTCTGCCACTGAGCTTCAGCCCCACAGTGCTTTGTGGTAACTTCCTTCTTCCTTCCTCCCCTTCTCTCTCTCTCTCTGTCTCTCTCTCTCTCATAGAGCAGCTTTAGGCACTCTAAGCATGAGTGCCAATCCTTGTCACTATGAACTATGACTAGCACCAGACCGGGACCCGTGGTTGTGTCGACAAATGCAGTGTGGCTTTTGGGGGAGTCAAGAGTAGGCTGGGGAGGGAGTGGGAGCAGAGCAGCGACAGGCTGGGGGGGGGGGGATGTGGGTGTGAGGGGTTGAAGGTACACTGAGGACAGGCTTCAGGTCATTGGGATGCCGGGGTTTTGGGAGTGGAGCATCGTCAATGGCAAATATAGAATCCCCCGGCATTTTTGCGGCAGGATCCACGGGTCTCGCACTGTTCTGTTTATTCTTGACGATTCACCGCAGGATGAGAGCGAACGTCCGCAGGCCTGCTGAGAGCCATAACACCCCCCTCTGCACACACATCCATACTAACACACACACACACACACTCACAAACCCTCCACCATAAGTCAACCCAACCCCCTAGCCCCCTTTCTGAAAGGCAGTTAAGATTTTTGGGAAGTCATTTAAATGGTCACCCGTGTTGAAGTTGGCCCCACCCAGAGTGAAATGATGCTCGGTTCACCCAGAAGTCATGAGAAAAAAGGCCTGGACACGGTGGCGGGCGGCGTGCACAGCGGGAACTTACGTTGTGCTTGTCAGCCAGATAGTCGAAAAGCACACGCCCATCTCTGGAAGAGAGTGAGAGTAGTTTGTGGTTAGTTAGGTCAGCCTGAGGTTGGTGGGCTGATTATGCATTTTTTTCCCTAATTTGGGCTCAGGCTGCCTTGCGCGTGTTTTCACGAATACTTTCAGAACAAGTTTCAGAACAAGTTATTAAAACAACAGAAATATTAAAAAGAAAAAATATATAATAGCTATTAAAACTGATATAAGCCACAAACAGACTAAAAATAAATCGGCTTGCAACATGCGATGGGCTGGTGGATGAGGCCTCTCAGGATATTCTTCCGGGGAGTGACTAGGTACACAAGCCTGGTTGCAAACACATGCAGTACCACCCCCAGCCTCCCAGCCCATCACATCACAAGACTCTCTAATGAGAAAGAGTCTTCCCTACACTTCAGGCAGATCAGGAGGTCGACTGCTTACTCCATCTGTGGGAGAAGATTTCAAAGGCTGTTTATAAAGGCGTGCTTAAAAAGTTGCGCTCATGCACCATTATACTAGCATGCAACAGATGATGGCGTTTTTTTTTTTTTTTTTTTTGAAGAGGTAGGGGCGTGAGTGAGGTCTGGAGGAGGGGACCCCGGGGTTGATTTTCCTTAATGGCTGAGGTAGAGAGATAAACAAGACTTACCACCACTCTCACCCTATTCCAAAACCCTCACAAATTTGTCTGTGTTTGTGTGTGCACATGTGTGTGTGTGTGTATGTGTGTGTGTTAGGGGGAATGAGAGAGAGAGAGAATGTATACACAAGCGGGCCAAAGTCAGTGTTTGACCTCTACACTCTTGACTTAGTAATTCTAAGGCAATGACCAAGACATTTTAGACAGTATGTTTATGAGAATATAACCAATACACATTTTTATTTCATTTTTCAAAATCAATTTTGATGCTTTGCTATACATTTTTCTGACCATGTTTGACTAGAACGGGTCCCCAGGTGACATAAGCATTCATGTGTATGTATATGAAAAGGAATAAAATGTAAATGAAAACCCTTTGTTTCTGCTCCGATTTTTCATGAGATGGACTTAAAGATCTAAAATTCATTCCAGATACACAATATTACCTTAGGTGTACCTTATACTGACCACAATAAAAGGCCACCCTGGAATGTGCAGTTTTTTGCTTTATTGGGGGTCGGGTGACTCAGAACCGGTCAGTATCTGGTGTGACCACCATTTGCCTCTTGCAGTGCAACACATCTTCTTTGCATAGAGTTTATCAGATTGTCAATTGTGGCCTGTGGAATGTTGGTCCACTCCTCTTCAATGGCTATGCAAAGTTGTTGGATATTAGTGGGAACTGGTACACGCTGTCGTATACGCCGGTCAAGCACAACCCAAACATGCTCAACGGGTGACATGTCCGGTGAGTATGCTGGCCATGCAAGAACTGGGACATTATCAGCTTCCAAGGACTGTGTACAGATCCTTGCAACATGGGGCCGTGCATTATCTTGCTGAAACATGAGGTGATGTTCATGGATGTATGGCACAACAATGGGCTTCAGAATCTCATCACGGTATCTCTGTGCATTCAAAATGCCATCAATAAAATGCACCTGTGTTCTTCGTCCATAACAGATGTCTGCCCATACCATAACCCCACCACCACCATGGGCCACTCGATCCACAACATTGACATCAGCAAAGCGCTCACCCACACAACGCCACACACGCTGTCTGCCATCTGCCCTGAACAATGTAAACCGAGATTCATCCGTGAAGAGAACACCTCTCCTACGTGCCAGACGCCATAGAATGTGAGCATTTGCCCACTCAAGTCTGTTACGGCGACGAGCTGGAGTCAGGTCAAGACCCCGATGAGGACGACGAGCATGCAGTTGAGCTTCCCTGAGACGGTTTCTGACAGTTTGTGCAGAAATTGTTTGGTTATGCAAACCAATTGTTTCAGCAGCTGTCTGAGTGGCTGGTGTCAGACGATCTTCGAGGTGAACCTGCTGGATGTGGAGGTCCTGGGCTGGTGTGGTTACACGTGGTCTGCGGTTGTGAGGCCGGTTGGATGTACTGCCATATTCTCTGTAACGCCTTTGTTAAGGTTTATGGTTGAGAAATGAACATTCAATGCACGAGCAACAGATCTGGTTGACATTCCTGCTGTCAGCATACCAATTGCACGCTCCCTCAATGCTTGTGCATTTGTGGCATTTTGCTGTGAGACAAAACTGCACATTCCAGGGTGGCCTTTTATTGTGGGCAGTATAAGGTACACCTGTGCACTACTCATGATGTCAGATCAGTGGCACACGTGTGAGGTGGGATGGATTATCTCAGCAAAGCAGAAGTGCTCACTATCACACATTAAGACTGATTTGTGAACAATGTTTGAGAGAAATGGTAATATTGTGTATCTGGAATGAATTTTAGATCTTTAAGTCCATCTCATGAAAAATCGGAGCAGAAACAAAGGTGTTGCGTTTATATTTTTGTTGAGTGTATATATATATATATATATATATATATATATATATATATATATATATATACACATATTAACCCCAGAGAACAAGGTACAATACTCCATGACCCTTTAAGGATGAAGAGATATTAAAAACACCACTACCCATGAGAACTCCAGTGGAAACAATTTGGGAAAACATCAAAGGGAAAAGAATATTGAAATTGAAATCAAGTGGGTACAGATTAAGCATGAAGCATAGCTCTATGTTTGACTTGATGGCCTGTTGGCAAATATGACTGCAGAGAAAGAAGTTCATATTACGCTAAGCAACTCACAAAAGCAAAGCAGAACCCTTCACATAAACCGTTAAAATCCTGTAAAATTGCCCAGCTATCCCTTGTGGATCAGAATAGGTTCAGTTTTTAACCTCTCCTACCATTTCAGGCTTCCAACAACCACCACTACATGTCCACATTAGATCCTTGCTATAATACTGAAAGTAACTTTAGCAGATAATTGAGTAAAAATGCCAAATCGAGAGAGAGTTCTTGACTTAGGATTGGAAACTGAAAGGATTACTATAACCTACGATGAGTTTTGCATTGTTTTACAAATCCTGAGCTATCAAATATAACTCCTTTTGTAATAGGAAAAACACAGAGCCATGCAGCAACCACAATGTCTGAAATTTTTCTTGAGCTGCAAGTTGACTAGAAAATTGAACAACAATAACTCCCAAGGCAGAACAGTTCAATCCAATCAAAAACCTCTCATTTCATAGGCATGCTAATCAGAATGCCACTGCAAAATGTAAGGAAATAAAGCAAGTAGGCTTTTAACCGAATGTTCCCCAATTGGTTGATTCAAAGTATTTATTAAAGTAAAGAGTCTTTGATGAAATGATTAGTGTTCATCCACGGGACCAAGCAGAGGATAAAAACCAAACTATTTTAATTATGGCAAAGTCAGCACCAAAAAATGGACTTAATAGCATTTACCACAGGGGTCTATTAGCTTTCTCTGCTTCCACATGCTGACTTTGCTGAGGGAGACAGTAAAGCAACTCGTTTGGTCTAATTCTTGTGTAGCATGCACGAGTGCTTTGATTACATAATCCCAGTGAGATTCAGCCATCGCCACTTCAATTAAATGCCCCTTAAGCCGCACTCAGCTGGAAGCTTAGCCAGAAATGTTTTCATTTTGGCTGTACTTTTCTGCATTTTGTAAACAGTAAAACAGTGCTTGAGCTGGACAGCATCAAATGTTTTCCAATAACCTTTAGAGTTTAGCATGAATAATTATTTCAATATTGAGATGGACAGTTCAAACTCAAACCTCTACATGTAGGCCTACATCAGCTCCCATTGATTGAAAATGAAATTCTTACACCTAACAACTACAACAGCATTTTACTCAGACGGGGAAAATATGCTCACAGGTGTCTTTTCATTAGTCTCAGGGTAGGCTATATATTTTGATAATATCTTTTAAAGATGGACTCAGCCTAAGACTGCTACTTTGTAGAGCTACCGAAATGGCACTATAGTGTGTAGGCGCAGTGGTCAAGCCAAGGAACATGGCTAGGATGGCAAGGATCTTGGCTACCACCATCGTGCCCTTTTGCATGGTTTAACTCTAAATTGTTAGGGGCCCTGAAGTGATAGTTAGAAAAATAGATTGGATAATAGAGTAGGGAATCACAAGTATAATTTAGGCCTAAGTAAAAAGGTAAGATGGGTAGGCTATAGATAGGGGTAGACTAGGCTTAAATGGCATCACCGAGAGATAAGTATTAAATGCTAATTACTAAGATTTTCGACATCAGCACAGATGAGACTGAGGAGCCTAGTTGCCTACCTATAGTTAGACTGTTACAAGGTCGGAAAAAGAGATACACAATGCTAGGCTACTACTTGTAATGAGGTGATACTACTTATTGTAGCAGTGCCACTGGCACTAGCACAGTGATTTCAGTAATCAAAAACGTCAAGGACGGCACATTGTGTCTTTTTAGGTTTTTGAAGTGAGCTTAGCACACCTTTGTGAATGTCCATGTGTAAAAAAAACCTACCCAGTGCAAATATCTACATTACATTAGGCCTAGGCTAATGTCAGATTCTGTGCTAGCATCACGCAATGCCTTAATGGCTTTTTATTGTGTAATTTAAAAGAAAAAAAGTGATTTTACCTATTATTCCAGCAAGAGACGAACAGATCTGTCTATCAAAGAAATTAACAAATGTCTTGTCATGTCGTGTTGAGGTGCAAACTGAAGGTACGACTTGCACTCCCTCATCTCACTTAATAGGTAGTTTGTACCGGTAGTCTACACATAGCTGGCTGGTTACCTGAATAATTGTTTTAGCCGACTTTGGGCAGGGATGTTACCATCAAGAAACTGTATGTTGCTTTGTTTTTTTGGTCTTCAGAAAAGAAAACAATTTTATGCCTGGTTCAAGACCCCATAGTAGGCCCTATCAGTCATATAACTGATACTATGAACGATTTCAAGTCTAAAGAGAACTGTCTTTGCCAAGTCAACCACTGAAATGTCCCCAGCAGACAAGGCTAGGCTATCAGCTGCTTATGCATGATCCTTTTGAAACAGTCTGCTCTCTTGCCCACAGCAAAGCTAATTACGAGTGAACAACTGCAATACAAATTGACAGCGTATATAAAAATAATCACATATTTCCTTTCAATTATCATAGCTGGAATCTGGAAAAGTGATATGCCTGCATGATGGTCGATGCTTGGTCATGCTGTCGACTTCCTCTAAAAACAGAAATCTATGCAGAAACCTCAGTGATGGCCCCCATCTTACAGTTGAAGTGTTGGTGAGTAAAAAGTTACATGATATAAAACTACACAATTTAATTACAATAAATTACTTATGTACAATTAGAGTTTTTTTTCCTATCACTAATTAACATAAACTTTAAACACAGCAAAACACTTACATCACATCACACAATGAGCCTACAAAAAAAACACCAGTCTGTTGTCAACACCTTTTAACGTATTTCATTTTGTTGAAATTGGAGATGGTTTGTCTATTTTTCTGTTTTGTTGTTTGCAAGACACATTGTAGAAATGCATCACTGTAGATGGTGTGAAAAGAGTATGGGTAGTGAGGCAGCCTGAACATGGTCCTTACATGCATGCTTATCAGTCTCCAGAAATGGGCAGAAGCTGAAGCATCCAGCAGGTCAGATGGCAAACTAAAGAACCTTTGACTATGGCATTGGAAACATTTTTGGCCAGGTATAGAAAGCCAAAGTTGCATAATCCAGATGACAAGTTGCAAGATGACAAGATGCACTGTCAGTGTAGTCTGACTACTCTCTGCAGATGTCTTAAGGTAGTTCGGAGTGTTGTAGCACTCAGTTAGCATCTATGTTCCAAAAAGGTTTCACAGAGTGAACGCCTGATCTCTCTGATCAGACTGAAGTGAGCATGTAGATTGAGCAGCTCAATCATTATTCACTTGTTCAGCATCCTGTTGGCCAGGGAAAGGAATACAACTGAAAAATGTAAACGCACTGACGCCGAAACTTAAAAAGTACAGTTCAAAGGAGTAACTTGTAAATTGTAACATATTACATTTCCAAGGTAACTTTCCCAACACTGGTCAAAAAGATGCCCAGATGTCAGCCACAGTATACATAGTAGGGTCCAATATCAGCTAAAAAATGGCCCTCCTCTGGTAGGTTTCACTATTATGCTGATTACTTGACAACCACATTGTGTTGTCTTACATCTCAAAAACACTTTAGCCCTTGTTACAGCAGTCCTATCTTCCCCTCTGACTACAGGTAGAAATTAGTCATAAACACATAATATACACACCATGGTCAATTCTGTTTTAGTGTGTTTGATGCAGCCAGCTGTGGTTGATGGTAGGAGACTTTCAAACTTTTAAAATAAAGGAAAGACTCTCTATAAAAGCAGATGAGGAGGCAAACACAACTCCACACCGGCTAACATTCATTTTTACACAGAGCATATCCAGACAGACCATTCATCAACAGCGACAGCCTTCAAGCTTAAATCTCTCTCTCTCTCTTTCTCTCTCTAACACAGCCTTGCACACACACATGTGTGTGTGTGAGAGAGAAGTTTTGTGTATTTTCCAAAGTGTGTTCTACAAATAAGTGCAGACAGGGTGTCGTCTGTAAAATATTAATTGTGTTTTTGTTTCATCAATTGGCACTGACACAGGCACATCCAGAAACTTTATACTCTGATGAGCAGCATGGTGTCCTGTTTATGCTCAGAGCAGGCCTGACATGTACTTGAACTTCTTTGTCCATCTGTTCAATGAGTTTATAATGCATATTTCTGTATAGTTTACTACACTGCAACAGAATTGTAGCCTGGAAATCTAGACATACCCTGAAGGTAGAAAATAGTTTTCCTATGCAGAGGTGTCCAAACACTAACTGTAGGGCATCAGTAGCTGTTCTCCCAAGTTTGGTCAGACCATCCACATTGTTTATCCTAGTAGGGTGTCACATAGGTGTTACCGATAGCTTATCAGGCTATGAGGCAGTATGAAAAACAACTGCTGATTTGTGGGTCACTTACTGTACCATTGTGACAAGGAGTAAGATTAAAATGGTACTTTACTTATCGTCTTATCATCAACAATCCAATGTTCAGTAATGTACAGCACACAGACATATTTTTGAAGATAACTGTTTCAAATGAAAGTCACCTTCTCCAATAGTAGAGGAACTTTCTCGAGCAGCATCTAACATAGCTGATTATGATTAATCACTAAGACGATTACCCAATTCTTTGGACAGGTTCGATCTGGTTTGCCCTTAGTTGGAATTTCTTTCTGAAGTAAAATTTCTTGTAATTGGTCTTAGTTGCATGAGATGCACAATTTTTGTCTTGCAGATAAATAAGACACGTGAAATAGACAATCATTTCTAAACTCAAAATCCCATATTGCTGGAAAGAAAATGAGGCTAAAGAGTACTTTCCAATTTTCATTTTTCATCCACTATCATGTTTGAAATTCTGTTCTCTCTGAATAACTCTTGAGTCATTTTACACTGCTTGGAATCTAATTGGGCTCAGAATACACTGCTTGGAATCTAATTGGGCTCAGAATGTGTGTGTGTGTTTCTTGACCTACATGGAAGACATTTTCAAAGGACACCTTTTTTATTAAAACCAGCAATAACAACAAGGGTCTAAGTAGTATGACATGTCAGACATTTCAGGTCTCAAGTGTGTTTTTCTAGGTGAATTTTGTGATCTTTATGCCATGCCAAAGTAAAAAGTAGTAAATAGTCGCACTCTGTCACCCTCCTTCCTCTCAGTTCATAACTCTCTCACACAGGTCGTTTCTTTCCAATCAGTCAGTAAAAAAGAGAGAGAGGCTATGTTTAACAGTGAATCATACCTAATTGTGGCTTGGATACACCGGGGGAAATTTGAGTGCTAAGATGATTAGCACATTGAAGTTTCATTGAGGGAAACACCAGGCTGCCTAAAAGTAGCGTCTGTCTGTGTTTCTAATTTAATGAAGCAGTTTTCCCTTAGTGATTAATTTCAGGACAAGTAGCATTAATCTATCTGAATAAAGATTTTTAGAACAACATTTGAGTTGGAAATGAACTGAGTGAGTTTTGTATTCAAATTAAGTAAATCTCAAGAAATTGCTACATTTATTGCTTTTTTTGGTGAAAATACATAATCTAGCGTACATTAGAACATTTCTGTTTATATGTGTATTGACATGGATGGTTGAAATGGTTGTGGTTGACAGTAAAATGTTTGCAGGAGGAGTTCTGATTGCCCCAGATGTTGTTGCTTTTTTAGTGCTTCATTGTCTGGAAACTCAACTCTGTTGATGCTCCAGATTGCACAAAGTCCATGCTCAGCCACACGCTTCCCCAAACTAGCCCAACCAAGGAAAGTGGCAGGCAAAGCCACACTAATAATAACTTGCACAATTAAGTGTTCCATTCCAAAACACACATACACGCGTTATGCACAAACACATGTGCAGACACACGCACACACATATGCAAACACATACGAGCGCACACACACAAGCACATGCGCATGCATACACACGTGCGGACACACACACATCACATACACATAAATCCCATGTGAACATTTTGTTTTTTTGTCACGCCCACTATGTGCACTATGCATATATCCACTACATATTTACACAAAACGTTTTTTTTCCCAGAAAATCAGCAGAGGAAGCAAACACAACCCACACCCACTAGCATTTTTACACGGCACATCCAGATCATATCCAGATAGACCATTCATCAAAAGCGACAGGCTCCAAGCTCTCTGACAGAGAGCAGTAGGGTTTTCTGACTGACTCTATGTGGAGCACTATCATTTTCTGGCTAGGTGACAAAAGAAGAGGTGAAGGGGGAAGTGGTACTACAGTGCCCCGGTAGGCACCAAAATAGCTGTGGGGAACTCTTGTTAAGTACTAAGTCGAGGAGACCCCCTACTGTTATTTATCCAACTGGATCTCTGTGTGGGAAAGGGCGGATGTGTGGAACAACCATGTCTGTACAATTTTTCTGTAACTTTGTTGAGTCTTGCTGTCAAGGCTCCTTTGTCTAGCACAACCTGGGAGAAACTAAAACAGCATTTATGAGTGCACAACAGGGCAAAAGAAAGGAGGCGGAGGATGCTTAAAAAATGGCTAAACTAATTGAGGCGGATAAGTTTAAACAGGAGTGGAATCTTGTAAAACGTTCTTCTGTAATTATACCATTTTTGCAGCTCTAATTTCTAAATAAAACTTAACTTCTTTCCCCCTGTGTGTGTGGGAATACCAGGGCCTCACAGTCTTTACAAAAGTGATGAAGGTTTTCCTTATTGCCTTCTCTAAGCCCTTCTATTCCACCATGTAGTAAAAACAGTCTTTTAACACCAATGGAAGAAGTTTGTGTACTGCTCAGTCAAGAACTTCTCCCTCCTCTGTATTATGTTGTGAATTCGAGGCAGAGGGTGCTATCCTGCTACTTTGTATTCCAACAAGTCCACGGACAAATCAATACCCTCTGAAGACAGACGAAGGCCTCAGTTTAAGATACAGCAAAGTCAAACAGCTTTCCAAGCCAAATGAATTATTATGAATTTAAATGAAGCTTTTAAACGTGGCCTATTAGATATGCACCAGCTTGCCCGCTGGCCATGTCAGGATATAAATCACCAGCCCACCAGCGTCCTGATCCCAAGCCCAGCGCTGACATCAGCACTGTCGTATTTGATGGCATCGGACCTGGGTTATCGACAGAGCCAGGGGGCCAGAAAACAGTGCAAACTCACAAAGCTACTCTCTTCCCCTCTTTGCTTGTCCGTGGAGAACATCTGCACAGCATATGTATCCGTGCATCCAGTGGAGAAGTAAGCACCGACACTTGGAGCGTTTCTGGGCAATCTGGTGTCAGAGGGAGCACAAGGAACTGCATGCCTTGTCGGCGGGTTTATTTGTTGTTGACGCTGTTTGTTTGCTTTGTTGCTTCACATTTTTCATACTTTGTGGCTTCAATTACTGTTATTTTCTACCACATGCTGTCAGATGAAATATTGTAATCACAACGGGCAACCTAATTAAACTAATTCAGTTGTTGGAAAAAAAAATTCAATTTGAGAGGATAGTATGTTCCCAGGCACTTTTAAGTTATGCGCCTCAAGTTATCTTCCAAACTACCCCACATAATACGCATATAGCTGTATTTCTCCTTCCAATTTTGTCAGAAAACATGACATTACAAAGAATGCACCAGAATTTCCAAATCTGTGGTCCTGGACTTTCTTCTTGGAAAGGAAAGGTGAAATATGATAACTCCAGATCATGCTCTTTGGTAATTCCTTATGTAATGCCTATAGGGATAGGGTTCTGATTATTCATTCATTGGCTATACCTTTAGAATAATTATGTACTTGTGCTCATATTTGTGTAACCCAGGGATGCTTGTAAAAATGTCTTTTCAAAACAAACCAAACCTGATTAAGAAAGTGAGATATGACGATGGATTTTCTCTCATTTTCTTGCACTAAGGCTAACATCTTGCAGATCCCCAGAGAGGCTGTACAGTAAGCGTTCCATGCTCCAAGCTGTAACAATAGCATTGGGTCGGAGGTCAGACCACCAGTGCTCTGGACATAGAACTCCAGAGATCTGTCAACAATTACTTATTTTTCAAGGAAACCAAACGGGGAATCTTACCGAAACATAGTTTTTTCAGTCATCATTGATTTATCCTGGACTGACTGTGTGTTCAGAAGACAGCAAAGATTCAAGTTTATTTCAAAGTTTATTACTAGAAACACACTGCCATATTTTTTTTTGTGGAGGATAGAGATCACATAAATAAAGCATTTGAATAAACGTTTAAAAATGTTGTAAATCCATATTTGCTCGAGAGAAAAAAGCACCATTCATGGTGCTTAAAGACTTTGTGTTGTGTTGTGTTTCCATAATTGCTTGAGAAAAAAAATGCTGACAGATGTGAATCAAGATCTCAAATACTTGTTACAGATTAGGTGAATGTCAAGTTCCATTGTATCCACATGTGATGAGTATAACCAATGCCTGTGTCTATTCAATTTCAGGAAGTGTTTCAGAAATCAGCTCCCATTTCAAGACTGGCACATCCCAACAGTCTCTCAAACTTAAAAATGGCACATTTGCCTCCGGAAAAGGTATTTACCTTGTCAACTTTAATGGAGTGCCACTTTTTAGATCTTCTACATCTTTTTAGCACATGGTGGAATCTTGAGGAAATAAATGTTATATAAATGTATGTGGCATCCAAGTATCAACACAAATTACAATAACTAAATGTTTTTTAAATCAATTCAGTATCCCTCAAATGAATTTATTTTCATTTATTGATCTTTTGGTTGTATTCTTACATCCAAATGTTGATTATGTCCATGGAAGCTGACACATGATAATCCATCATCTTAACACGCATCTTAAAATAACTCTAAGCTGGACATCAAGGTGTTGACCGAAGGACTTGAATACTAAAAGTGGTATATATATCATCCATGAGAACCCTTAATTGTAGACCTAACTTGTGAGGAAAAACACATCTGTTCACACACATTGTGGCAAAAGCAGCAAAGGCTTTTGAAAGTCATCCTGGGCATGGTGTAAAACTACTTGTTTAAATTGAATTTAATAGGAAGTAACGGCTGCCATTACGCCCACTATGGCGACACTGCCCCACTATGAGCAATCACGCTATTACAGAAAGTGTCAAGGGAACCATTGATCTTCAGTTTAAGCAACATCATTTGCAAAAACACAGGGGGACTACAGAAGGCTGGATATTATTTTTGCCATTTGATCAGAATGTGTGTGTGTGTGTGTGTGTTGTGTGTTTTCAATGACTGTGCTTCTTCCCCTGACTTGTCTGTCAGGATACAGGCGAGGTCAGAGGTGTGGTGAGAGGACTCGAGCGTGACAAAGTGCTCACTGAAGTTGTCTGAAAGCAAAATCCTGTCGGAGCACAGATCAGACACACTTTTCAAAGCAAACACATAGATCTGTTCCAAACGAGGTGAAGGCTAACGCTGTCACAAATTGCCTCTGTCTTCATTTTCCATCTATCTAAAAGTGCCGGTGAATAAAAATGAGAGCTGGAAGGCACAGGAGCCGTTTAAAACCACAAAACACCTCACCCATCTCCCCCTCCCAAATTAGAGGCCATAACTGTTCATTTTGCTGCTGTGCTCCATTGATTGCCCCTGTCAGGAAACAAAATAAAACTCCTGTACAGTAGTCTCCTTTTCTTGGACCAAGACTTATAAGGGGAATATATGCCTGATTCACGTGTGCCGTGTGTAAGGTTTACAGCAACGGGATGGAAACCTACGTAAGCAGAAGTCATTGAGTCCAATTTAGGTTTTCAGTTGGTTGCTATTGATCTCCACATTATGACATTTGAATGGGAAAGGTGTTCCAACATAAATGTTTTGATGTATGCTGGAACTTTTTTTCTTCTTCGCATTTTCTTATAGCGTCATCTCTGTCCAGCTACATCCATATAGAAAATAACAAAGAAGGCCTTTAAACCTGTGAGGGAGTTAAGGGCATTTGCCACACACCCATCCATCCTCAGGCCTGCTGGCTCCAGAAATCTGGTCAGCAGGTTGGAAAGGGCCTTTAGTGTTGTATCCTGCCAGGGAGGGAAATGTCCTTTAGCCTGAAAGGACCACACTTGGCTGTTTTGTGTGGTCACAACACTGTTAAAGTTTCCAACAAAACCTTGACCACATATCAACTGACTGCCATCGGCAGCCCTTGCAATTACAATTCTATAGGTCACCAAGCCTTACCAAACTGTACAACCTTTGTGTTTTTTTCCTTGTAGCACTTACAGTGACTTTTTTCCACTATTCTGCTCTGGAGCAGTGTTACCTGAAAACTGCTTTTTAAAAAGGAAAGACCTCTTTCTGAAAAACAGCTTACTTTTATATCACAACATTACACAGTACTTTTATTATATATATAT
>JAGFZM010002010.1:94788-186997 GCA_017657215.1 Limnothrissa miodon | reverse complement strand
CCCCCCCCCCCCCCCCCCCCCCCCACCCGCCCAACATCCTCTTCCCTCCTTCTTCAGCTGTACAGCAATGACTTGTTTATTGTGGACATTTTGAATAAGCGGGGGAAAGAAATTCCAAGCTCTACCCAATTTTATATGGTTTCATGAGAATCTTTCAACTGAAGATGTCAGGCCAATCACTTGACACATTTTAAGATCGATATTTTATCGCGCCAAATGGCTCTGCCCATAAACAGATGAAGGGGTGAGAAAGCACTGCCGCTGACCGGTGAGCTATGGTAAAGTAAGGTGACGTAATAAAGTGAAGTTTCTGCTAGCTCTGTGTTTGGGAATATCACTTTTAATGTTGCGGAGGTCCCCGATGCTCCCGCAGAAGACAAACAGGGCTGACTCAGAGGCCACAACTGCCCTGTTATCACCGGTCTGTGTCATGGACTGCTTTCTCGGCCCAAGAGAAAGGGGGATTCCATGTCCACACTTTCACACCACTGATCTCCAAATAGCATAAGTTGTTGTTGTTTTTGTTTTCCTGACCATTCACATTTTCCTGTTGCCCACTTTGTGTGTCTGTATTTATATTACATATGTATTGTATTGCATGACTTGTCACCATAGGGAACCTCTCCAACTTTCTTCCACCTCACCTACTACCGTCCCCCTCTCTACCCCTTTGCCCTCCTCTCCCTTGTTACTTGCAGAGTTGTCTACAGGAACTGAAGAGGCAGTTTCCAGATAGCCACAGAGTGAAGCGATTAGCGGGCATGCGGCTTGAGGCTTTGGAAAGGTAAGAGGGCCATTTACAGTACCAACTTAGCAGCAGGACCTTGGAGTGGTGTGTGTGTGTGTGTTTTGTGGAGGGGATGCATAAGTGGCTTGTAAGCAGATCACCAGTGGCAGAAGAGGTGGGAATTTGGATGTGGGGAATTGAGGTGTGGGGGAGTGCTGTTTATCCTCTAAACCACCATCTTATGGCAGAAAAGTACAGAGGGAGGGAGTAGTGTGCTTTTTTTTTTTTCTTCCCCTCCTTCCTCCCCTTGAGTGAGGAATTCCCAGGAAGGAAGTGGTTGCTCCCACTAGTATTCTAGGGGTCCTGTTTTCTTTCTTTCTTTTCTTTTCTGTCTTTCTTTCTCCCCCCCCCCCCCCCTCCCCTTTTGCCTTCTTTGTGTCTCCTTTCTGCTGGGTCTGTTTTTGTCTCCTGTGGAGAAAGGCCATCTGGGAGACCTGTGAAAACAGTTGCCACACAGCCCAGGGTCAGTGTTTGAGTGGTTGTTTCAGTGTTTTACTTTTTTTTTCCCCCACTTTTCCATTTGCCCTCCCAGTTACACTCATAGACGCGCTCGCACACACACACACACACACACACACACACATTCTCTTACACATTCACATACGTTACCCTCTCATTTTAGGCAAATAAAACACATAAGGCTCATGTGTTTGTTTGGCTTTGACTGGCCTATCAGTCGCGTGAGGGTGTATGTGATAATTGAACATGATTGTCCCTGCACAGTTAGATTAAATAAACTCGCAAATTCTGCAGTAATTGGCATCAGACGGAGGTCCCATTTAAGTGACACCCCCACCATCCACCCCGCCATCCCCTCAGCACACCACACACACTCACATCCATGCATACATACATGCATTCACTCACACACACACATGTGAGCACTTTATCACACTTGCACACATTTAAAGACGGCCCTGCCAGTCCCTTTAAGTCTCAACATAAATAAAGCCAATCAAATTGCCTTAAGAGTGACTGCTTGATGCCATCTGAGAGGTACACCCCCCCCCCACACACACACACACACACACACACACACACACACACAAACACACACAGACGCACACATACCACCACTACTCTATAGTAAAGTAATAAAGTGGATGAGATGGGAAGGAGGGGCGCAGTGGAAATGGGACTACTGCGTGGTAATGGAAACCAGAGCGGCTTCTGGTGTAAGGTTGTGGGATGAGGGGAGGGTGGAGCTCAAATAAACAAGCAATGCAGGTTTTGATCAGAAACTTAAAACACGCCGCTGTGCTGTTGGAACAGACAGCAGTGCTGGTTGTTACCCATGGGGAAAATCATGAGAAATAAAGTGGATGCACTCCGGCCTCTCCACTTATTCAGTCTGACAGGAAGGGAACATATTAAGTCCTCCACCTCACATTGGTCTGAATTTGCTGCATGATTTTCTTTTTTTTCTTTTTTTTTTTATAACTTATCTTTTCATGCGCAGTCACTGGGATTCCCTCAAGGGTATCCCTGTTTTATGCTTCGATCCCACAAAACCTCTCCCTGCCCACGCCCTCCATTATCATCACCATCACCACCATCCCAACAACAAATTGCTGTTTAGTTGAAGATGTTTACACAGTTTCTGACACGGTCATAGAGATCTGTCTCTGTTCCCTTGTTTTCGTCTTCCGCCCCTCCCGTTGCGGCTGTGTCTTATCTATCGTGTGATGCCGAACTTGAAAAGTAGCAGCAATCTGTGGAGGCAAACGCAGGCTGATTTGTTTAAAAAGGTGAATCAAAGGCGAAAAGGGGTGTAATCTCTTTGCAGCAAAGCAAAGCCAATCAGCAAGGCGCTGCGTTGTGCCGTTTTGGGTTTGTGGCGCTCTCTTTTTGCGCCCAAAACGAGAGCGCCACAAACCCAACACGGCACAACGCAGCGCCCTGCTGATTGGCTGTGCTTTGCTGTGAAGTGCTGCGTCCGAGCTGAGCTCCAGTAATGACTGTTTATTTCTTCCTTTCTCTGGATCTCCACTGATTTTTACAAGTTCTCTGCCGTAGCCATAGAGACGGGCTGTCCTGTATACAAGAGCTTGATTGCCGTGAACTCTTGTGTGATTTGCGCACCACCTAATTTCCCATGACCAGTGAGATAGTGATCTGCTATTTGTTTAAAGAAAGAAAACGGGGAGGTGGGGTGCTTTTAAAAACATTCATTTTCTCTCTAACTCTCCTCTCTCTTCTTACTGTGTGTGTGTGTGTGTGTGTGTATGTGTAGGTACGATGACGCCAACAAGCTGTACGATTCAATACTACAAGATGATCCGACCAATACGGTAAGCTAGAAATAAAAGTATCATTTTTATTACTTTTTTTTATTACTTTTTTTTTTTTTTAACTTGGGTTTGTGGTCACCCCTTTATTTTTTCTAAGAGTCGTTAAAATGTGCTGAAGAGCTTTCAGTATCGGTGGTGTGCGTTTGTTTGGTTAAACTCTGCCTCCCCTTTGGACGACCTCAGCCACAGTGCTGATCAGGCGCTCGCCCACAGCACTGACAAGTGTTTCGGGGGAACCCAGAAAGCTCAGTGATTTACAACTCTTCATAGTATCAGATGTGAGTTTTTACGTAGTTTGTTTATGTTTATATTCACACCTTTAAAGTGTCCTGCCACACAAAACCTTACCTGTTGTTTTTGAAATATGATGGCTATATATGAGTTTGGTTTATATGGTGCATGGTAAAATGAACACTTTCTTTACTGTCTGCCATAATGGGAGAAATCGGGCTAATTTTATGTAGCTTTGACCATCTTGGCTATCCACTGCAATAGGTTGCATAGAGCCCTGCTAAGGTCTCCTTGGACCCTTTTCAGTCCTAGAGTTACACACCACCTTTGAATACCCCAGAGAACTATTTAGAAATGTTTGCCAGAGATTTGTTACTAAAGCTGCTTTTTATCAATCTAAGAACATATTCAGAATTTTGTCTCTAGCCAACTCTACATGTTCAGGAAGAAAATAAAGTGTGTTTGACTCTGAAATTATAGGAGTCAGTACTACAGGTATTGGTAGCTATTTAAAAGTCCCAACAATGCCTCTTCTCTTCCTGAAGTTTGTGTCCTGGTATTACTTGAAAGCATCTGCCCTAGGCCCTCCATTGCTGCTGTGGAGCGTGGACTGTATGTGCTTGCGATCTGTTAACATTCACCCCCGAATTTATATCAGATTTCGGGCTGCCGATTTGCAGCACCACGTCCAGGCCACGGTGTTTTGCCAAAGCCACCACCGCCACCACTGTTGCCTCCCTTTCTCCCCACCACCACCACCACCCAAAACACATTGTACCTGCTGTTAATTGTTTCCATCAGGACATGTGGCTGTGCAAGAAAAAAAATAAATGTTTTAAAGGGGGCTTTTGAAAAGAAAGCATAACCTTATTTGTTTTGGCTTGCCTGGCCTTGAAGACGCGCAACAAGTTCACTTTATTTTTTTTTTTCCCCTGCTTCAGCTGCAACACATGGACTTGCTTAGATTTATTAAACATTTTCTCGGGGGCTGGCAAAGTCCTACTGACGAAGCTTAGACATTTGTTCTGTGGACACCATGTGAACGTTGTGCACCTCGCCGACTGCCTCTTTCAAACAAATGGGAGGCTTTGCTGACAAAGTCAATAAACGCTCGTTTGCACTGATGCAGTCACCTCTTCTCTCATTCTCTTTCTAAGCCCCCCTGTTAGCCCTCCCACCCCCCCCCACCCCTCCTCTTCGTCCATCATCTGTTTCACTTGTAGCAGCAGCAGAGAGGCACCAAATCCTCTGTCTGCTAACACATTCATTTTATCATTACCCTCCGTATTTATTTGACTATCTGTTGCTGTTGGACCTGGGCTGTCCCATCAGTCTTAGTCGGTTAATAACCAAAGACAGAGGACCTAGTGCTGCTCTGTTTGTTTTTTTGCGCCGCTTCGCCAGGGCACCCTTCCTATTCCCTTTGGCCCTATTTAAATTGTGAACACATTGAGCACTGTGTAAATATGGGGGTATTGGAGGTTTTAGGATAGCAAGCGGCAGCAAAAAGATACCATCAAACCAACGCTGGAGTAGGGTTAATTCTGTTATCCTCTTTGATTCAAAATCTTCATATAGTTCAATAGCTTGTGTAGCTGAAGTAAATTAGTAAGTAGTTAGTTAGGTTTTTAGGTTTGGTGTTTTCATTTGTAATCATTGATATGGATTGCTGTCCCCTACAATGAAAAATGTCCAGATTCATTTTATATATTTATTTTTAGACACTCATATAAAAGATTCACAGCATTTTGCTGTCTCCCTGCCTCATTGGTAAGAGATGCATATTCAGGCCATTCAGCTGAAATTAGGCCTAGGAGACTAGGTGAACGTGAAGGCCAAGCAAGAGTTAATGCACTGTGGTAGGGGTGGTGGGGGACGGGGGGCCTCCCAGCTGAAACGCCCTCTTGTGGGAACTGGGTGCTCCCATTGTTGGCCCGCCTTTCATGAACCCTGTCCGTCATAACCCAGCCCAGGTCCCAGATGTCAAGGATGCCCTTCTGTGGGATGGGTCCACTTCCTCCCCTCTAAACACCAACAGCTGCCCTGTCACGATCCAGCCGACAATTCCACATCTCTACCCCAGGCACACACACACACACACACACGCACGCACGCACCTTATCCATTCCCTTCTTCACTGCCACCCTCTCTATTCTTTCTTTGAAATAAACCCGGGGGTGTGGATTGGGAATGGAACGAACTGCCAACGGTGGCACATTGTGGGGCAGATTGGGCTTTTCTTCCCACCAGCGAAAGCACAGTGGTTGGGCAAGGGAGGGTGTGGCGGTGGAAGGGAAGGCTGACATCATCTAGGTCACCTGTCTGCGAGTGGAGAAATGGGAGTGTACATGACGTGTGGGTGTGTGCAAATGTGTGTGAAGTGCGGTTTATCTCATCGCTCGAGCTGTGTGTGTGTGTGTGTGTGTGATTTTCCCATTTGTAACGTTGAGAAGAACAGGGGTGTGGAGAGGGTCTGAGAGAGATGAAGGGACTATAGAGGATATGGTGAGTGAGAGAGAGAGAGGGGGGGGGGGGAGAGATCTGAAAAAAGATGGCGGAAAATTGGCCACTACTGTGAGGACTAGTGAGGCATCCCAGCATCCCGCGCTCAGATTGGAAACTGAGCTGTTGTAATTGCAGGCTGTGGAATAGATGTGGTACCCATTAACCAGAATTGTTGAATCAACAAAAAATTGTTCAAGGTTTCTCTGCCATAGCGGTGTCCAAAAAATGTTCGAACTCTTAGCCCCCTTCCATAGTTTGTTATGTTCCAATACCTACAGCAACGATCTGGCAAAATGTACTTCTGCTTGCGTAAATACATTTTATTTATTTCTTTTTTTATTTACCTTGTGGAGATTATTTTGGTTTCAAAGCATTCAGGCAAGTTATCTTGTCTGTCATTGTCTCGCATACACATGGACTGACTTCCATATCAGGAGGTGTTTCTTTAATGAGTTATTTATTTAAAACCCAAATGACACACATGGTTTTTGGTCAACACGACAAATTCCAAGCCACTCATTTTAAGTGGTAATTGGACTGAATAAACGCGCCGTTTTTTGGAGAAAACCGTTGAGGTCGCCGACAATCTTTTTTGAGGTTGACCTAGGGTAAGCTGCTTGTAATAATTGTGTGTGTGTGTGTGTGTGGGACAAGATAGCAATTTAGAAAGGTCAAAAAAGCACGATCACACCATTCATGCGAACCCCCTACGCTGGAACGGGCTCAAGTCCGCCACTGGCGGCTCCGACTCATCCCCACATAATTACATTGAAAGTGGTTTTGATGGCCGTGCTTTGCAGTAGTACTGTTTTGAGGGCGGTCACTGCAGCAAGGCACCCAATGCAAGCGCAGGCAGTGTTTTTTTTTTTTTCACACCACGCATAAAACTGTCATTTACAGTTACACTCTGCCGTATTTCAGCTCTCAGAACGGCTCTGAAGGACCCAAGAAGGAATGCTGAGACGACTTATCTTATTGGAGCTGCTTGGTTAAACTTATGTGTGTTTTTTAAACGGCAGGGGGTCCTTATCTCAGCTGAAGAAGTCAGGAGGGTAATGTGTGTTTGGCTGCATTCAGTAGCAACAATCTCATCCTTTGCCTGTTGTCAGGAAAACAAAAGCTCATCCAGGGGTGACACAAGTGCGTTGGTCCATATCTTTGCTCCTCTTTATTGAGTTGAACGATGGCCGTGGCCCCCCACATGCACAACACACACACACAGCTAGTCAGCCCACCCGCCATACCCTCTGCCTCTCTGAGAGAGAGGGAGAGAGAAAGCGAGAAAGAGTTGTCCTGTGTAATCTGCTCTAAACGGGAGCCAAGGGTGATTTCAGTGCTGGGGTCCTCAGTGTGTGCGCTGCTGCTGAAGAACGCTAATTAAAAAAGAATCATGACAACAGCAGGATTAACCACCCTGCCAGCTCCCACTCTTATCACCTCGCCAAAGAGCAGAGGAGTGCAAAGTGAGAGAAGGAGTGAGCGACAGAGAAAGCGTGAAGAAGCGAGGCAGTTTTGGAAACGCTGCATGTTTTAATAAAGTGCCATGTGACTCGCCGGGCTACCAACTTCCATATGTTCAAGCACGTCCCTAGTGGTTCTTTTCAGTGAAGAAGGCGAGAGAGAGAGCGCTCAAGATTAAAAAAGAGAGGAGGAGGGCAAGTGCAAGATCCAGACAAAGACGATCATTTTGGCCTTGTGTTGCGATCAGCAAAAGGGAGGGGACATGTCCATGTTAGTAATTTAGCACGGAGTGTGTATAAATTCTGATATCTCACAAAAGCGTCCGTACCCTCCATGAGAGCGAGCACTCCAGATTTCTCTGGTGTAATCTTTACAGGACTTCTATGCTTTATGGGTACGACGAAGGAGGAGATGTGGATGAGATTTTCTTTTTTTTTTTTCCCTTCTTCTTCTTGGTCCCTGGACAGTAAGTAAGTTCAGGCCTGGTGTGAGAAGTACTCGGAGAAGGATTTCTCAGAAGACCAGCCTTTATTGCTTGTCAAGTCAAGACGTATTCTCGACCAACCAGTGGACACATGCACCCAGAGCCATTTTGAATGCAAATTCCTGCATGCCGACATTCCCATGTCACCTTGGCCCCCAAGTGACAAATTAGATATAATTAACTGCCATTTTACTCGCATACCTTCGGAATGTAGTCACTGGCCCACTGTTTGGCTTGCCTCTCTACCATAGCTGGCTGCCCACCCATTTTACCTTTTTCATGCCAGAGAGGCCCAGTAACTCACTTTAAAAAGTTTTATTTATAATCGCTGGTGCCCACTGATTTAGTGCGGCCTGCCAGCTGAGCTACAGCACTTGCGTAATGGCCAGCCCTCAGACAGACAGTGAAGCGTTGTCCTCCCCGCTAGGCTGCAGGTCGGCCTCTTGCAGCTGGAACAGGAGGCGTGCGAATGAGACTGACGAACAAACGGACAGAGAGAGAGACACGTGTCTGAAGCACGGCTCAAGCTAACGGCGTATCGAGTGTGTGATTGTCTAGACCGGGCAGTATGCCCTTGTTTGGAACGGATAGCGAATGTGAGAAGGGTGTGCTTGTCTGGGTGTGTGTCAGGGGTGGGTAGGTGTGTAGACAAGAATGACTGAGAGAGAAACAGGGCAGATGGATGCGTTCTCGTCTGGAGTATATGATGTCTCTATGTTCTGTCTGTCAACCTGAGCGGGCCTTTGTGTATACACATGTTTGTTGTGTCTGTATCATTATTCTCAGCAGTTGGGTTGTGGCCTTTAAAAAATGCTTAAAAACATCTATACAGTAAATTGTATAATGTGGCCACACGGTGGTGCACCTGGAGTCTCAATCTCAATCTTAAATGCAATATTAAATGTATGGAACTTCCAAAATTTGATATCTTTCTTTAATCAGTCAATAAACATGAGGAAAAACACTTGTATTTTTGCCCACTTTTAGGTCAGTTAGGTAAAGCTAGATAAAGCATGTCTGTCAGATAAAGTCTTATTGTGGCTTTGCTGTGTGAGTGTACAGGTCGAACCTTAAGGACAATAGGGACAGAGATTCTGCTATGCTTAAGTAAAATGTCTTGCCCCGGTCACGTCTTAAGTGACAATATTTCACACCGAAAATTTCACACAAAATTTCCACTGAGATTAGTTAAGTAATTGTGTTTTGAGTGAGGTTGGAGTGACTGCAGAGAGCACATGTTGCCAATTAGTTGACGTTGTTGATCACCGTCTCAATGCAAAAATGCTGTTGACACATTGATGTATTAAAGAGTTGACATAGGAAAGCAGGACTGTACTGTATCTTGTGCCCAAAGCAATGGATCTGGAGTGATGGTGGGTGTCAGAAGAGTACAATTTTAGGGTCTGAGACGTGACTCATAGCCAGCTGTTGTTGGGGTCTAAAAGCGTGAGTGAGAGAGAGAAGTGAGGGATGGCAATCATAAAAAATGAAGGGAGTGATAAAAGGGGAGTTGGTCAGAGTAAGAGAGACATAAAATAGGTTTGTAGAGGAAGTATGTATGAGGCCCCAGTCAGACTGCAATCTGTGCATTCACGGTGTTCGAGTGGTGTGGTGCTGGCAAGTTTTTGGTCCGTTTTCGTTTAGATTGCATGTTAACTAATTAGTCCATGCAAGCCACACGTGTGTTTTGAGTTGCCTCTGCATTGCTTCTTCCAGCTTGAACTAGAAACTACTACTTTTCCACATATTTTGCGTGTGGTATAACACACTTTCCATAAAGAGCAAGGACAATCTGCCAACCAATGTGTTTGCGTGTTGGACATATGTGTGTGTATGTGCTGTTTGTATGATGAGAGCAAAGGTACAAAGGTTTTACTAAGAAGTGAGTCTGGGTGTGTTTTGAGCTTTAAGCTGGGTTTGAGGTAGAGAGTAGAGGCCCATTCCACCAACAAATGTGTGTATATGAGTGTTTAAGTTTGAGGGAGAGGACGAGGCCCTTTCTAACTCAAAGCTAGTGGCAGAAATGCCATCTGTGGCAGTCGAGTGCCCACTCTCCCCAGCCTCCACTTGCCACACTCACTGGAAAAAGCCTGCATCAGAGCAGCCATGCTAATGCCTGCTGATTCAGATTGATGAGCATCTAATCCGCCTTAAGGTCACGTCTACATCAAACACGACCCAGGCAGAACAAGACGGCCATTTTTAGGCAGCACTTGGCCGGGCCTTTTTAGAGGGCTTTAGAGCTGAGCATTTTTTTTCCCCATCCTCCTCCTCCATCATCATCATTTTATTCCTTCACCTCTCATCTTTTTTTGTCTATGACTAACCATTCACTTAGACCTGTATCCTCAGGGAAGCGTGTGTGCAAGCCCCTCTTGCATGTCTGTGGACTCTCCCAAACTGCCATCTTTGGTTTGTGCTCCAGCAGCACACCGAGATGGAGCCGTAGGAGCTTGGTCGCGCGCCTCTTGCCCCTCATTAGCCGCCACGATCAAAGCCACGCGTCACCCTTTGTGCCAGTGCCATTATTGAGGGACAGTGCTGGGTTACCATAAGGTTATTTATGAGTTGGGTCAGGGCCAGGGGGTGCAGACTTGTCAAATTTGTGATGCATGTACACCTGATGAGTTTCGGGAAATGGGGGAAGCGAGCCCTGTGTGCAAGAGAAGGCAAACGGGAGGGAGAATGGTGGTATTGGAGTTCTAGAAGCACCTGAAGTGAAGACTTTGTTTACACGTTTTTTTTTGTGTAAACATGTATTTGCTTTGTACAAAAGAGGATTAGGGCCACTAAACAAAAAAAAAAAGGTTTATTCTGACAGTGTCACAATTCTGACTTCTCAATATTCTGATTTTAATCTCACAATTCTGACTTCAATCTCATAATTCTTCAGAACATACACCACCGATCTGTGGTTCATTATAACAGAATTTGTGCAGTCATATAGCGAACGTGAGTGCAAACTAATGTTCTGCATGTGGCTGTGTTGTGGTCCGGAGATACTTGGTGAGCTAGGATGCTCCGGGTGCTGGGGTGAGAAAGGGAGAGAGGCAGAGAAAGAGACATGGAGAGTGTCTTATCGGGAAGACCAGCACCACACTGTTCTGAATCTATGGTTGTCTCCTGCACCCATAACACACTATAGGTGTTCTTTGGCTTACTAGGGTACAGTTCAAAGAGAAACGAAGTAAAACGGGACAAATTCTGTGCTACTTTATACAGTATTCCATCCTAGCCATCGTGCTAATAGCTAACCAATGCCTGTCTGTATTAGGACCATCAGGTAGTCTAGCTTACCAAATTAACACACAATTCTCTCTTTCATCAATGCCACTGCTTCCTCCGGAACCTCACTCTGTAGCTCTCATAAACGCTTTTAAATCGGACATGTTGTAAACGTGCTTCTTCTCCCCCTCGCGTGTGAACAATAACAATAGGCTACACTAGAGTGCTCTCTAAAGCCACTCTAGGCTACATCATCTTCTGGATGTCCCAGGTACCTGTAGTTATGATATTAAAGTCAGAATTGTGTGGGGGGGAAAAAATCTGAATTGTGACATTATTCTCAGAATATTTTTTTTTGTTTGTTTGTTTAGTGGCCCTAATCCTCTGCCGTAGCTTTGCTATCACTACCTTTTTTAGCTTTTTTTTGTCAAGCAAATTGCACTACCTCTCCGTATGATATTCACTATGTAAGCACAGGTTTATCAGGTCTCATTTCATGAAGTAGAGATTCATTGTGATTCTGTTCTTATTTTGTTAATTTATCAGTTTGTTTGTAATGCTGATATGATTAGAATGTCTCTCTCTGTAGCCTTGATGTCCTAGGATGTCTGATTAGTGCTATAGATTGAGTTTCCCATTATGTATGCGAGGGTGAGGGAGAGAAAGGGAAACTGGGGAATGTGTCTGTGTGTGGTGAGAAACCTAGAGAGGTGGTGGTCTAGTGTGTGGATTTACTGCCCTCTTAGGAACCTTTAGGAGACATGGTGAGCAACAGGGGAACTGGGTATTAGGAGGTTAACACACACACACACACACACACACACACACACTCACTCTCTCACTTCTGCACCTCTTCAAACGTGCTTATAGTCCAACACCCCTCGATACACACACATACACACTACTCAACCAGGACAACTTGAAATAGTAATATCGCTTGCACAAAAACTCCTTCAACCTTTTCTCTTTAACACTTTACACATACTTGCCACCCCCACTCTTCACCACACACACACACACACACACACACACACACACTCCCTCATCACTCCCCCTCTTTCTCCTCTTTTCTGTGTTGTGACAAACACTTGAGACTTGTGGCTGCTAATCCTGCTAATCCGTCTCAACTCCCCTCTTTCTCTCCCTCTCTTTCTCTCTCTCTTCCTCTCTCTCTTTCTCTCTCTCTCTCTCTCTCTCTCTCTCTCTCTCTCTCTCTCCTCTTTCCACAGGCGGCCAGGAAGCGCAAGATCTCCATCCTAAAAGCCCAGGGGAAGACTGCCGAGGCCATCCGTGAGCTCAACGAGTATTTGGAGCAGTGAGTGTTTTACAAGAGGATTTGTACTCCTACACACACATACATAGACAGACCACCACACACACACACACACACAGAGTTCCCCCTCCATAACCCTTGTCCTTTCTCTTGTCCGTTTTTTAATTAAAAGGGGTTTTGCATTCACTTTGGGTGCCCTCGACCTGAGCCCTCTGCGTAACTTCCCTCTATTGTCAGAGCCTTTTTGTTTGAGTGTCCTAAGTGCTCTCTCTCTCTCACTCCCTACCCCTCTCTTGCTATGTTTTTCTTTCTTTCTCTGTCTGTCACTTTTTCTCATCCTTTCTCTCAACCCCTCTTCCTTTTTCTCCTGTTTTTTTTCCCCTTTTCCAGGTTTGTTGGTGACCAGGAAGCGTGGCATGAGCTCTCGGAACTCTACATCAACGAGCATGAGTAATGGCCCTTTAATATTGAACAGCTTCACTTGCACCTTCACTCACAAATTTACTCCAGGCATTCATCACTAACCACGGTAACGAGCAGACTGTGCAGTCTGGTCAGTGTTTTGGTTAAAGCAAGATTGTTGCTAATCTATTTACATGTGTGGAAGAGTGCTACGGGAGAATTGCCAGTTACATATCAGGTTCTGGTTAAAGTCTTATTTAAGTTTAATTAGGTTTCTGATCACTTTCTGGTTAAAGTTTGACCCAGCGTTCTGCCTTGTTTAGAAATGAGTGTATTCAGGATTTTTGACCCAAAAAAAAAAGACATTTTAAAAATAATACCATTAGAATGAGTTTACATGACTGGTGCACAAGCTGAATTTTGGCAGAGCAGGACTATTCACTGCATGTAGCCATATTCTGTGTTTCTGCCCATTCTCCTGATGCTTCCCAGCCAGGGTGTGTTAGAATGACTGATGGTCCAGTGTCAAGCTCTTTAGAACTCCGTGCTGATTGGGCTACACTATTTCCTTGACCATATCCTGGTGCTGGGAAGGCGGCATACCATAAACCATGTCGTTTAGTGCACCTCAGCCCCGCGGCAGGGGTTGATAAAGAGCTGCAGCATGAGTGATGGATCTGTCATGCAAGGCCTTTGATGTACAATCCTCACATGGAACTGTGTCAGGCTGATCCCTCTATACCGGTGTAGCTGATTTGGCCAAGCATGATTGACTGATAAAACACACACACACACACACACACACAGAAATACAGTTCACACAGAAACACCACTACCACATCTGCCAGCTACTGGCCATATGCAATGCATATGCAGTTCTACAGTTGAAATGTACATGTAAACGTGAACAAAACTCCAGTTACACAACAATATTGTTTTGTTAACACCATTTAATGGTTTCATGGTGTTAATATGTATCCCTGGCCTACGCATTTTTTGCGACCACAAACCAGAAATACAAAATTTGGAATTACAAAAACAATTGTTTAAAAGATTGCTTAAAAATGATTGGAATTTTCCAATCCCTTGTAACTTGATTGTTTTTGTAAGTGATGAGCTTTTTGTCACCCCGAGATGGCTCGCACTTTCCCACCTCACCCACTCGCATCACGTTCACTCTCCCAGCAGGAGGGGTCACTCAAGTGCCGACGGCTTGTTTCTCAAACCCCCGGTGTCCTCTCAGGTAATATTTTCCCATGTCTGCGAGCCCTCGAGTGAGATGCCTGCTTGACTCAGCTGTGTCTGTCTGAGGACCTCTTTGGAAGGCCAGCTAAATGCCTGTCTCAGCTGGGGGTTCGACGCGATGTTTTTGGCTCTTCTCCTCTTTGTCCCATGGAGTGGTGTGTTTTTAATAAGATTTTCTCTCTCTTAAGACTCCACTCATAGGTTTGGGAATGAAAAGAAGCACTCTCTTGACTACCCATCACCCCCACCCCCACTTTCCACACACACACACACACACACACACACACACACACACACACACATACACACTCCCCCTGCTGATATCTCTGTTGCCGGGTTGGTTGTCCACCGGAGCTGAACGTTTGTTAGAAAGTCATTTGGAGATGCTTCTCCCTTTATCCCAGCCCCTAGATACCCCACCCCAACCCCTCAAATCCTTGTAATTGTTTTGGGGCTTGAGTGGTTGGATTATTCTCAGTTCCCTGTGTGTGTGTGTGTGTGTGTGTGTGTGTGTGAGAGAGAGAATGTGAGAATATTGGACAGTTTTCTGTTGGAGACTTATCCAAGACATAAGGCTTAAGTGCATAAAATTGTCCATGTATGTGGGTTTTTGAGTGAGAGAGAAGTGGGTCTGCAAATATCTTTGAATGCGGTTTCTGTGTTTGTGAGCTTGTGTGTGTGGGGTTGTGTGTGAGTGAATGAACCCTTATGGTCTCCCGGGTTGTGCGCTGGCGTCAGCTGGAATGCGTGAGCACGGTGAGAAGGGCACCAACTTATTGGATGTGTAATGTTCTGTTGTTGTCCTCGCCGCTGCAGCTTTGTCCGTCGCCGCCGTGCCCCTGGGAGGAAATCCAGGGTTGAGCGGATTATCTGGGCGCTTAGGGCCCTGCTCCGCCAATATCGGTCCATTCACCCCCGACTGCCCCACTGCCCCAACCCCTCAGTGTGCAGGGCCTTTTCATCATGTTTATTCGGGTCACCAGCGCCTATTCTCCTCCCTCACGCTCCTCTTCCGGGCCGCTTCAGAAAACACTTTTTTTTTTTTTTCCACTTTCCCCCTTTAGGATGAGTGAGGGTGGGGGGTTGAGAACAGGGTAACAGTTCTCAAGGGCTCCCACAGGGTTAAGGTGCTAAAGGTGGTAAAGTGCCACCCTGTCCACAACACCCAGTACAAAACAGTCTGTCCAGGGGAAACGTGTGAGCCTCTCAACCCCTGAGTCATGCCTCACAGGCACA
Organism: Limnothrissa miodon; assembly: GCA_017657215.1. NCBI lineage: Eukaryota > Metazoa > Chordata > Actinopteri > Clupeiformes > Clupeidae > Limnothrissa > Limnothrissa miodon. The sequence goes on along the minus strand of JAGFZM010002010.1, from coordinate 171,857 downwards.
CTCACAGGGTAGAGACACACACACACACACACACACACACACTCACTCGTGGCCCATCCTCTGTGATGGCCCACAAGTGTAGTGTGTGAAGTGTAGTGACCATAGAAGAAGTGAGTGAAGAGGCCACTTGATAGGCAGTGTGCTATCCATCTTTATCCAGTGCTCCTTTACACCTCCTTTTGGACTTCCACGTCTGCCTTAGTGCCTCCCCCCGTCACAGTGTTCCCTGCAGCTGTTCGGTTAGCTGCTATATTAATGGGTTTGTGTTGCATGTCACAGGTGGAAGGTGAAAGCCCATACTTCTGTCATGTTGTTGTGTTTCGGATCCCCCATAATTAGCACGTCGTTGGCTGAACAGTGATCAGCTGCTTATTGTGAAGGGTAATGAAACGGATTGTTTGCTAGAACTTCCGGAAGTTAGACTTTTTCACCTCAGTTGTGTGTTCTGTATCAGTACAACAGTCATGTCACCATATTTGTGTGAGGGTTCGAGGGTATTGGAATCAAAATGTTTCATTAATTTTATATCTATAAACACATTAAGTCGCTATTATTGAGCTAGGCTTTAAAGTTTGCAACAGTCTTTCCTTATACGACATGACACTTTTAATTTCATTCTCTTCCTGCTGTTCCTGTCGTTAGAGATAACATTATTATTGTATATATATATACTGTAAAAGAATATTTCTTGTCCTCGGTTGTTTAGGTGCTTGCATTGCCTTAAAATTCCCCTGCAATATTCTGTAGTATACAACGCTGGCACTAATCATGGTCTACTTTAATGCAGCCCACATCAACTACGATGACCGATGCCATTTTTATTCAACCTAGACATGTATATGAAGTCGGGCCATTTCTTTGTCTTGTTAGAGAGCCTGGTGGATCTTTATGTGAAACATGCCGTCTCCATTGATGGCGCATCATTGTAAATAAACCTCCAGATTTTTCTAACCGTCGTCTGTTCTACTGATGTAAGCAAAAAGTTTACTATCAGCGCTTGGCTGAATCTGGGTGGTAAAGACCCTGCTTTGCGTGTGTGGTGACATTGTGAGGCCCAGATGCCCTAATTGCCCCTTGCACATTGTTGGTGCTGTGCAGATGGCTGACGTGTGTGTGTGTGTGTGTGTGTGTGTGTGTGTGTCCTGTTGCTGTGAGGTAGAGGTGCAGTGTCTGCTGTGAGGCCTGGCCCACTGCTGCTGCTGGTATGATGAGGGTGATCCAGTAGGAGTCTGCTTCTCCTCCACTAAGGCCTGGGCTCTGGTGGCAGCAGCAGCCCCATCTGAAAGTCTTTATAGGGAGGAAGTGGTAATTGTAAGCAGCCTTCAACCTTCCGAATGGCCTCTCTCTCTCTCTCTCTCTCTCTCTCTCTCTCTCTCTCTCTTTCTCTTTCTCTCTCTCTCTCTCTCTCTCTCTCTCTCTCCGGTCTTTCTTTCACTCACTGTCTATGTCTCCATCCTTCTCAACCTCTCATTCATTCTCCCACCCTAATCTGCTCCCTCCCTCTCTCCCTCCCATTTTTCTGGCTTTAGCCGCCTCCTGCTTTTGATGTGAGTCAGATGCGCTCCACGCGACTGATAGCCTCTTCATCTTGTGCGTGCGTGCTAGGCAGCAATGCCGTTGCCGCCGCCGCCACCATTGCTCCAGCAAGCCCCCACCGCTAGCATCAGCCCACCACTCCGCCGTCTTCCCCCGACCCCAACCCCCTGACAGACTCTTCCTTTCTGGGCAGGCGAGGAAGGGAGCCAGGCGTCTCTCTTTTCTCTTTCTCTCTTCTTTTTTTTCCTTTTCTCTATCTTTCTCTACCTCTTTTTCTTTCTCCCACTCAAGCTAAAACCCCTCGCTGCCACCACCACCTTGTCCATGGCCTGTGGTTTTAGAGATTGAGGGCGGAGGCCAGTGAGCGTCAAAAGGAAGAGCAAAGGGGGCCCCTCTCCATGTCAGTGGGTCTCAGATGCTGTCCATGACTCTTGGCTAGTGTGTTTGTGCTTGTACTGTATGCACGTGGAGTACAAGTTGTTGGAGAGGGGCTAAGCGGAGGGAGTGTAATGTTCAGTGTATGGTTCTTCCTTCAAGTGAATATTTGGTCAGATGAGGTTAACGGGTGGCCAGAGTTAAAGTTAGATGCTTGTGTGTGTGTGTGTTTGAGAGAGAGAACTTTACTGTTACGTGTACGAGTGTACACACGCAACGTCTTGTGTACCACCACTATAATAGTGGGTCACAGATCCAAATATTTTGCAGCACTTCAGCACATTTGAGGAAATTTGGCAAATGAAAGCACAAATTAATGCGCATTTCCATCACTACTGTTATAAAAGATATTGTCCAGAGGGCATAACCACACAATCAAATGACCACCCACAAAATATGAAGTCAAGAACTCTCTGGTTTTAAAATGTAAGAGGCTAGTATTGGGGCCATATGAGATGGGAAGTGATGGTGTGCTAACATTAGCGGCCCAAAGAGAAATTCTTGTGTTGTTTTTCACTTTTAAGAACTGTCATGACCTTCACCCTGTCTTGGGAAGTGTGTGCCATTGTCTGTGTGATCGCAATGTAATGTCTTTGTGGAGTGAGGCACTTGAAGCATGTATTGAACTTATTGTTCTGTGGCAGTCATTTGTATTCAAAACTGCATATAAAAGTTGGGTTCTAGCCCTAGGAGGGGAAATGGTAGATATGTACGTTTGCCATACAGCTTGTCCCATACATTATTTATCAACGATCCTTCGGGTATGTGTGCTCCGAGGGGATATATTGTATTTGTGGATAATCATGCCCTTCTTTTGTAATGATGCCTTGAAGGATAAAATGAATGCTGTGTGTGTGTGTGTGCACGCGCAACGAACTGTAGATGAATATGAAAGGAGAACTCAGCAGTCTGCCACGGCAATGATCTCATCCCAAGAAGACGGCACGTAGCGGCTGTGTGCCCGCCCACGCTCACTGGTGACCTCAGGAGCGACGCTCGCACTGCAAAATCAAGAGAGGGGCTAGAGGGAGGTTTAAAGGGTGGAGAGGGAAAAGGAGAATGTGTGTGAGTGTAAGTGTGAGTGTGTGTGTGTGAGAGAGAAAGGGTAGTGGAGTGGTGGGGGTGAGTAGGCAGACAGATTGATGCGGTGCGTCTCAAAATGTGGTAGAGATCTCACACTCAGAGCAGCCTCCCTGGCCCACCGCCCTGTTCCCCCCAAACACCCAGGAACGTGGAAATGACGGGATGGGTCGGAGACTGCCTCGGGATGATGTCAACCTGCCTGCTGTGTCTGTGGTTGCACCACAAGTCTGCGTTAACGTTTTTTTATATATATATTTTGTTTAATTTCATTTTATTTTCTCAGCCTTTTTTCTTTTTCCTTTTTTGTCCCCCTCTCGTTCTTTTTTTCTTTTCAATTATGGATATCGAAGGCTGGTTTCCTGGATGGGGCGCTAAATGCAAAGCCTTATTTAGTCCGGGATAAGACTTAATCTATGAACTCATCCTCCATACCGCTGAGCTCAAACAGGGTTCCAGCGAAGTGACACTATGTTATACTAGTGGTTGCACACAGCAGTAGGTATTCATTTGCTTTGACCTTCAAGTGTGTGTTTGTGTGTGTGTGTGTGTGTGTGTGTGTGTGTAGGCGTAATAAACCAGTCCTTTGTTCTCTTGTCTTTTCTCTTCCCGTAGTTACGCGAAGGCCGCCTTCTGCCTGGAAGAGCTGATGATGACCAACCCGCACAACCACTTGTACTGTGAGCAGTACGCAGAGGTAAAGGCCATTTTTTTTTTTTGACGTCTGCCATGAAAAAGACTTGCGACTGAGTAGGTGTTGAACTAGCCGTTGCTCTGACTGTGGTCACCGTAGGAAATTTGTGGTGTCTTGTGGCATGGCCACGTCACGGCTTTGCCAAATTGAATTTACAGAAGCTTGAGGGAGCCATTTTTGTTTCTCAGGGACTAAAAATGACTACTGTATTTTCCCCATAGTGTAAATGCTGAATTTGAAATACGAAATTTAAGGGACTTTTTAATGAATTCAGACACACTTCTCTTGGATGCCATGTCAGGGTGTCATAGATGTGTCCTGACAACATTTGTTGACTTTTTTTTTTTTTTTTTTTTTTTTTAACTAATCCACGTTGATAAACTTCTCCTTTCTTCTCCCCTCATCCCTCCCTCCCATCTTCTCTCCCCTATCTTCTGCTCCCTTCTGCCACAATGTGACGTTGCAGGTGAAGTACACCCAAGGGGGCATGGACAATCTGGAGCTGGCCCGCAAGTATTTTGCCCAGGCACTGAAGCTGAACAACAGAAACATGCGGGCCCTCTTCGGCCTCTACATGGTGAGTTGGGCCTCACTCAGTACACACCCCAGCAGGCCAAGATGGGAAAACAAACAGGCGGCTTGTGTGTGTGTGTCTGTCTGTCTGTGTCTGTGTGTGTGTGTGTGTGTGTGTGTGTGTGAGGATGTGGGTGTGGGAGGGTGCCCCACATGTATTTCACAAGGTGGATAAAGTGAACATTGTGGATTTTATGTTGCTAAGGAGGATGGGTTGTCTCCACTGACTCAGCTAGATGGACTATTAACACACTCAGACACTGACATTCACACACACACACTTTTTCTCACGCACTCCCCTTTCTCTCCCCCCCTCACTCGTTCTGTGTCCCGGGAAGCGTTGGTATTTTCTCTGTAACTTAAAACCCTAAACGCTCTGTCGTTCTCTCTCTCTCTCTCTCTCTCTCTCTCTCTCTCTCTCTCCTTCTCCGTCTCACTCTCACACACTCATTTTCCCCCTGCTACATTCTCAACTGTGTTTACAGTCCAGGTAAAATAAACCAGGAGCAGTTAAAGAAGCCAATAGCAGTTGTCGGCCACTGCCTCTTAGGCCCTGTCCGGTGTGTGGGTGGGGTGAGGGCCTTCCACCTTTTTTCCGTTGCTCCCTAAAACCTGCACCTCCACAGAACGCTTCTTTCATCTTCGTATTCATATCAACAGGAAGTTGTCTATTAACACCAATGCATCGTTTGTAAGTGAGGCCTGACATGTGAACACAAGCGGCCCAGTCCCATGCATGAGGCAGGCGCAGGGGTGAGCGCGCACACACACACACACACACACACACACACACACACACACACACACACTCATGCTCTTGTGCTAGTGAGTGAGCACATCACCCCTGTACACACACACACACACCACACACACTCATATCCTGGTCAAGCATGACTGGAGGCTAAATGGGGCAATAAAAGCCCTTCTTTATATTTTCATACAGGATTTAGATCCAGTCCTGAAAATCTCTCTTGTTGTCGGCCTGCTAAAAGAGGTGACTGCTAACAGTCGTGACTGAGATTTTAACTGTTGAATTTGGGGAATTTGGGCCTTAGGGGGGGGGGGGGGGGGGGTACCGGTGGTAATGTTCCATGACCCTTGTTCGAGCCCTGTGTGTGATCTGTCATTGGATGCAGCGCAAGGCTTCAGTGGCAACCCCCCCCCCCCCCCCCCCCCTTTAGTGGACATCCACTGCACCAGCTGTACAAGCTTCACTGGCAGAGTCAAGCTTCACTGGCCAGTCAAAGGCAGAGCTGCCAGTGTCCCTGGCACTCAGTTGAGGAGTTGGAGCAGGAAGAGAAGAAGATCTCATGAGGACACTCTTTCCTCTCATTTTCTCTCTACCCCTTTCTCTCACTCACTCTGACACCAAGTTCTGTCTTTCACTCTTCCTCACAGAAACACTCACTCAGTCTCTCTCTCTCACTCAGTCTCTCTCTTTCTTTCTCCCCCTCTCTCTCACTCTCACACACAGACACACACACACAGAATCTTTCCCTTTTATCCATCTGCCTCTCCCATTCCAAGTTCTTTAAGAAGAGGTCCCCTCTGTTTGGCTCTGGCCGTCCATCCATCTGTCGGGGGTGGTAGTGGAGGAGAGGGTGTTTTTGGAGGGGTGGACGACTCCAAGGCTTTCATGTGCTGCCCACTTGCCCGGCCTCCTGCTGGTCACTCCCCGTCTGGTAAAGCTGAGCCTGGACCAGAGCGTGAAACTAGGGAAAGCACAGAGAGAGAGACGGAGGGCAAACACGCAAGGACACACATGCTAAAACACACACACAAACTGAGAGGGAGAGACGGATCGCAAACACACACCAGCACACGTGCTAGAACCCACACAACCACACACACACACATGCTCACACACTGTGTCAAGAACGAGGGAGATTGTGGTTGGCATAGATGGGGGGGGGGGGGGGGTGGGGAGGCGGGCATGTGAGTGGGCGGGCGGATGGTTACGGGGAGCCACCGGGCGGAGAGCATGATTCACATGGCCGCGGCACACCGCTCCCCAGACGCACTCCAGGCCTGTCATCACCAGCTATCTCCGGTGTTGCACCAATTATGGAGCATTAGGAGATGCTGGCTTTGCAAGAGAGGGAGAAAGGGAGAGAGGCGTGGAGAAAAAAGAGAGAGAAAGAGATGTGGGGGAGAAATAAAGAGAGAGGAAAAGTGAAAGGTTTTTGCGTTCGGAACGCTGTCGCTCGACTTCGCTCAGATTTTCCCTTCCCGTTAAACCGTTTTTCCTTGTGCCGCTGCCGCTACGCTGCGGGGATTGGTGGTGGGCAAGTGTGGAGGTGGTGTGGTGAGGGTGGGGAGAGGGGTGTTTGGGTAGGGGGGCGATCTCTTTGCCGTGCCGTTTCTGCCATGACGACCGCGCCGATGCGGTTTCACGTTTGTCTCGATGACACTTTTATTGCTGGTTTACCGCATATTCTTAACTTTTTTTCCCCCCCTTCTCATGTGCGAAACTTGGTCTTCCTCTGGGTCTCCCGCTCTCTGTAATTCTCTTTCTTTCTCTTCTCTCTCTCTCTCTCTCTCCTCTCCCTTTTTATTCTATTGTGTGTGTCTGTGTATATATAGTAAAGTTTTTTTTTTTCTCTCTTCCCACCCCCTTCTTTCCCTCCCCATTTCAGTCTGCCAGTCACATTGCAGCGAGCCCAAAAGTCAGTGCCAAGGTGAAGAAGGACAACGTGAAATACGCCACCTGGGCCACCAATCAAATTAACAGAGCCTATCAGGTGAGTCTCCTCAGTACCTGTCAACCCCCACCGCTCCCCTTCTTGGTTACAGGGAACCTCTTTGAAGGCTCTTGTGTTTGCTTCTGGTGACATGCCTCTAGGAAAGAGTGCGTTTGTGTGTATGAGTGTGTGTGTGGTAGGTGTGCTTGTTTTTGTGTCATGGGATGCCCAAATCTGTGTGTGCGCAAGTGTGTAAATACACTACCATGTGCCTTAGTGTGTGTGTGTGTGTGTGTGTGATGGAGAGATCGAGCTGGGCACATATCTGTGTTTGTGTGTTCATTGAGTGCTGCTGGCTGTGTTTGGGCCTGGCTTGGGTACATTTTCAGCTAATGTGTTGACTTAAGGCCACAGGGCCAGGCCTTGTGTTTCACAGCTGTTTTCTATGTTTGCATGTTAACGTAGAGCTATCAATTCCACCCGCATGAATCATCACTCTGACTGCGTCTGACTGTGTGTGTGTGCTATGTGCGTGTTTTTGAGGCGTTTGGATTGTGTGTTTGTGTGTGTGTTTTAGAACTGTTGGCTGTGTGTGTGTGTCAGAGGTGTCAGGATTATTGTGTGTGTGTGTGTTTGAACGGTTGGCTGTGTGTGTGTGTGTGTGTGTGTGTGTTTTAGAGGAGTCAGGAGAGTGTGTGTTTTTAGAGGCGTCAGGAGATGGTGAAAGGAAAGTATGCGGCTCCTCCACCGCTGATGGTGGGAGCGTTAGGAGAGAGGAAGGAGGCAGGAGAGGAGAGCAACTGGGAGTCCAGGAGGAGGGAGGGGAAAATCTGAGGTGCTTCTGAGATGGTATCGCACAGAGAGAAAACATGGTTTACGCCGTTGCCATGACGCACGGTGCATAAATGCACATTTACCCGAAATCCTAACTGCCATTAGACGATAGACGTTGCTTATTTAAGCACTGACAGTTAAACACATAATAATAGGGTCCTTAGTCAGCAGGCGAAGGCCATCAAAAAATGCTCTCCACCTCCTCCATCAAGCACACACTCATCCTCTCCGGCACACTCACACAGGCATACGTACACAAATAAATACACACGCAAATAACATAAGCACACACAGACACAGCAGTTGCACATCAGGAAAGACTTCATCCTCCTCTGTCCTTCTCTCTGTCTTCCTCTCTCTCTCTCTCTCTTTCCCTCTCCCTCTCTTTCTCTCTCCTTCTTGCTCTCCCCTCTCTTTTTTAATTTCTCCAGAGTGACTGGCCTGCTCGATCAGTTGCTTCTCATCAGCCCTTTCTTTTTAACCCGTCCTGTCACTGTTGTCACTGGGCTTTATTGACAGACTCTCCTTCCTACTCGGTCCTCTCTCTAGCCCTCTAATGCCTCCCACAGCCACTCTCCTGCCCTGCGTCAGAACAGCAGTGCTTTGACATGTCAACGGAGCGAGCAAACGCAAAGTTCTGTCTCTCGTTCATTCTCAGTGGTTACAGCATGCTGACTGAGGGCTGTTCATTAAGCTGAAAGCTGAAAATAATGGGAATGAAGTGCCGCTGTCACAGGTGGCAGCCTGTCAAGTTATTTGTCACTCTTTAGTTATAATACAGTGCCAGGACTCTGGTGATTTTTGATTAGGGTATTAAAAAAAAGGATCTTTGTATCTACACCCAGCAGCTATGTTTGGGAAAACGACCCTTTCTCCCCGGACCAGTAAAGGCACTGTTGGTCTGGCTATAAATTCAACCCTCCTAAGGTTTTACTCTGTAGTCCTCCTGCAAGTCCATTCGTGTGGATATGTGAGACAGTTGAGGAAGACAAAAGGAGAAGATGAAGACAAGACCCTCTACTCTAGCACAGCTCATTGTCTCTTAAGTGATTAAAACTGACAATACAGTAAATATTGCTTGGGAAATCAACTGAGGTACTAGTCTAGGATGGCTGCTTGGTCCGCTGGTGCCCTTCAGCTTGGAGATCCCAAATGTTTTTCAAGGAAGATGTAATCCTAAGGCACTCAGGGATGATTCATGTTATAAGCCTTTGTTGAAACATGACTATCAATTAAAAGCATGCCTGCGTGTTTTAGTCACAACAGCCTTCTTTGGGGCAAGTTAAGATTGCTTCAGAGCAGTTACCACTTCCATGTTCCAAAAAATGTAATCAGCTGTCTGAACATGGAACAGATCCCATAACATTTGATTAATATCTCCTCACAATCCAGTAGATCACCACTCTCTCACGACACACAAAAATTGTAATCCTGAACAAAACATCAAGCATCATTGGCTGTGCCTTGAAGTTCTTTTTAAACACTCCCCAAAAGTGTCTCTCAACCCAGCCCACATTCTTCTGCTTCTTACATTATGTCCAATAATGACCAGTCAGATTGCAGCCTATGGCTTCCCTGTGTCATTATTCATGGACACTATGGCTTATTGAGACCTGCAGTGTATAGGCGTTCAAGGCCCGGAGGCGGTCTGACTCCTCCCATCAGTATGGAGCACTTCAGCACTGCTGAAGCCCAGCAGCGGCGGTGTGTCAGGCGCCTTGAGTAACGACCCTTCGCTGCTCTTTGAGACGCTGAAGTGCCTGTCACCCAGAGTGGGTGCCGGCTGATTTATGGCGACTTTAAAGGCTTTGCGGCGGGTGTCGGTGGCAAACTCTCCTGGCGTACCTGGTGCTTATCATACCTCCCACCAAACTCACAGGCCGGCAGGTGGTGGAGGTCGGCAGCCGTGACTGGGTCGTGCGGAGGTCACGGTCTTGAGAGCTGCGTGGCATGAGACGTAAAAAACCCAATCTGTTTTCGCCGCACGCATTCGTCTGATCGCTTTCGCACTCCCTTTCAGTTGGGAAAAGTACACAAGCATGGTTTATTGGGTAATTTCTGTCGACATATGATTAAGAGGTAGGGGATTGTATGCCCAGGTTGTGCGTATGAAGACAAATCATTGCTGTGCTTAGTGTTGCATCCTCCTATACGTCTCACCTTGGATGTGTCAAGAGGAAAAGGATTGTTGCACACAACAGAGCACACTTTTTTTTCTGTTTCTTGCTGAAAAAACTTGTGACACCATTACTGTCTTTATTACAAGGTTGCCTGGAAAATCTGGTGTCTCGTGTAACACTGCAGGCAGGGCCTCCAGTTAGACCTGGAGCCCCCCCGCTGCTCTGCTGGGTTCGTCAGATAACCCCTCAGGCCTAGGGAAGCTCAGTGGAGTGTGTGGAGCAAAGCAGGACCAGGAGCCCATGCGCACAGACCCGGGACTGGGAGCTGCTGAAGAAGGGGCCTGTGATGAAGTGGAACAGTAGTAGTGCAACCGAAGAAGCTTCTGGACTTGGTGATGAGTGTAGCGGCTATTAGAGGAACCGGACTTCAGAGTGAGTGAGTGAGAGCGTCGGCGTCGGCGCCCCTACTTACCTCTATAATTGGTCTCTGTAAGTCCCTCTGGATAAGAGAAGCGGCTAACTGCATAAGTGAGTAAACGCTAATGTGTATTATTTGAAGGGAGCAGGCAGTGGATAAGAGGGACTCTGGATGCACATGGGTACACAAAGGACAGGCAGTAGATTGAGTATGTAGAAAGATGCTGTGGTGTTAGTGGTGGGTCTGTAAGACTTAAGGGTGCTCTATTGATTTCGGCAAATCTTGGTGTTGCTGCCGAGTGAAATGCATTCAACTTTGAGTTGTGGTGGTAGGGCATAGCGTTGAATTATATGGACTCCTGGGAGGAAAATAGTTTATTTCCGGATGTTTCTCTTGACCCTGCTCTTGTGTGTTCCCTAATCTGTCTGCCACCTCTGGTTATGGGTGACTCACACCGCAATTACCCATTCAACCGCTCACCAGCACACATGCAAACACACACAGCCATGGCAACAGTGCAACACACACATACACCCACACAATGTGTGTACGCGTTTGTGTCTGGGCTGTCTGACCCGTAACATGAGGTGATTGTGTGTGTGTGTGTGTGTGTGTGTGTGTGTGTGTGTGTGTGCGCGCATACACTTGCATGTGTCTGCCCTGCTTTGACTGACCCATAACAAAAGATGTGATGGTGTGTGCGTGTGCATGCTTTTAAATGATGGGCTGCTGCACTTTCATACACTCACAATGGAGTGGAAGACTAACGGCTCTCTAAAGCCTACAGAGGAGGAGTCAGTGGGCCAGAACAGGAGCTGTGGTTGGTTACTGTGCTGGATGGAATGAGGTGGCTTTGGGGGTTTGAGTGTCTCCAGTGAGCCTCATCCACCCCCCCCCCACTCCACCCCCCCACCTGTGAAGCGGAGCTCTTTGGCCTCGGCTACTGAGCTGCTTTCACTGTTCACTGTGCTGCGCTGATGACTCAGTGGAACATGGCTCACTCTCATCTACTGTACTCTGTGTACCTGATTCCATCGCTCCATTTCTCTCCATTTCTGTTCCTCGAGTTCTGTCTCAGTTTTTGTAATTCTCTATACCTCTCCCTTTTCTTTTTTCTCTCTTTTTCTCTCTCCTCATCCTCCCTATTTTCTTGTCCGCTCTTTGTCTGCACGAGTAGTTTTCAGAAACTGTAAAATGTTTTTGAAAATCGAAAGTGACATGCCTAAAAAAAGACAAGGACACCAGGGCCCAAAGACTGTGTGTGTGTGTGCGCGCTACTCTTCCTTGGATTGTGTATGTGTGCGTTGGCTTGTGTGTCATGGCTGCAGTGATTGCCTTTTATTGGCCTGGTGGGACTTTGTGTTTCAATTGAGGGGATGGATGCTGAGGGGCACTGAAGATGAGTCACACCAGATGGGGCACCCTGCCTCGGGAGAGAAGAGAGGAAGAGAGGGAGAGGGGAAAAGTGAGTGAAAGAACAGGAGACAGCGAGCACTGGATGAGAAGTTTCTGGAGTTCCAGGAGCCAAGGGGCAGTGACTCATCGATGGGACATTTTCGGCCCTCTTTTAAAAACCACAGCACTCACTCATGCGGGCCAATCAAGCGAATAACACCTGATGAGTCCTGGGCTCTGATTAGGTCAATTAAGCCCCTGGTTCAGGTGGCCTCAGCTGCCCCAGGGAGCACTAACAGGACAGGAAAAGAAAATGTTTTCACTCATTTTTGATGTAACATTGAAAAAGTTCTGTGCCCCCTTTTTTTTTTTTCCCATTCTTGCCACCTCCGTCCCCCCATCACCACCACCCCGCCCCCAATATGCATGAACTGTTATACTGCAAAGAAGTGCCTTTACCAATCCTCAATGACTGCCAATTGTGCCAATCCACTTGTGCATTCTCTTGTTTTTTGGCTGGCCACATTAAGGACTGAGTCTGAATTGTGTGAATGTGCTTTCTTTCCTCATGCATGCTGCCCCTCACTGAGGTTAGTTTGTAGTTCGATGAGTTGTTGGCACCTAGACATGGCCTTTGTGTCTTTGTGTTTCTCCTGCAGTTGGCTGGACGTGGGACCAAGGAGAACAAGTGCTCTGTAAAGGCGGTGGAGGAGATGCTGGATTCCATGCAGATCACCATGTCTTGAGCCTGGACTTTGGACACCGTACAGCTTCTCTCCCTCTCACCCTTTCTTTCTCTCTCTCTTTCTTTCTCTATCGCTTGTGCTCTCTCTCTCTCTCTCTCTCTCTCTCCCCATGACGGCTACATTACATCACCACTACATGGCAGCTTCTACTGTACTGCTCCAACCAGTACTATCACCTCCCCTGGCGTGTCAGGATATCGGGCTCCCCAATTCCAGCCCCCAACCTGCCTCCATCCTTATCCCACTCTCTCATTTATACCATCATGGGTCGCTGTTTGATTTTTATTTTGCTCAGTTCTGAATGTCTGGCTTACAAACCCTTACAAACCTAACCCTGAGTTTTGAGATGATTTCACAAAATATCTATATTATATAATATTTGTCCTGTCGAAATCGGTAGAATTTTACTTTGTGAAGCTGGACATTTGACAACTTTTAGGTTAGGTCGTCTTCAGCAGAAGCCGGTAGAGCTCCCTTAAGTGCAAAATCAGGGACTAGAATTGTTAATAGAGGACTGTAAATGTTATTTAAATGGAAAAGGTTGAGTGTTTGTGACCTGTTTGACCTGTGTCTCAATGATATGACCTTTTTATTATGGTCAGAAAAAATGACTAATAAAACAAGGATAACAAAAACACAACAGTGGAATGTATTCCTATTTGACCTTTTCCCAGTTTCTAGTCAAAAAAGATTTACTTTTTGCAGTTATTGCTGGGTTGTCCCTCCCTCTTTTCTTTATTCCGTTTATCCTTTGCTCTTTATCTGGGCATTTGGCAAAGCCAATCCAGTCCAACTGACATGCCGCCACCCCCACCCACCCATCGCAGGCTGCGTCAACGGCTGTCAACTCAGACATGGCGGTCAGGCTTGGTGCGCCTTTGCGGTCACCCAGCTGGATGCAGTTGCTCTCTTACATCAGATGGGAACAATGCTATCAGACCACCTTGCCAGCACTGCAAGTACTTATCGTAATGGTAATGATAAAGATGATAATAATGTCTTCCTACGTCACCAGTGTGCCTCAATAGAATGCCTTCTCAGCAAACTCTCCCTGTCTGTGTTTGGGGGATGAGTGTGAATTGGCACCAGCCCCATTTCCATTTTGGCCCAATGACTGTGCAGAGATCTGCTGAAACACTTGAAGGGGTGGCGGAGAAGGAAAGGCTCATTACAGAGAATAAGTGTGTGTGTTGGGTGTGGGAGGAGCCAGGCTTTTTGCTTCTCGTCAGATGCAGCTGGGCCTTGGAGAAACATCATCTGAATCGGTGTGCACCATTGCACTCCTAGTAATTAAAGTGGGCAAATCCCCCTGCATGTGCTTGGAACAATTTTGAGAATAGTCCGAGAGAAATGACGCAGTGTGAAGACCAAAATGAAATGAATGAAAAAGTGCATGTGGCCGTGAAGAAGGACGTCTGGTTTCCTACTGCCCGGGTGTGTGATCGTCGAATGGCGCTGGGCTAAATGAATGTCTTGCTTCTCGCTCACCCGTGCCGGGTCGGCTGTTACTTCCATCTCCTTTGTTTATTAAGTCGCGGCAATTGTCTCATAACTTCACATATAGACTGGTGGAAAACTTGAGCGCTGACTTTACAGCTCTTTTTCTAGTGGTGTACACCCAGTTGTTGTTAAAAAAAATGGACGAGGATGAGGGTGGTGGTGGTGGGAGGTCGAGAGGGTCGAGAGTTCAAAGCCACGGCAGAGAAAGCCATTTTCTTCAGTTTTAATGCCTCGGCCCTTGGATATGTCTGCATTTGATTTTGTACTTCAAACTAGCGTAACCAATGAAAGCCAAGGGATATTTGAAGGGAAGCTGACAGAGTGGTTATTTTTACAGGAACCACTGAGCTGAAGTGAAGCATTTTGAGGAGCCATCAAGGATGTTTGATTCGAGGAAGAGTATCATTTACTTGTGGATGACGGTCTCCCAGACAACCGGCAGACTGAACCCAGAGAGGGTCTTCACTTGTAAAGGTCATTAAATGCTTGTAAATGGTCTGTAAAAGAATATGTCAATCACTTTGGTGTGTGAATGATAAATCCAAGGCTCCCCAACAGTCCACGGCACAACTTAATGCAACACTGCCATCTGTAGTCTGGAGGTAAAACTTCATGGTTGAAACCAGTCATCAAACACGTTTTAAAGTTATGACAAACCTAATCCTTATCATGAGGAAACTTTTTAAGAGTTTGGTGGCAGACAGGAAGGACACAAATATAACGTTGTTTACGACTTTGCAGAGAAATAAGAAAAGTCTGTAAGAAAACAAACTTCTGTCACTTGATCCTCTAGAAATTATGACCCCATCCCATGAGCCACAGGATTATTTTTTTCTTTTTCTTTTCACCAAAGACCTCGCATTGGAGACCCAGCTATCATTCTCTGATGTTTGTCGAGAGCTGTTTAGAGAGGGCTGACTTCAGCACTTCATGTTGGCTGCAGGTGGGGGGGCTGGTGGCTGGTGACTAAGCCAGATGAGTTGGCCCATTCGTCTCCCTCAGCTTTGACAGCCGAAACCTTTTTTTCCATGGGGACGTATAAATCTCATGAGTGGAACCGTCACAAAATACGAAGTAACATTGTTTATCAGTTTATTCCGTTACATTTACAAAGGCCAAACAAAGGGGGAAAAATTTGATCTTGCTTGACATGACCATTTGACATAGAAATAGGCCCTCAAAAGAATTCTACTGATAAAAACTAAAGAAAAATCACTCGGGAATAACGCTGCACTGCTACATCTCCAGCATTGACCTTGAGTCAACCCACTTCCGTGTGACTTCTGTGTCCATGTTCATTAGCAGTGCAGGTGGGTGTATGTTAATCAAAGAAATTTGCTCGAGTTTAATGGCTTCTCACAAGGAACTAGCTCCCCGTCCTCAGGTGAACAGCACCTTTTTAGCCGTAGGGATTGAGAGCGTGCTAATGGAATGTAAAGAGCTCTCTCCAGTGTGCTGTGGATTAGCGCTTAACTTTGTGTCTAATCCTTGATTCCCAAGGAGATTATCCAACACTGGAAGGACCTTTTGCCATGGCTTTTTCCTTGCCCCTTATGGACAGCAGAGAAGCTTGTCCAAAGTCGGATTCTCCAAAGTAACGCGAGAGGCCCCGGTGGGATGTCTCAATCCTAAATCTGTCTCACCTCAACCTCGCTGCCCCTCACCCCGCCTTTACCACCATCCCCCTCAGCGCCCTACCACCTCTGCCTCGCCAGCCATCCGTGCCAGCAGTGTGCCCTAAATCATTCAGCAGCCTTTGGGAGCCTCGCTCAGCCTTCCCAGAAGTGCTGTGTGAAATTTCCCCTCCATGCTTCTCCGTCCATCACGAGGGAAAATGTGAGCTGTCAGGCGAGTGCTCCGAGACTCATGGGTCACGGAGTAAAGGGTCCGCCTGCTCGCCTCGCTGCCGCTGCTGCGGGAGTGGTGGACTGCGAGCAGCGCTAACTCTGCGCAGCTCCCGTGCTGCTGTGATCCGTTTCCCAGGAGGCTCAGGGTCGGCCTCCGCCACCATTTATATATCATCGGTAATCCATATGGCAATCACGCCGTCTGCCAGCGCACAGAAAGAGCACGAAGGGGAAAAGCCCCATCACGTATTAACCGGGGGAGGGTAGGGGGTTTCAAAACACAAAAATTCTAACTCAGGCTCCTGAGCTGTTTCTTATTTTGGAGGGTGAGAAGAGGCTAGGGGAAAAATAGGTATGCCCTGCTTTTTCTGAATTGGGTGAAGACAAGCAAATGCTACACCAGGGGGTGATGGGAAGGATTCACGAGTGCAGTTGGTGGAATCCTGAAGGTTCATCCATCTCCATCTGCTGTGAGCGACGGAGGTGGCAATGTGTATAGAATAATGGATGAGATGTTAGATGGTAACTGGGCCCTGCTCAGTTGCAAATTGCTCCCTTCTGAAGGAAATTATGTTTTGATTTGAGGAGAAGGATCCCTGAGCTCCCCAGTTCTGGGAATTGAATCAAAGTTTGGAGCACAAAGTTGGGCTGGGGAACACAGGTTGAAATGAGCATCATTGAAATTGAATTAGATCTGTTTGTGCAACAGGCCTTTTAAATTTGCATTATGAATGTCTCAAACCATACATGATTTGAGATATAATTTAGACCTACACCTCTGAATCTGACCTACTGCTTTTTACAGGAATCAGGATTGATTGCTCCTTTCTTGAAATATCTTATTTTTCTTTGGCTACGACTCTTAGGATACAAGATGTTTCCTTTTTCATTCCCCTTAGATAGGCTTGAGGATGAGTATTGCCAGACTTGTAATATCTGTTCCAGTGCCAGTGCAGAATTTTAAAGAAGTAGAGGAGGAGCTCATGTCATAGCATTAGCAGTGTTCCCTGAGACCACCCCCGACACTCAAAATACACACACACACACACACACTCATAGACAAACCTAAGCTGAACTCTCCGAACAATAATTCATTGTCTTTAAGTTCCTTTTGTTATTAAAAAAGCGAAATGCATCATTTCCTGGAACAATCTGTTTTCATAAGAAATGGTCCTCCAAGAGAAGAGCGAATGCCATGAAAAACACAACGTGTTTGCTGAAACAGAGGCATGCTTTGTGATTTTTTACTCCTCATTTACCTAGCTGTCCAAGCATCCGTGTAATACCGCAGAATATTGACTACTCAAGAACACAGCGATTTCCTGACTGTAATTGATTTAAAACAGCCATGGCAGGACTTTTTTCGCTTTGGACAAGATCATGGGGAAATGTATCACTCTGAAATGTCAATACAATTCAAAAGAAACTCAACTGGCAAAATTCTGTATACTGAATACTGTAACCTTATTGAAGAACCCACACAGGATTGCCTTTTAAGTCAATGTTTTTCTTATGGTTGATGTTTCTTTAGGTAGTTGCGGGCCAACGGTAACAGTCTGTAAAAATGCTCAGTGGTGGATTGCAAAAATAAAATTTCGCTCACCCAAAACGAACCGGTTATCATTAAACTGTGAGTCATATTTTAGGCTAGTTATTTTGAGTGCAAGTGAAATTGTGCCAGTCCCTGCAAACATGGTTTGGAAAGTGATCCCTTTTCTTATCGGTGCAAAAGTTTTCAAAGGTTGGCTGTGCCTTTTAACAGGAACAGGTACAGTCATGGAGAGAAATGTCTGACAGAGGTGAATGAATAAATGCTCTCTATTTCTTTCTTTCTTTCTTTCTCTCTCTATCTCTCACCCTCTCCCTGCAACCCCCCTCTCTCTGTCTTTGTGTCCCCCTCTCTTTTTTTTCTCTCTTTCTGTCCCTCTGTCTCTATTTTTCTCTCTGGGTGGTGCATATGCGGTCTACCAGAGATCATTCCAGGTGAAAGTGAGTCCTTCCTAATCCCTTTGGTGGGCTGACCTACCATCCACCCCAGTGGGCTACATCCTGTGTGTGTGTGTGTGTGTGTGTGTGTGTGTGCACTCCATCAGAGTGCGTGGCATGTGTCAAATTATCGGGGGAGAGAGAGACGAGCTAGGCACGCTTCAGGCCACCCCAAGCAGACAGTGGTTCTTTTCAGTCTCTGTCCTCCGGTGACCACAAATCCCCCTTGCAGATTGTTTTCTCAGCCAGAATGCCAAACGGGTTACCCCACACGAGGCACAAATGACAAGAAGGGAACGGGACGGGTGAGTTGGATTTGGATTGGCTGGTGATTGAGCCAGTGAGCGTCGTATCAACAACCGCACCGTTATTTTAAAAACCTCAAAACGCTTACAAGACAAAGAGGGGGATGAAGACGATTTGAAAATGAGGTAAATTTGGCACAACTGTATCATACAACCGTACAGGCCTCCAGCAGTGTTTTTATGAATGGTACTCAAGTTACAGCATTTGCCAGACGCTCCCCCAGTCCCCCACCCCTCCCTGAGACGGCGTGTGTTTCTGGTTTCAGGTGCGAGGCTTGTGTTCATTCTGAGTGTGCACAGCTTCCCTGACTTCCAAACAATGCCTCCATTTAGTGCGTCCACAAAAGAGATCTTAGACGTAAGCTAGTTGTAGCATGACGGCTATCTTCAAAATGTCCTGGTGTCCTCCTTCCCCCTTTCTTCCTTTGTTGTTGACACTTCCTACTATAATAAGTCATCTGGAAGCATGAAGAACAACTTAGCATGTTAGTCATGACTCGACAATACAAATAGAAAGATAAGACGGCATTTTATTATTCCAGGATAGAGAGAGATTCTATTAATCCACCATTACCCTATTTATCTGGGTTTCATTAGTGATGTGGCTTATCATTAATGATGTGGCCAACATCATTTCAATTGTGTAGATATGTTAGTGGTTGGTTATGCTTCCTTTATTTTGAAAAGTTTAGATAGGTCCCCCAACCCCTACCCACCTTCCCCAAAACCAAGCACACTGTATTTATGGCAACCACATGTGCTTGGGAGATGCAAGGCCACACATGGCTTGCTCTGCTGTTTAGGTCCTCCCATTGAGAAGAGATTCGGCTCTGCACCAGATACCGAGGCAACAGCTTAATTTGCCATTGTCAATTAAAAGGACCATAAATGCAGACTCATAGAAGAAAGGTTACCAAAAGTTCATTGGAATAATCTAACCAGCTCTGGACTGTAGATTTCTTCCATACATCTGCGAGACATACACTGCTCAGTGCAAGAGTTGAGGGTGACAGTACGGTCGTGTTGGCTGGCTTTGTTGGGTGCCATGCCAGCGCTGTCAGACAGTCATCATCCTCATCTGGGTTCAGAGAGACTGCGGAAATGTCTCTGAATTTATTAGAGATGACTGGCTTTTTTTTTTTTTCTTTTCTTTTCTTTTTTTTACTTCTGCTCCTTTGCTCAGCTCAAATACTAGAGAGATAAATTGCACAAAATTGTCACATGTGTTCTCCTCGGAACAGCTTTCATTAAAATTACAGCTACAGATGTTTTTCGACGAGTCAACAAAAAAAAAACTTTTATAGTTTAATGTCATGCATTGAGGTTTTTTTTTTTTGTACGGGAATGACTTCTAACGCTGGTCCAACAATCCCTGTCTTGTTACGTCGGCATTTTACCCAGTCTGAGAAAGGACGTGGTGGGAGGATGAGACGTGTTACTGCTGCCACCACTGCATGAATGGCTGTGATGTGTCCAGAGCCCTTTTCCATCATGGCTGGATTGCATCTTAGTCTAGGAAACCTGCCCCCGTATCTCCTACTCCTCAGGTCTGCCTGCTCCAACAGACGAAGCTGTCCAGACTGACAGGTCAGTGGGATTTGCGCCATGTGCTCAAGAGATTATTGGTAAAATATTGGTACACACTCACACACATATACACACACATGCATACTGTGGTCTCTTCCTGAGTAAGCGGGAGAAAGAGACAGAGTGAGAGTCACTCACTCACACACACTCACTGTGGGTCTCTTCCCTCTTCTCACTAAATAGTTGGCAGGCGGCAGATGCTACCATCTGTTTGTGGGGAGAGGGAAAAGGCTGAGTGGTGACCACAAGCAGCCAAGGTAATAGTGATGGCTTCCACTCCGTCTCTGCTGCACGTCTAGCAGAGCCACGTGCCCAATCGGATCAATTACAGATTTAATGATTCATTTTCAATGCTGGGGTCATGCCAATATGTGTGTACAGTGTTTTGTTGTTGTTATAAGTGCTCTCTAGGTTGACTGAGAGTGATCATTATCATTGTAGGCCCACTTAAACTCCTAGCATTAAGCAAAATATTTGCTCGCCCAGCATAAATGTCTGGATTGGCCAACTCTATCCATGATATGTTATTAAGAGTAAATGAAATGTAGAACGCCTACGTACATCTGGACTGCAGACGTCAACAGAGGCTTCAGTACCGTTCGTGCTAGTGGCTCAGTTGCTTGCAAATCATTAACAACAAATAAGACTTATTTGATTTCCCTAAAGAACAGTTCAATTAAACTACTGTACAGAACTGTACAGAAGGCCTTAGGCAGGATTGTTCTTCTTTTGTATATTGGTATTGGAACACCTTTTTGCTCCACAGGCAAGCAGCAAAGTAATCCTGGAGTCTAAAGTGATATATGGCTTCATACAACAGTGCTGCTACCACCTTACTGAGTTTAAAGCCACTGAATAGGTTTCTGTTTTCTTTCTGTGTTAGTTCATCCTTCTATTTTTCTGAACTGCAAGTTTTGCAAGTCTTACGAAATCACCATTTTTTTATACTCTAATCTGCATGTTCAGTTTTTTTTTTACTGTCAAATATGGCATAGTAAGATTCTGCTTGTTCACTTTGAATGAATGGAATGTTGACTTAATTGTTTTGCTATGATTTCTCTTGTTTAAGTAGAAATCATTTAAGCCAGATGTTTTTTTTTTTGGGGGGGGGGGGGGGGGGATAGATAATGCTAAATCTCTGCTTAATCTAACCATGCCATGTGACAATGGAACTTTGGGCAGAAATCTGAATTTTCATAGCCCTGATGTTCAAGGTCACTGAGTGCTTTTAGTAGGGAAAGAAAAAAAACTAGATAGTGTAATTCTATTGAAATTACGTTTGCATGCAATTGCAGTTGATGCTGATGGCTAGGTTGATAATAGTATAAGTAACAGTAGTGGCTATGGTAACTTGAGTGGGAACACGGTCAAAGAACAGTTGAATAGAGTTAGATTAGTTGAACAGTACTAAATGGTTAAATAGTTGAACTGTTGAATAGTTGCAATTGCCAGAAGGTCCTGCCATCACAACATATACTACTCTGCCATCACCAGTAAGCCCTGTCTCTTTACATACACAGCATACCACAACCCTTGCTATCAGAACTAATTGTACTAACACTGAGTACATCGTCCACTAGTCCTACAGTACATGCATGAGAGGACAGGTCCCCCTCCACTATCCTCCCTCTTCCCGCAAGTTGTGGATCTACCCTAGGTTTTCTTAGTTGAAGGATGTTTTTGTCTTGGGTGCTTTACGTAATGTAGGAGAACTGTTAGTTGACATGACCTTTATACTGTATAACTACCCTCCCCCATCTACGCAGTCATCAGTCCACCAGCCACACACCCCACCCCACCCGACACACACACACACACTTTATCTTGCCTATTCCTCACCCTCGCCCTTTTTTGTGCATACATAATTTCATCACATTTTTTACACCTGTAAATGTATGCATGTGACAGACCTTCTTGAGTGACCTTGAACAACAAGGCTATGGCCTCAAATACTCCTTACATTTTGTCTTAGGCAAAGGCACCATCTGCTTTCGATACTTACCTTCCTCTTTAAATAAAAACACCAGTGCATCAGGCAGAAACTATTAAACGAGTTTATCTTTTCTGCTATTTAGTAATGAATCACTAAAACTCTAGAAATTCAATTGATGTGCTCTTGTTTAAGAAAGACATGTCTTGAATCACAAACCACAGTTTAGGAGCTTGCAAACTGTCAAAAAATCAATTTATATATTGTTGCATTAATGCATGGATCATCTATGTTATTCTCTATTCAGTAAGCTATAACTTGAATTAAATAAAGAGGGCATGAACTCAGAATGATAGCTCTATGGGTTGCTCATGAAATAAGTCATGCTAAATGATCCACTGTATAAATACATAATTATCAACAATCAAAGGTATTGTGAATATCAAGATATTAATAGAAATACTTAGCTTGCCCTTTCAAAGCCCTGCAGTAAAATCACTGTATAAAAATGATTTTATGAGTCAGGTTTTCAGTCAAAAGAATGCTTCAAGTTTTTTGGCAGTCTACAAAGGCCTTACCAGTGGCAGAAGTTCACAGACCAAACTAACACACCAACTTGGAAAGAAGAAGTGAAATTTATGTTCATGTTAATAGCACAGACCGTCCAAGAGACTAATGATAGTTTTAAATAGCCATTCCTAATTTTCATCTGGTACAGAAAACCACAAGGCAGGAGAGTAAAGTTACTTTTTTTCGAAAGGTTTCGTAAGTTGATTGCTAAATACATCTAAAATGTATGAAAAAAACTGATATGGGAAATTCAGCTAATAAGATAAAATAGGTGAAAACTAAAGAATACTGTAAGGCTTATCTTTCATTTCTTAAATTGCAAGTTACTTTGGCAATATACAATGTCTGACACACAAAATATCATAGCTCATCTAATCAAATCTTTGGCACTTTCCCATCAAGACCTTGTTAAAGCATTCAATGGTCATAAATATCAATAAGCCACACAAAATGAAAATCCAGTGTCATATTTATGGGTAATTGTATAACTGCGGTCAGATGATGTTTCATGAACAATACCACTCCCTATATGGAAAAAGTGAATTCAGCACTTCTGGTGGAACGTGGATACGGCCACACTCAGCATGTCAAGGGGATAGGGTTCTCCCGGACAGTGTCCAATTCTGCCCGGCTCAATCAGCGTTCACCCAACCAGCACGGTCTCGTTTGCAAGCCGACTTGTCAGGAATAAAGGTTCAAAACAAGAACCGCGATGCGCCTGGCGTTTTAGCTTTAAGCGGTATATCTGCATTCATAATGCTTTGTTTTTGTTGTCTTTTTTCCTCCCTTCCTCTGCACTTGGCTTAAAAAACATTTTTTTTTCACCCGCAAATGACAGGCAGTGTGCGCATTAGACATTCTCTCAGAGGCTGGAAACACACGCCAACAGCACAATCGAGGCTAGTTTCCTCAGAAACCTAAATTGTAACCATTGTGAAGAGAAGGACACGAGTTTAAGCCAAAACTATTATGTACTCGAAGTCTATTAGCGTTTTTCAGCCTTGTACATCAGTTTCCCAAACCCCACCCCCCTCCCCCCACTACACTTCCCCCTTACTGTTTTGCTTCATCGCTGGCACACCATCAGAGATGAACAGGGAGTCTCGGAGTCTACCTTGACGCACAGTGTTCCCAGTTGACCTTGGGGACAGCCGTAATGTCCATACATCTCTCTTTTAAATTAAAGACTGGACATCAACTGGGGTAGGGTGGATGGACAGAATGTTGGATTGCACAACACTTAAAATCGGCAATTGAACTAAGGTCCATATGGTCGTCTTTTTTTCTTATTATTCACCTCGGGGGTTATTGCGGGCGCCAAAGTATTTCTGGGTTGGAGCAAAGGGGATCTAAGGGTGCTGCTTAATGGTGTTTTGTGAGGCTCTATTTGTGTGGGAGCCAGAGTGTAGCTTCAGTCCCCCTCTCTTTTTTCATGTGCCTATATGCGAATATCTAACAAAAAATGTCTGGAAAAAAGGAAAAGAAAGCCCCTAGTGCATGTGTGCTGGGGGAAGATCACACGCTGGCCTGGCAGGCCCTGGGAATAAGTCAGACTAGATTAATGTGCCGGCCTCCATAAACCGCAGTGTCCCGCAGACAGCCGGCCATTTTTCACTGCTGACAGATCAAGGGCTGGCATTTCTCACATTTTTTCTCCTTAACACTTGCTGTCCCGCAGCAACGTGCCGCACCCTGGTTCCAAGGGGGTGGGGGTGCCATGGCAATCGCCGGTCGTCATGGTCGCCGTGTCAGAGCACTGGGGTGATGACCCTGAGAGGAGTCTCCATGGCAGCTGAGAATGCCTTTGCTCCAGGTGACAGAAACTACTTGTGTGTGTGTGTGTGTGTGTGTGTGTGTGTGTGTGTGTGTGTGCATAGTCTCTCTGAGAACTCTCTTACACATATAGTTAACACTGGTAGGGAGGGAGAACTGATTTGGGTTTTGACCAAATGGAGACTTTATTTTGCAGAAGTTTGTGTCAAGGTCTGCAGACCCGTGCCAGTTTCCATCCTGTATCATGGCACGGCTCGTTGTTATTTTGGCACTCTCTGGTGCTGCATCTGTGCCTTCTTCAAATCAGGGTTCAGGCAAAGGGGAGGCGGGGGCATTGTCACTCAAACGTCGGGTTATGAAAGCACAGCGCCAAAGCCTCCCATATTTACTCTCCTGGTGCTCTGACCAGTTCCAGGTTCTAGCGTGGAACGGTTCTGCCTGAGGCACAGAAACATGGGGTAGTCACGTCCACATCACCCAATGAAGTTGTTATGACTACCTCAAATTAGCATGCTCTTGTGGGTTTTTCAGTGAATGTGATGTCTCAATGCAGACTATATAAGGTGGGAAGAACTTCATCTTCAGCTCCCTCTTCAAGCTCCCTCTTCATCTCTCTCTCTCTCTCTCTCTCTCTCTCTCTCTCTCTCTCTGTCTCTCTCTCTCTCCTCTTTCTATATCAAATTAGATTCATGTCTTTGTGGCATCTGTGGCAAACATGTACACACCAAAGTACATCTACTTGTGTTTGTCATTAGCAATACTTACCTATTTGTCCTTTAACATTGACTTAGGTGTCTGTTCTACCAAGTGAATTAATATTCACTGTCCATCCGTTTTTGCATTCTGCCATTGTATTTGAGCCTCTAATCGGACCCTTTCTGAGCTTTAGATGTGCTCCGCATAACAATTAAATGGCCGTTTTTAGGCACCTGTTTTTCATTCAAAAATCTTTGCCATTGTTAATGTTTTGCTAGGCTTTATAATAGCTTTATGCCATTAAATTGGTTTTGACACAAATCTAGATCATCTAAGGTATAGTGAAATTGTTAGTGGTATTGGCATGGCTGCTGTAGCAGAAATGGCAGATTCAGGTTGTGTTTTAACAGCATAATAAGGATGCTACATTACTCTGTTCTGTTATTTTGATTATCTTTGATAGGGGCAGGTTAGCAGTCGAACGATTGCACTAGAAGTTTGTTCTTGTATTTTGCTGTCAGCTGTAGGAAAAGAGGCACACGTTGCATTTTCAGAAACCACATGGAAATAGGTCAACATGTTTGCCCACAACTGAACACCTTGAATGTCATGACCTGGATGAAAAAGAATCTTCACAGAAAATGTTTTTTGTAAAATTCACATACATACAAAATTCACATACATAAACACATTGGTTACAGTCCTGGTCTCTTTCTATTCAGTTTTTGTGGTGTTTCATGAGCTGGGAGACTAGCTGGCAATGCAAACCCCTCTAATGTGCATGCCATTTAACTGCCGCTGTCACAAGCAAGCTTAAAGCAAATGACATTCATCACAATCTAACGTTTCAAATGGAAAACAAACGGCAGAACATCTATCTTTGCAGGCACCCAGGGGAAGAACAGCAAAGCCGCACCAGTCTGTCTCAAGATAAACTGCAACTGTTTGAGAGCGAGCTTTTTGGGCTTGTGCTTCTGGTGGGTTGGGGAAGCCAGTAAATGTCCAGACAGCCTCACATTTCTTCACTTAAGTCACTGCTTGTTACCGTGAGAACAATAATACAAAAAAAAATACCAACCCACCAACATAAAAGTTTATGTTCAAAGACAATGCAACAGTGAACAATGAACAGCAAAGCTCCTCTGGCTGTCTGAAATACTGCAATTAGGCACTTAAATGATAAATGACCGGAAATTTTATGTTTTGACTCGGCTGTGAAAACATCAGTTTTTGCTGAAGCTGTGCAGCATCTAACTTTGTGGAGCCAGGGAGTCTTGTTCAACAAATGTCTTGCTCCAAGCTCACTTGCCTGGAATGTCATATTGAGATAGATTCCATGTGGAGAAGAATGATTTGGGGTTGTCAGGAGAACATACCTCCACAACCATCAATCACATTGGTCATTTTTTGGGAGTCAGCTTCTTTATTTCCATGCTGGTGAAGTCTCATTTGGTGTGTGGTATATGTTTGTGTAGGTGTTAGGTCTGAACTGGCCACAGGTCTAAGTTATTTCTCAGGCAGGTGTGGCTGCAGAGAGGGCTTCTGGTATTCGGGTATTGGTTAAACAAGTTTGCAGCCTTAGCTGTGTATACCCAAGAATTAAAGACATTTTTAGACTATTAAGATTTTAAGAAATGGTCAGTTAGATCAGCCTGCCTTCTCTCTGTCTCTCTTTTTTCCCTCTCTCTCTTCTCTGTCTCGCCCCTCTTTTCCAAAGGCACGGGCCCTCTTCTGAGGGATGGTCAGAAAAGACGAGTCATGTCAGACCGAAATGACTTATTTCCAGATGTGGGGGAGAGAACGGAGTAAAGCAGTAAAGTGAAGCACCAACACCGGCTGAGCGTTCACGGCCGCCCAACAGGAAATGTGCTAAAGCGCATCGGCCACAAAGTCCTGCCGTGAAGACAAATGTTAATAGGTTTGACCAGATCCACAAGGTCCACAAAGCATGGAATTAAACACATTCAGCCAAATAGCTATGTTCAACTGCACACATGGGACTGCTAAGCCCATGCATCAGAGTAGAACCATAAGTCAGAAGTTTGGCTGTGGTTTGCGTGTAATTACATAGTTATAACTACTGTATAACAGCTGTGTAGTTAGATACGCGCACACTTGTGCGTGTTTACTGATGATTTCTAATGACATTCTGTCTGTGGGGGAAATAAAGCACATTAAAAAATAGAGTCAGGGCTTAGCCCTCTGGCAAAGCGGAGAAATCTTGAAATCATTTGGCCTGTTCTTATCCAAGTGAACTTTAGGACATGAAGATTCCATCCACTCCAAGCGTTATTTAACGCAGCACTTCGCCGGTCCAGTGAACATCACAGCAAACGCATACCACATGTGCTTTTTTTCCCCTCTCAAAGGCGTATGCCCACAGGCATTTTTGGTGTGTGTGTGTGTGTGTGCGCGTGTGAACAGTGTTTAAAAAGCCAAACTGTTAACTTGTTTACTTTCCACAGGCATGTGATCTCTTTGTTTCTTTGGAGCCCCTTGTACCTGCCAGCGAACTGAGCAAGATCATCTCATCTAGCCAGAGGTATGGAGCCATCACCCCCACACCCGCCCGCCCACTTCACCCCTGTAGCCATCATTCTGACCCACCCACCAAGTCTCAGTATCCAGAGAACAATGCTAGTGGAGGTGGTGTGTGTGTGTGTGTGTGTGTGTGTGTGTGTGTGTGTGTGTGTGTGTGTGTTGGGTGGGGGGAGACATTGAACAGCGAACTGCTAAGTCAGGCTCCAGCTAGCGGGAGTGAGCCTTTAGCTGGAGATTATTTTGTTCCCCTCTTCAGTCTTTGACAAGCCAGACCCAGCGAGCAGTAGCAGCAGGAGCTGTGAGGCAATGCCTTGTGGTTGTGTGTGTGTGTGTGTGTGTGTAGGCAGTGCTGTGCTGTGCAGTGCGGGCCTTTCGATCTGGCCTGGCGTGTGGGTATGTATGATAGCATGTCACCCTATCATCTGAGCTTGATCGATGGAGCTATCAGCCTGCCCTCACAATCTGGTATTTGATCCACAGATGAGATCTGTATTCACTTGACACCGGAGGTAGCGATGGCGGCATGCACACACACACACATATACACACACGTAGACATGTGCACACAGTTTCATACACAAACACATGTAAGCCTGACACGTTCCTGGCCGGCACCTCACCACACACACACACACAAACACAACGCAGGCTAACTCAAATCCGCCCAGGGGTGTCAGACGCAAGAGATGGATGGTCGTTTCAGATGTGTCGGCAAGGCCACCCTCCCCGTCAAGCGCCACAGCACTGGCCATTTGTTCTGTGATGGAGGGCACGCGGTGGAAATAGATGCGGAGATGTCCTGATTGCCTGGAACGTAGGGGTGGGGGGAGCAGTGGTGCTGGTGCTGGCAGAGAGAAGCGGGCTGGGGGTGTGGTGGGTGGAGAAGTTGATGGATACCCCCCATGGCGTGGGAAACATTCTAAGCCCATCACAGAGAGGGTACGCATGCACAGAGAGATCTAGCCAGCCAGAACAGGACCAAGGAGTCTGAAAAACTAGTAAACCTAAATGAGGTGATTCATGCTGGTTTACATATTGCTCCCAGCAGGGTAAACGTGCTTTAAGAAGCCTCACACAGCTGGAGGAGCCACAACGTCTCTGTTGGGTTGGAGGCAGAGGGTGCATTCCTCACATATGTGGAAGACCCAATAGATCCCCCAGCAATAGCACAAGGGTCTTAACTTCCTGAGTATGTCTCTCTGTAATGAAAAAGGATGACTGTGAAACATAACACGTGTCAAAAGGCGCCAAGATGGTAGAAGGACCATGTGAAAAGGCTTTGAAATGAATTGAAAAATAGAGAAATTTGTGTTGGTGACACTAGATAAAATTGCCATTCTTTGACCTAATGTCTATGAATTCTGACAGACAAAAAAGGATTTGTCATTTTTTTAATCAACTAGTCACAGAACTTATTCCTGCCAAGTGTCTGTACTGTGCTGTTCCGTTTTTGGGTCATCTTTTTTCTCCTCGCCTTATTGACAGCCAAAATGATGTGAGTTATGGCTGCGGCAATTGGTGTTTTTGTGAGCTCATTTTAGCGTATTGCCGTTGGCCGTTAGCTGTGTCAGTTCCCTCCGATAAAGGCATCCGTTGAATAAATACGTTGAAAAGACTTGACTGCACCAGGATGCTGGATTTATGGTGACGTTAAGATCTAATTTTGTGAGTTTACGGCTTCGCTTTGCCTGTTCCCCCCGTGGTGCGTGGAGCCTACAAATGCTAATCTGCAGTGGCGGGCTTCGGCTAGTGCGCAATAGGCTTCATTGTGTCGGCCTGGCCCTCGTTTGCCAGTGCTGTTATTTACAGCAGCTCGAATTTGCCCCAAGTCCCAGAATCCATCGCGGCTCTTTATATTTTTCCCCTCATTGACACAATTCATTAACATTGAGCTCTTGGAACGGGCTGACTTGACGCCTCCGCTCTATCCCTTGTTTAAAGGAGAAAAGCAAAATTGCCTTTTTTCGTTTACAACGTGCCTGGCCGGGATTCACTCGTCAGTGAGTCCCACTGCTCCTTGTGTTCCGACTTTCCCCTCTTCTCCTCTGCCTCGGCTTTACTGCCTTGCCTTTAACACCTAAGGATTTATGGAAGCACAATTCTTACATCCACAAGAGGTTTATGAACCCAGTAAAATGTTATTGTACACAGCCTTCCAGTCGCTCAGACCACAAAGTGACCAATCATTGCTCGGACGCCATATTGACCTGTTTTTTTCCCAATGGCCTCCAGTCAAAACTCTGGTGTGCAGAACCGACCGGGTCTAAGCTGGAGCTGACCTGGACAACGCACTGAAAAGAGTGGAAGAAGGTCCTTATTCTTCTGGAACTTAGATCCAAGTTGTGTGGATGCAAAATTCTTTTTTCTACTGAAAGCTTCAATTGCCAATTGCAGAAGGGCTGCTTTAATGTTAGTTTGTAACTGTCAGCTTTCACGTAGCCCCAGGCAAACTTTCAAATCCATGCTTTTTTCCTTTTTTTTGCCCTTTTCTGTTCAGCTGAATTTCAACAAATGTATCATGCCTAATAACACTGTGGCAGTCCAGAAGCCCAAAACTCTTGTCCTTGTAAAAACATATTTGGCTGTCTCTCCAGGCCAACCCTAAAACATTCCTCACTGTAGTCCTACTGTTGCAGTATACTGCTGAGTTTAGCTGTTCTTTAAGACGATAGGCTGTATATAAAGCCTTATGATGGATGTGTGGCTGTCTCTCGTGTGTGAAAGGAGGCCTCACGGACAAAGACAAATGAAGAAACATTTGTTTTAATACTTGAAGTTGGATCAGGCCATTTGAAATAACATCTGAACATTGTTGCTGTCTCTTCACTTGCTTTGGCGATGACAAAGCAACTCAGACGGATGACCACAGTGGACTTTCTCCTTGACCAGGCATTGCAAGACATTGTGACTGATGCCGCTGTTGCTGTTTCTATCATTCAAAGCACAATTCAATTTACACACACACACACACACACACACACATACACACACACACACACACAAAAGCTAAACAATCAGGTCACCCTTAAACATTGTTTGTCCTCACTGAACATCCTGCCACCTATTTTTGTCACCCAGGAGCCGGAGACCAGGCAATCGCATTATGCGTGTCATTATCATTGGGTGCCCCCACAAAACTCCCTTCCTGTGCAGCCGGATGAGTGAGCCTGGCACGAGTCTGGGTCCTCATGCTTCCCATTGGCTCTTGGGGGGCCACTTATTACTGGGCTCACTCAGGCCAACCAAGACTGAGCTTGCAGAAATGGCAGGCGGATGCTCATTATTCCTGGACTTTTACCGCCACCGCCACCTCGGGTCTTATCTCTCCCTTGGATTCTCTCTCTCTCTCTCTCTCTCTGTCAATGTGAGTGTGTGTGTGTGTGTGTTTGTCTAACTAGAAGAGCTATTAGCTGCAGGATGCAGATGTTGCCATTTACTTATCCATTAACATGCCTTGCCAAGTGCCAGTTATAGAGGCTCAGAATGGATAACAGTAGATAGTCTTTTCAGTCTGACATCAGGAACACTGTCATGATCAATGTCATCTGTTTGTACTTGCAGTCCGCAAGGCATGGTGTTTTTGGCTAAAATGGTAATGGACAGTGAAGGATTCATCTCTGGTAAGGGGGGGGGGGGTAATGTTCTTTAACGCTTAGATGGCAATTATGTTTCGGATGTCCTCATCAGCCCTGGGCCCATTCTATGTTTTATTTGTCACGACGCAGTTGATCGATTTTACACTTTTTAGCACCAAAGTAAAATATGTCCCAGAAATTGCTCCATTGTCCTAATTGGGATCTTACGTAAATGCAACTTGCCCATAGATGAGGCTGGGATAATCTTTCTAATTGCTTAATGTTCTCTAACTGAGGGTATTTAGTCATTTCTCTCTTTCCCTCTCTCTCCCTTTTTTTTTATCTTCCTCTTGCCCTAAATGTCTCAAGTACTCGAATGCTTGGCAATTATTCTCCTTACGTGAACACATTCAACAAAAATGACCTTGAGGACAAAGAATAGAAAATTTTGCGTCAGCACAAACAATTTTTTTTTTGAAGTTCTATAACATCCATTATCATGAATAATGATGCCAGGGTTTCAGAGAAGAAAAAGAAAGAGATGATTGAGGTGAAGAAGGAGAGGGGACTTTCTGTCCTCAGCACATCCCAAACCAGTGGTCAAAATGGCCAGCCGAAGGAGACCAGTGGGATGACATGACAAATATAAGCGCTTACACACACTCTCATTGACATATCAGTGCCATTAGGGCCTTCCTGTGGCTTTCGCTCATTGCACACATAAACACCGGAAGTGGAACTTCCACTGTTGCCAGCAGTGCCCTGTCAAATACACTCTGCTCTTGATCAACTTTGCGACAGCTGTAAATCAATCAAGCCTGCAGGCAATAAAAGCAAATAGGGGCTGTGGATGTTATTGTAATAAATAAGGTAGCGCCATAGATGTCATTTTCTGGGGGGTGGGGTGGCTTGGTGGTGGAAAGTGTATGTGTGTGGGTGTGTGTGTGGTAGTTGGGTGGGTGACTTTGCACATGTGTGTGTGTGTGTGTGTGTGTGTGTGCACGCCTTCGGATGGGGAGGGGGTGGAGGTGGTTAGTGTTGTTCTAGCAACGTTTGATTTTTATGGCTGGCTACAGATGAGTGTTTTATGGCCCCCTGGACATTAGCATGTAGGAGTGAAGGGGGTCATAATGGGGCCTCGGGTTTCCCGTAAGAGCAGCCTGACGCTGTAATTAGGCCTGTCAGTGGGCGATGACGCTGCGAGGCCCCAGGACCTCGGCCCGTCTCCCTATGGCCATTAGGGAGTGGCGGCAGGCAGGTGGTCGGTGGGCAAGCGAACAAACAAGCAAATGGAAGCTGTGTGAGAGAGAGAGGGAGAGAGAGGGGAAAGAGAGAAGGGAGGAGAAAGTGAGGTGTGGTGTGCTGTGGTATCGTGGGCACATCCGGAGTTCTCAAGCTGAAGTGACCTTCACCCCACGTCCAGACAGACCGACCCTGGTGGGTTTCCCTAACCCTGTGACGACAGAAACCAGGACCTCGACCTACACCAGAGCCGGATCATCTACTGACCATTGCTTTTTTTTCCCCCCTCAAACCACCCACGTTTGTTGTGTGTGCAATTTACCAGTTAAATACTTATATACTTTATATATACGGCCTCTTACTAGACACATTTATTTCCAGCATCTCATTTCATTGCTCACACAATAGTGGTTCTCCGTAACACTCTTAGCATTGCTAATACTACTTGTTGACCATAGAGTACAAAGACTTGCTGATCAGAAGATAGTAGTTATGACAATGTCAGCAGAAGGGAGGTAACCTTGTGTGTGTGTGTGTGTGTGTGTGTGTGTGTGTGTGTGTTTTTATGTGTATGTGCACTGGATAGCAGATGCTCAGATGCTAATGTTAGCTCATGTCAGCTCTTGGAAAGTGTGTGTGTGTGTGTGTGTGTGTGTAAGGTTACATGAGTGTTTGTGTGAGTTTGGTTGTGTGGACTCGTACACGTAGACCCCATTGAGGATTCTCAGTCACCCTTGAGGTCTACCACCCCCACACTCACTCCCACCCACCCTTGGTGCAAGGTCACTTCGCCTGAGAGTGAGAGGAGCCGGCACTCAGCAGACCGCCAGGCTGTGGGTGGCGCAGTCGTCCAGAGCCAAGTTATTAGGTGTCGTAGCCGTGCCCACGTCTTTGGTTTCAGTGCAATAATATTTGAATTGCTGAGCGATGCGTCCGAGGCCAAGCTGGTAGCGTGTCTGCTGGTCCCGGGGAGTGGAGGCTCCAGGGTCCAGGGGTGGTGTGTGAAAGTAGAGAATCCACTGGACGCCTAACCCAGCTGTGCCAGACAGCGCGCGCACACACACACACACACACGTACACCCCCGTGATATGCTCCGAAATGATTCTGATCTTTTACAACAGCAGATCATGAACAACAGTGGATGTCAAGCCCGGGAGACATCCGCACAATAACACCAGAGCAAGGCGAAGACGGAGCGAGAGGAGTTGACAAAAGGCCAAGGGATTTAAAGTAGAACGGGCTGACTGGAATTCTAGTCCAGCCATGCTTACAGAAAAAGGCAGAAAATACCATTTCTGACTGACATGCACATTGGGAATCACAAACCTCTACCTGCAGTGTCCTCTGTAATTGGCTTCATCCAGAAATTGAACACTAATGACCATACAATAGCCTGCAGGCTTTTGCAGCTCCAAGCATGTAGGCAAGTCACTGAGGCGTGAGGACAAAGCACGAAAAGACCTCTAATGTAAATGTTTGGAAACCTTGTCTGGCCTTGAAAGTCAACACAGTCGGTCGGCCGAGAGGAAGTGAGGGGAAAGTGATTGAGAGAGTGCAAATGATGGAGTATGCTCCTTCAGAGTCGCTCGGAGGTCATCCGCGACAGTCGGGCCGCTTATGACTGAGCCCGGAAAGCCCCGGAAACGCTCTTGACCCGTAAGCCAATTAGTAATATCTCAGGCACGAGATGAAGCATTCATGTCTCGTTTCTGCGGCTTCCCACCACCTCCTCCGCTACCACCTCACTACAGCCTTGCCTGAGGGTTTTTTGTGTGTCCCTAACTCCTGATTGGATTGGACGAGGGCAGGGGACGCCATGTCCGGGGCGAGCGTGCTCTGGCGGCCTGACCGTCAGGCACCCTCTCCCACAGCTCCCGCCGGAAGCGAAGGAGCGCTCGGAGCACGTCGCTGTACCATCTGTCCTGACTGAGCACGTCCTTTTTGTGCCTTCCCAAGCCCATCAGGGATGCAGGGTCTGCACTGGGTCCTGACTGATCAATCATGCGCCAAGGACTCAGATGTCTATGCTGAAACTAGAAGGTCAGACTGAAAGTGTGGGAATACTTAGAATGGATGGGGGTGTGATGGATGGATGGATGGATGATTGACTTGTGAAGTTGATTTATGTGTTAAAGTAATTTGAGGGAAAGACAGTGATGGAAAGCTTGACTATGGGCAGAACTGTCATCACACCAAATTCTGTGTACATGTAAATCCAAGAACCAATGAGATGTTTGTAAAAGGGTTTGAGGTGTACATGAATGAATGATTGAATGAATGAATGGATGATATCTTCATTCAGTTGAGGGAAGGAAAGAAAGAAAAGTAAGAGGAAAAAAATGAAAGCCCATATGCCAAATAAAAGCTAAACACAATCAGGGCTCTCATGCCACAATCAGCTTGAGCACACTTGCAAGGGGAAGTGGAGGATGTTGAAACAGATGTTTTTCATATTGCGCTCGCTGCGTTAAACTGACGAGTGTTGTGTTACATTAGCGCGGCGAGCTGTGCCGCCTGTCAGCATCGCGTTCAATTTCATTTCTCCCTAATTACACACAACTTTCCTTCCACGTCGATTTACGTGCCCGTCTCCCAGGCCTTCATCCAACAAAAGAGTGATCAAAATATATGTATCCTTTTCAAAGGTAATATTAGTATGTTTCAATGCTCTCAAAACATCCATTAAAAGGTCCCGGTATAACATCATTCAGACAATTTGCATTCAAGCATTAAGTCAGGGGAGTTAGTGTTTTTTTTTTGTGTAAAACCTTTCCCACGAGAAACAGAAATGTAATCCAAACACTAAGACTCAAAAGTAAATAGCCTGAACTTTATTGACCTGAAGTTGAGGTGGGAATATTTTGGATTTTCCAACCTGCATGTTGTCAAAAGTCCATAATCTTTTCATTGAAAGAGTATATTATAATTGACTTGGTGTGTCACTGTGCCATTTGGCCCTTTAAGGACAAATTGCTAAATTACTGAGTTTAATGCATTTCAGGCTTTAATTACAGAAAGCTGTTATTATGATTTGAACAGATGTTGGTATCGTATTATTTGGGGAACGGTACTGTAGATCACTATTTGGTTTTGATTGTGTAATGACAGTGGCTATGACGCATGTTTTTGTCTGTTAACAGCACACGTTTTAAGTGTAGGAAATTTCATGGAAGTTGGTGAAGAATTCATCCAATCTGTGTGCATTTCACTAGTGTTTGTTTTGTCATCTCTTTTCTATTTTCTGTCCCTCCATCTATACTACTCAGCGCACACACACACACACACACACACACGCAGTAGAGGCACAGTATAAACAATATCAGGTAGAGTGGAACACTGTGTAGCTGTCACTTGTGCTGTCACTGGACTGGCTTGTACTATCATCCTTTCATGTACAGTATAGCTGTGTTCCTATTCTATTGCTTTAAAGCCGGGGAGATTAGACAAAGAGAGAAGGGAGGGTCAGGATTGCAGTCTGCTTTGAGCCGTATTGCTTTAAAAGATTACCTTATAGCCCGCCAATCAACTCTGAAAGGCACAAGGCCAGGAGGAGAATTCCCACACTTCTGCCCACTCATTCCTTATGTTTCTCTCTCTCTCTCTCTCTCTCTCTCTCTCTCTCTCTCTCTCTCTCACTGTCACTTACCCAGTCTGTCTCTTTCTTCACTCTTCCATTCTTTCTCACACACAAGCATTCAGACTTGGGCAACTTGACAAGAGTCTTACTGTCATATAATTCAACCATTTATTGTGGTTAACACACTGTATTGACTTTTGTATGACCACCCTGCCAAATCATATAAATACTGTCTATAGCTTGAGGTGGCAGTTTTCTTAAATGAATATCAGCGTCCATGAAAACCATGTCTCGAGCCAGAAACAATGCAATTCGGAGTTACTGGTGTGTGGTGCTGACAGTGTTGTATCGCCTGTGTTGAGGTTTGTGTCACGTTTGTTAAGAGGAGTAATCCTGGGTGAATCAAAACCTTCCTTTGTCCCCTTCCTCCCCGAAGAGATGCCACCTCCCTTCCCCAGTGGACACACACACACACCAAACATACCAACCCCTTCCCTCCTCAACCCCTAGCTCTATGCAAAACACAAACAGCCCCTAAACCCACAAATGCTTCTTATTTTCACTGCAACCTCTGTGTATATATATATGTCGGTGTGTGTGTGTGTGTGTGTGTGTCTTGTCTTTGTGGGGCTTTTGACAGAATGAGCCGACTCCTTGGGCTCTTCAAAAGAAAAGGCCCGGCATGCGCCAGAAAAACATTGGCGGTCGGGGAACAATGGCACGCCCTGTACGATTCTCGACGCTCTCTCGGCCCAAGACGTCCCCGGTGCAATAATCCTCCGCTCCTTTTGTTTGTCAAATCACGGCGGCCTCCGCAAATTGGTTCTGTCAGCCTTGGCCCACGAGCCCCGAGACAACTTGACCAACATGGTTGCCTCTCCTGCCAAAGGGATGGGGAAGAAAAGAGCGGTAGAATGGGAGAAATTCTTTAATTGCTGCAGGAATTTGAGACAGTTTCGGAGCAGGGTGGAGAAGAGTGGGGTGGGGGTGGGTGTTAGAGTGGTGTTAGGGGTTTGGGTTGGGTGTAGGATGGGGGGATTTGTTTAAAAATGCTTCGGTAATGAGAGCAAGCGGGCGACTAGCGGTGTGATCCAGCGGACTTCCAGCTTTGCTCTGTCCCCACACGCGTCTCTCCAGTGACAACTTGTGTGGTTGTGTGGACCCAAAGCCTCTACTCTCTTTCTCTCCTTCTCTCGATCACTCTTTCCTCTCTCTCTCCTTCTCGCACTCACTCACTATCTCTTCTTCCTCCCTCCCTATCCTTCTCTCAATCACTCTCTCCCACACTCTCTCTCTCTTCAAAACTCTGACTCACTCTTACTCTCTCTCTCCTTCTCTCACTAACTCTCTTTTCCCTCTTTCACTCACTCTCTGACTCCCTCACTCTCCCACACTCTGTCTCTCCTTAAAACTCAAACTCCCTCTCTCCTCCTCTCACACTCTCTCCCACAGTCTCTCTCCATCACTGTCTCTCTAAAACTCAGACTCCCTCCCTCTCTCTCTCCTCCTCCTCCTCCCTAAGACAGTGCAGAGGAGTTGGAGCAATTCTATAAGTGTGCGCGCGCATCTGTTTGCGCATAGTGCTGTGAAGAGGAAGCTGCTGGAAGCTGCCAGGGCCCTCCAATGGAGGTAATTCATGTTGACAGATGTGGAATGAGACTCGATGTCGGAGATGCGGAGGGGCGGAGAGGCGGAGGGACGTGTCCGCCGAGCATTCCTCCAGCTCTGGACCCACAGCACAGTGAAACTAGAGTCCAGTGGCTCTGATTCTTTGGGTGATTATGGAGGGCGTCAGGAAGGGTGAGGGTTTTATTTGGGTGTGGGGGTGGTGGTGTCATCCTTCCTTTCCCTTCTCATGGATAAGAGCTCACTCTGGATTGTTCTAGTACTTTCTAGCCCTTTTCCAGCTGTGATACTGCAACCCATTGGAAGATAAATGCTCTTCACTGACAAGGTGATGGCCACAGCTCCTGCAGTTGCCCACCAGGAAAAGAAAAGTGCCGGAAATGCACTTGTAATTGTGAAAGTGATTACTGTCATAGTTTGGTGCCCAACTCCTCATTTTGAGAGCGTTTGCATTTCACCTTTCCAAATTGTCACTCTGACGTATGAAGTATACT
Source organism: Limnothrissa miodon (assembly GCA_017657215.1). NCBI lineage: Eukaryota > Metazoa > Chordata > Actinopteri > Clupeiformes > Clupeidae > Limnothrissa > Limnothrissa miodon. The sequence goes on along the minus strand of JAGFZM010002010.1, from coordinate 134,095 downwards.
GGCCCACCAGACTGGATGGCGAACAGAAACCTGTCATTATCCTTGCGCACTCTGTCTGATTTAGAAAAAAAAAACATATTAAGGAAAGAGATATTCATGCCCGTTTCAAAGATTTTTCTGGAAGGGACAGACACAGACAGAGAAAGAAAAGTGAGAGAGAAAAAAAGATCAGCTGCCTCAACTTTACCTTGGCAAATGGCGTCCATATAAAACTTTTGTGAAAATGCTCAGGCTGACCAGCTCGACTGTTACACTTTGCTCCCGACTGATGTCAGTGCGTCAACGCTTTCCAAACTGCTGCAGGTGATTCCTTTATGGCATGATATCTAATGCATGTTTGACTTTTTATGAACATTAGACTGTTGACATAGGCCTGCTCGTTTCCTAAACGAGAGACTGTGTAACTGGCCGCGTCACTGCAAGCTTCTGATTTATGTCTCTCTGACACTATAAGGTTTCTGAGTGTTTAATAAAGGGCGTTTGAGCTCACTATCCGTCTCAATTAGGGAGCTCTAAATCACAGACAAAGTCGAAACTGCAGCGCGCACGTTCCCAAGCCGAGCTAGAGATCCAACACGTGTTTCTTGCATCCTGTTGCTTAACGTGTCATTTCAGAAATCATAAAGTGGCCGATGGACTCTGCAGTCTGTTAAAAATGAGGGATAGCTGCAGTGGGAATGGACCAGACTGACAGCAGGCTGAAACACTGAGCAGGTGTCGCGTGGATAAGGGACTTGAGTATGATTATGGGAGTTATATATAAGTGCGTTTGTGTGTGTGTGTGTGTGTGTGTGTGTCATGGAATCACAAGCGGTAAAATCACGTCAGTCACTCACAAAGCCACTCCCTTCACTTGCCACCTTGAGATCTCTGTGAGTACGCACGCAGCCCGTCTGACAGCCAGATGACAAACTTAAGCATTTTACGAGAAGCTAATCCCATTCCCGGGTATGGATGACTTCATGTTTGTGGACAGGCGCTCTCTACTTAGCAATGACTTCTCCTAAAGCATTAGCAACGTTTTATGGGCTTCCTGAAGGCATCTGCCATCACTCTGTGCATAAATAAAAATGGCCTCATTTTCTCGTTTTCCTTCATCTCAATTTAGCATAACAGATGACCTTGCAACAAGAGAAAGAGTCTCAGCGAGAATGACAGAGGCCCTTGTTACATAATAGGTGGATGTGGTGTGTTGCTGTAGGCCTGTCAGTAAACCTGAGTTGTGTGTACACACCTGAATGTGTGTAATTGCACACACAGGAAACTGATAATGCTATTAAAGATAATATTGTTCTTTTGTTCTCTTATTAGTAGATCTCCTCTCCTGTGCTTCCGTTTTGACTACAGCAGACTGCAATTCAAACAATATGTGCCCCAACTCAGCCAGTAAAGTGAGGGATTCTACATGTCATAAGCTGCTATTGTGCTATTGTATGAAATGCTATAAGTGCTATTGTATAAAATGATATTTGTGCAGTGCAAGAGAGGCACATTGAGGTTTGTTTTTTTTCCCCCCACAGTTTCCTCACTCAGGATCTGTCACATTCGGCTTCACAAAGTAATTATTTGGCATCCCAAACTTTAAAACACAGAGGCAGGAAGAGACTCACAGTGACTCCAGCTTAAAAAGTGATTCTGCGGCCCCAGCTACATCTTCCCCTGCAGGATGTGTGTGACGAAGGCCCCTGGCTCATTGTAGGTGTCTGTCCAACCATATATCCATCCGTCTGTCCATCCATCCACCCAGGCCACTCTCTCTCTCTCCCTCCACACAGTTGTCCAGCTGGGCAGCTGGGTTCAGTAGCAGGGCAGCCCAGTCAATGGCGGGGCCTCCAGCCAGGCACCAGAGGAATAAACCTGATGGATGGAAACCATTAGAGGTTTTGTGCTGTAGGCTAAGCGGAGGAGGCCAGGTTGGCAGATCTGACTGATGAAAAGAGAGGAAGAGAAATAGAGAGGTAGAAACTTTAACAACGAGAAAAAGTGGCAACGGAAGACGATCTTGGCCTCTCATCCGAGAAGCTTGTCAGCCTTGATGCTTGTTGATGCTAAAGACTAAGGTATGACACACACACACACACATTGTGAAGGGTCATTACAGACACAGACTTGCTAATGAGTACTTGTATATTTGTTTATAGTTGTTTTAGTTGTTATTGTTGATTTGTGTTTTTTTGGGAGGGAGGAGGTGGGGCAAGGGGTTCACAGAATCTTGGGCTCTGGGTGCCAGTCGGCCTGGCAGGCAGAAGAAGTCGATCCCCGAGAGGGAGGATATCATTGTGGCAGCTCTTTGGCTGACAGCTTTGCTGGGCCCTTATTGAAAAATCAATGTCCATTTGTGCGTCCAGCACACCTGGCTGCCTGCCAGCTCGCCTGAAGTCACCTAATGAAGCCTGATCCCGTTACCTGATTCCAAATTCACTGCGTCAAAGTGACTTTGGAGCTGAAGTCATCGCTCTCTCCTTCTCTTTCACTTTTTTCCCCCATCGGGAGCGCTGAGATGCTAGGGGGATTGCGGTGGACCGTGTAGCACCCTCCGCTCCTCTTTCCTCCATCCAGGTTTGTCTTGGGAGTGCGGCCGGCCGTTACCTTGGAGACGGGCCGATCAAGAGCCCGAGGACCTCGCTCGCATTGAGAGAGACATGAGAATCGACTTGTCTGCTGCCCTCCACGACCCTCTGAATGGCCTTTGTGCCATTGCGAATGGGGATGCTGAAACCTAGAGAGGGGGAGAAAACGGGACAAGAGTGAAATATAAACTTTTGGGAGTTGTTCTGAAGTCTAACATGTGCGAAGAAAAAAAAACATTTAGCTGAGAAATAAAAAAAGAGAAAGGGGAGAGAAAAAGGGAAAAAACACACCAACCAGCAATTCCAAAACGCTGCAGCGGCAATAACTCTTAAGTGGGGCTGGCGGTTCAACTGTGATTATGGAGTCAATAGTTCAACAGTGATTATACACTAAAATGCAGTAACCTGATCCTTCCACTGCACGTCACGCTCCCATTTGTTCAAATAAAAGAGTTTAATGCTGACCTTGAGAGATTGCACCCCAAACCCCATGCACACACTCACACACACATACAAAATCTGTATTTTTAGAGATGTGTGTGGTGTGTGTGTGTGTGTGTATGTGGGGGTGTTTGGGGGGGGGGGGGCTCAAAAAGATGAATGAGCTGTTGTCATTCTACTCCCACACCCCAGCCTAGACCTGTGCTTTATACATCAGGAGAGAGAAAGAGAGAGAGATATACATGGAGGCAAATGTGGGCCAGACCCATTTGTGGTGTGCGTCTTCAAGCTCCAAATTAACACATTCGTCCAGGACTGATGGCAGACATATAGGAGATTTCCAGGATAAACATACGAGGCAAATAAGAGAAAATTCTGCTGCTTCCTGCTCATGCCAGACCTCATGCACACAGACTCCTCACAGGTACTGAGAGCAAGTACAGGGCAAGGCAGAGGAAACCAGAGGAAAGGCAGGCCAATGGGGGGACTGGGTTGGGGTGATAGATCCTACATGACCCGTAAATACACCCCCTTACACACACACACAAACACACACAGAGGCATATACTGTGTTGTATATAGGCACACACACACACACTCCTCCTTACCTGGTGTCATAAACGTCTGGTGGTGTGTCCTGTCTGCTCCTTTGGAGTCTTTCCTCTCTCTCCTTCTGTCCCTTTTTCTTTCGATGCCCCCAGCCACACCCCCCAACACATGCACACACACACACACCTCCCCTCCCACCCTGTCATAGTGCGTGTGCTGCCAGTGTATAATGCAATTTGGTTGATTAAAAGAAAACATTAAAGCACTACCTTATTGAATTTGACGGCACGTACAGATCCGGATCCTGCCGGCCACTCTCTTTTATTGGCTGGCTGAAAGTAGATCACGTCATCCTAGAACAACCCCCCAACACACACACACACACACACACACACACACACACACACACACCCCCACTCCTCACCAGCCAAAACTCCCCAGACAAACCTTGGCAGGAGGACATCCAGCAGGACAGAGATTTGTTTGGCCAACTCCATTTACACACACACACATACACACACACACAAGCAAGCCACCATCCCCACACTCTACCAGAACACCTCTCACTCTAACCTTGAGCTCCAGAGGGGAGACCGAAGACGGCGGTGCCGTCCTGTTGATATCAATAAACATAGTCATCGGTCATTAAATTAATGAGAGAGGGTTAGAAGTGGCCACCTCCACTTCTGTCTCTCGGAGATGAGTCATCTATTGTCTTAAAAGAGTTCCGGAACACTCCAGGGAGATGCCGAGAAAGATAAAGAGTGAGGGAGGGAGAGTACAAGAGCGGAAATGTGTGTGTGTGTATATTGGGGAGTGGGTGTGTGAAGGGGTGGCAGACAGTGCCCATGTAAATGAGCCACCTGCCAGTTAAGGCACCCTCACAAACGCTCTCTCCATTCTTCTGTGCCCTCGCCCAGGGCAGCAGGAGCTCTGATGAGTCAAGTGTGGTGCTCAAAGCTGCAACGACACACACACACACACACACACACATGTGAGCGAAGGACAAAGGAATGTGCCAGCAAAATGGTCAGTTTTGCCCAATTTTCGAGTTTCCGAATGCAATGGGAACTGTGCAAAATAAAACATATAAACATCCTTATAAAGGTTTATAAAATTGGCTTGTTAAAATCACAAGGTGCTTACGTAATTTGCTCACTACTGTGTGAATGTATCCGATGCCCTTTCTTAGAACGGTGAATAATAGCCCATTACTTTCAGTAAATGGGAATCTGCATGCAGCATGGGCAAGTCTATACTATCTCCAGTGTACGGTGTGCTGTTCTCTGTCGGTTCAAATATACTGTACTCTCTGTTTTTCTTCTTTACTGATAACCTGTTTTCAAAGACACCTCTGGGGGTACTGACTGGTACCAACTTGGATCAGTTCAGTTCGGCTCTACTCTGTTTGCGAGCTTGTTACATTTGACGCGATTTGAATGCTACAAAGGTATGAAGCCTTGTCTCCATAGTTTACGGCTTCTAAGGCCAGTGTTCTAGCGAGGAAGCGTTCTTGACTTTGAGAAACTGTTCATGTAAGTATTGACTTAATGTAACGTAATAACATTCAACTGTTGTCATTTAGCATCAGTTTAGCAGGCTTGGAACCTCTGCCAAGGTGGTACCAACGATGGTACCAGGTACTAGATTTTAGTCATGGTAGAGCAAAAAAAAAAAAAGGGAGCAGACTTTAACCTAACTGAGCTGGTACCAGTCGGTGGAGAACCGAGTTTAAATACAAAGAAAAAATATAAATCACTGAGCCTGTGTGCTAGCTGTTACATGTCTTGTTCCCCTGCACTCCTCTGTCTCCATCCATTACGGCCACTGGGCCTTATTCTGCTTGTGGTGCCACTTCCACAGGTGGGCCGAAGGCATCAGGGAGACCTGCGCCAGTGGTTCGACGGAATCTGTTTCTGTGAACATAAACTTTAAAAGCCAGTCACGGCCGAGGCGCGTGCCTCGTGTTTCGTGAAAATGTTTTTTGGGGGAGTTTCTGGAAGATTCCACAGCTGGCCCAGATGTTTTTTATTGGGAGAAAGGGAGCAGGGGAAGGGTGGCTGGGGTGGGGCCCTGTATCAATTAAGGCAGGAGGGGGAAATAGCATTTATCAGGGACAATCCCATGTCCAGCCAACCCTTCTTCACCATGATGTCAGGTGAAACCATGAAGGTAAAGACATTTTCTCTCTTTCTCTCTCTCTCTCGATATGGCTCCTCCACTGTCTTTCTCTAGACGGGTTTATGGGGAGCATATGCTTTTAGCTTGTACATATTCACGTCCACATATGCTAAATCCCACCTCTACAAACCCCAAACACCCCCTCCCCTAACACACACACGCTCTCTGTTTCTGTCTCCCCTTCCCCCTCCCCTGCTTATGAAAAGCTTGTTCGCGCATGTATTTGTGTGTTTGTGGGTGCATGTGTGAGTGTGCATGTGTACATGATAGAGAGTGTGTGTGTGTGTGGCAGAAAGCCGAGTGACTGTCCAAGGTTTGGAGTGATGATTGCACCTCGCCTCAGCATAGAGCGGCCCTGAGAAACCCGAGATGCGCTCCAGATACGATCGCTCCTCAGTGGTTCCCGCAAAGAGATGCCTGCACACACACACACATACACACACAGGATAATGTTCGACAAGCGGTCAGAGCAGTGCATTTCAGCATCACCAATTCCTTCTCGGGGAATAGTGTGAACATGACAGTGGAAAATATATGTGTATAGGACACTCACACATAGGACATTCACAACACACACACATACACTGACTCATACATTCACACAAACATTTTCGAAAGCACATTTATGGAAAGACAACATTTACATTTCCAAACAGAACAATACGACTCACTAGAAACACCCTCACACCTCTCATAACCAACACACACTCATGCACACCATTTATTTTTAAAAGGAATTCAGCACTGCCGTGGCAAGTAGAAACACATTAAGATCTGTCTCTCTCAGGCACGGCTGGAGCTGGTCTCTAATATTAAGGGCATTTTTTTTTTTTCCTTTTCTTTTTTTTTTTGAAGTGCGTAAATAATTCATCCGCTATTCTGTCAGCCTCCAGGGAGGTTTGCCTGGCTGGGGAGGAAGACTTTCTGTAGTGTAAGTGTGCATTGACCAGAGCGAGTGATCCTAAATACAGCCTTTTGATGTGCACTCTGGCTCAGACAACAGGGCCCGTGCACTTAACCAGGACCACTCTCCATTTTAGCCTCAAGGCGGATCAATTTAGGGGCACAAAGGCCAAGTATCCAGCACTGTTGGCGTGCTTTGTGTGTTGTTTGTGCTGCAGCACCAAGTATCTGGTGTGTTGTTTGTGTAGCTACTCACATGTCTATATGAGCACTAAGTATCTGGCTCTGTGTGTTTGTGTTGTTATTGTTTGTAGTTGCAGCCCTGTTTAAACAATCGTGGTCCTGTGTGCACGACCGCTTGAGGAAAAACAACACTGACTGCGAGCCGTGTTTTGGGGATTTGTTAACATGGATTTGAACAATTATTGTTTGTGTACCGACTGGTGTTCCCTCACACTCGGCAGGCTTACGTACGGCTGAAATTGCAGACTTTTGGGGCTGGGTGGTGGATTTGCTGAGAGGGAAGCATGCTGGCTTCTCCGTTTGGCATTACAAATGCTCATTATGGTCATGGGGCTTACATGCAGCATTTTACAAGTAACATCATGTGCAATGCCTTTGCACAGGGAAACATATGCTGAACAAAGGGGACCCTTTATCAGAGGTCTAACGCTGCCACCTTCTGGCCATATTGAGAAATTGCAGTTTACTCAGTAACCTATATATAATGTACATTGAAAGCATTGATCGGATCACCAATAGATGAACAATAAGAGATTCAACAGTACAGTATTACTCAGTGAGACATGATACTACCGATAACATCACTTGTTAAAATATTTTCCACACTGCATTGACCGTATGTCTTGTCACCCAAAGAAGCACCTGATGCATGATGACAAATAATCGTAATTCTTTCGAACAATAATAACAATATATGATTATTGATTATGATTATGTGATGTCATACAGCAGGTAAACTATTGCTAACATCTTCACATGTTACTGCATTGGCTAATGAAGTGGCAAGAGCTGCCACAGAATTAGCTCCTGTCACTGGAGATACAGATTTGAACATGTACACTAATTATCACTGCTGTGTACAGGCTGGTGAGCAACACACACACACACAAACAAACAAACAACCCACACACAAGCATCCCGCTTTCCCTTCTCCTTTCAACCTTGCTGCGTTGAGTCTCTTTGTCTCAGGCTCATTGAATGGCTCTCTGGTTTCTGGCAGAGCAACACATGAGGCATAGAGGGAAGGCAGCTTAGACAGAATGCAACACCACCAGCCCCAGTAGTACTCGCCAGCCTCCACCTCGCCACCTCTCACTCCCCAACATGCAGCCTGATCCCCCCTCTGCTCTGCCTGTGCCACCTCCAGCGCCACCACACTATTGTACTGCACCACAGCAAAATCATCCTGCAGCCTCCCTCCCTCCCTCCAAGCAGGGCTGAGCTCCTCCTGCTGTGACTCTGCCACAACCAGCACCAGCAGCAGCCTCCAGCCTCTAATGAACCCCCACCCACAACCAACACCACCACACTTAACAAACAGCCCCTGGTCCCAGATCTGCTTTGACTGGACCAATATCAATCTACACTGCCCCCCCTCCCTCCACACACACACACACTTTAGCCCCCCTCCCAATAAACAGCCTGTGTCCTCCTGCTCCAGAGAGACCAGTATCATTCTCCACACCCCCCAACACAGAGACACACACACACACAAAATCACACGTGAACAGCCTGTCCTTTGACTCCAATTAGCCCACCCTCACCACACACAAACGCACACACACACTGCTCAACCTAAATCATCCCTGATCCCTCCAGCACCAGAACCTGATAGTCAGTGTCAGCGGTCTCCCGGGTCAGACATCTGCTCCACTCAGTGTGTCATCTGTTTTGCAATGCAACATCTCTATCCCCTCCCCACCTATTTTTTCTGGGGGTTTTGGAGGTTGTGGTGTGGGGCGATTTCAGATTCAGAGTTTGGTTGTGACTGTAAATTGCTTTGTCGAAGGCACCCCTGTTCTTGTGCATGCATAAATAACACATATATGTATATATATATATGTACACACACACACGGGTCTCTCCTTAGATCGACACATCGACACACAGCAGCTGTGCTGACCTGACCAAGCTGTTAGCTGACAACAACCTTTTAGTAGTACCTGCTGCGGCACGACTGCTGATGAATGTATTCATCTATTGGGGCGAGGGGAGCTCTCCCGCCACTGCGCAGCTATTTCTGCCGGCACGGAGGTCTTTTTTCATTCGTCTGTTGGGGGCACTTATGTTAGAATAGATGTGGTGTGCATATTTCTTTCCTTTCTTTCTATCTTTCTTTCTTTTTTTTGCACATGATTGGTCTTTTATTGCTCCCTTAGTTATAATTATTCATGTCACAGCCACCGATCATTGCCAGTCCGGAGACAATTCGACACAAGTGGCAGTGCCTGGCATGCGGATTGTTTGCTGACTGGGTGGAGTGGTGCTTCAATTCGCCTTCAGGAGGCAAGGGTCCTTAATTGTCCTACGTGAGTGTCCCAGGCAAAGATGCCATCAAGCCTGTTGTCGTCTCACCTTTTCCTTCTTTTTTGACAGGTCTGAGACAGTCCGGCCTGACCATGTAGAATGATGACATCTGGGTGAATGATGACATCTTAACGTGGGTATATCTTTATTTATCCTTCCTCGTCCTCACATACATTTCTCTCACTCACACACACACATTTGTAATCTGCAGCCAACCAAAGCACACACAGTCACTCCACTCCTCATCTCCTAGCATGCTGCAGCACGCAAGATTTTGTCTTTTATTTTGTCCCCGAAGCAACACCCTTGGCCAGGCGCAGGGAGTCAAGTCGTGCATCCTGCAAGTCGCACTGACGACTCTATTGAGCCCCGCTGGAGTCCCTTAATGAATGAATGCTCAAGAGCCAGTTAAAGATTGATGCAACAAAGAGTTATGATCTGAAGTAAATATTTCCAACATGACCAAAAAAAAAACAGCAGTTGTAACATTGCTGTACCTGAGCAACCTAATCTCACATCTGATGGTGTTAGAAAAAAAAAAAAAGTTTTCTGTCATAAACTTGTCTAATGACTCAGTGATTACGGTGCGTCACAAGTCGGCTCTGCAGAGGGCAGGCACTGTGACAGACATGCAGCACGCACGGAGCTGTTTGTTTCATAACGCAGGCAATGCTATGTGTCATCACCACGAGACAGCGACGCGGCAGCAGCTCCGAGCCTAGAATAACCTCATCCTCCTGCGAGTGTGTGTGTGTGTGTGTTACAGGGCCTGCATTTATCAGGCTGTAAAAACGTTTGCAAATCAAAGCCCTCTATCTGACACTTTGGTATATATCACTGTGGGTCATAAAGCCAATTCTCTCATGTGTACTGCTGTCTGAATAAAATACAGAGAATAAAGGGGAATTGAATTGAGTGCAGTAATACCAGTTACCTAGCACTCTACAAGCGTTAACACACGTCGCTTTCTAACATATTACAAATCAGTATTTGTGGTTACTGAACCCCACATGGGAAGAAACGGCCAATCCATAGATATTACTGGTGCTTTTATTAAGTTTGCGGTTCATTTCCATGTTGGACTTGATCAAATGCATTAAGATGTATTATCTGTACTGTATCTGATGCATCATCAATACTAATTCAACCAGATTGAATAATACCACATAGTAGTTGAGGAGCATTCGTGTAGGGCTTGTCCTCAGCAGTTGTTTATTTTGAATCTTCTTCTGCTGTCCTTTGCTCCAAACACTGCAGGCAGCCGAGTTGTCACTCCATGGGGGAACACCTCACAATAAGGGTGCATGAATGAGTATTCATTAATTATTAATTACACCATTAATAATAATACCTTTATAATAGGAGTCATTAAAAACTACGGTATGCATAAATGTTTAACACACTGTGAGACCTACATGTATTTGATTTTCTGTGAAGAAAAGGAATGCTGGTATATCAGGCTTTAACGAAAGTCCTTTTTAAGCAAGTCTCTTCATACGGCGACCATCTTGAAACTTTGGGCAGTTATTTGGGAATAAAAAGTTATACATCCAAGTATTGAGATCATTAGATATTACATTAACTAGGTCAGAAAAACATGCCTGACATAACTAGGCATGCAATTCTGACCTGTGGACTTAACTCTGCCATCCCACCCCTCCAAAAGGGCATTTTAGTTTGCAAATTTTTTACCAGCCTTATTTTGACTGGACAGTCAATTATTCTAGAATCGTGCTTAAAGCCTTATTATGTTAAGGCCCTAACTAGGTCAGAATGACATTAAATGCATAATCATTGAAAAGCCTTCTTAAACGTGTGAATGTGTTTTCAGTAATCCTGACCCTGTGTAAGATGGACAACCCTTAACTAACAGGTTTTATTAACTAGCATCATTACACACCCAAAACTCAGCAGCCAAGCATTAGGCTAAGTCCTCAATTATACTTCCAAATTTCTAGTACACATATTAACAGACATTACGTGTTTATTTCCAAAAAAACTTTTCCATAAATCTTATTTCTAGAACACATTAGCAGGAACATCATCATGTTTTCACAGGACCAGTAGCCTTCCACATCCCCAAGGGCAGTGTGCTCTGGAAAAGTCCCAGGCCCCAAATTTTCACAGGTGGTTTAGTGGCCCAGTTCCACAAGGTTGAGGACGCACCCGATGGAGTAGATACTTACAATACCACCAGCCTTTCACGTGGAACCTGTGCAGCCCTGGATGGATGCTGGTTATCTGTCTCCGTGCAGTGGCAGAGTGTGTCGGGGGGCCAGAGTGAAATACGCTGCCATGTTTATTGCTGCGCCAACATGCATATCACTGCCAAGATGTCTGGGTGGCCATCCCATCTCTGCCTTGTAATGAACAGAGATGGAGTCAGCTCGCCACGGATGACGGATCATGGACGGCGGTGGGGTTGGACACTGCAGCATTAGAACACAATCACAGCACTCACAACAGCCACAGCACTGCCACGTTTTCCTCCTGCCTATGGACTTAACACAGGTAATGGTACACATTATCTAATAATCTGCCTGGCTGAAGAGGGCTGAGCTGGACCTGCTGGCTTGGAACAGGTTTGTTTTTTACTTTGCAAAACATGTGCAAACAGCATTCTGTCTGCCTCTTCCAGCTTTTACTCGAAGGGGAACGAGTGGGAGGGGAACAAGTTCTCCATGGAACACAAGGCAGTTCTCCATGGACACATGTGAATCTGGACAGAGGTTAACCAAGGAGATGTAATTTTTCACATAATAATAATAATAATAATTAAATAAGTAATATTATTAACAATGCTATCAATTGGGGGTGACCAAAGGCCTTAGTGAACAGGTATGTTTCTAGATACTTTTTTTTAGTTGTATGTTTTTAGACACCAGTGTGGGGGTATAGCGTACAGTATGTGAAGAGGTAGACTCTTCCAGAGTGTGAGGGCAGCAACACAGAAAGCTCTGCTGCCAAAAGTCTGTAGGCTGGTACAGGGGATGGCAACCTGAAGTCCTTGCCAGAAGACTGCAGAGACTGACTGGGAAGAAAGAGGCGGAGGAGGAGAGCATGGCCGACAGGATGTCAGGGACAACTCTGTTATTCTGCAAGCACGTGTGTGCGCCAAGCCAGAATAAAATCTGCTTCTGCGATATTACAGTGTCACTGATATCCTTGGCTTGTTACTGCCAAGAAGTATTTAAGCCCATCACCGTTTCATGACCAAGAGCAGAGAGGGTGATCCAGCTGTAAAGAGAGTTATGGAGGCAGCCAATCATGAGGTGGCCAAAGGGGAACAACAGAGGTCTGTGATAATCGCACCGTTTCCAGACACAAGCTGCTCCACAAAGACCCTGGGTGAGGACCTAGGCGCAAGTGGGCAGGATGAAAAGAAGAAACAAACCAGGGGATTTCTATTCTGGATTTTTGACAATTCCACTCGTGGGAGACCTGGCAATAGGCTTCAGAATACTAAAGACTGCTGCTTATTCTTGGTGTACATGGCAAGAGCAAAAATGATTGCAGTCTTTTCCCATACAAGTCCCGGTAGGAATTTCCGACAAGTGAAGGACAGAAATAGGAATAGAGCGACTGAGCTGGAGGGATTGAGAGCTGTGCCGGGCGAATCCTCTCAAGAAATCTAAGCACTTCGGCGAAATCAATGAGGGAGATAGACAGCAGCTGGATACCAATAGCCAAAAGCTGAGCAGCTAAGGCCTCTCTCCAGTGGCCAGCACAAACAGCCAGCCCCTAGAAGGATGAAGAGACGGACTGCCAAAGCGCTTTGTTACAAAAGGAGGCAGGTTTCCCATAAGCTGAGGGACAAAGATGTAAGTAAAACCCCAAGCACTGAGGCTAGAGCAACAGCCTTAAACAGAAGACTACACAGGACCACAGAAACTAAAGTGCCAGTGGCTCAGCTGCTGCAGACTTCTAATCCAAAGACAATACCCAGTGGACAGGGAATAAGGGGGAAAGTTGACTCCTACTTGTCAAAGTGAGTCATGGGTGCCACCATGCAAAAAAGAATTTAATCGTTGATTCATAGCACAACCCGTAAGGTTTGCTTTGTATTTGATAGACCCAAATGAATGCCATTTTGGTTTTGTAGGCTTTTTATGTAGGCTCAGTCCAAAAATGCCAACAGTGAAATGACTTAAGAGTGATAGTTTTGTTTTATTATTTAACAGTAGAGAGAGAGAGAGAAAAAGATTTTGTGTTTGGAATTTGTAAGTTATGTACATGTAGAAAACTTTGTTGCAATACTGCAACTGACAATATAACCATTCAGATAAATCATGTTGAGTGAAAAGCAGTACACAAGGTGCTGCGAGAAGCACAGAGAAACGTTATATTCTTTGTCCAGAAAGCGTCAGAATATTGCTCTGTCATGCAGGTTTTCAGTGCACAGGCACATCAGATGAAAGTCAAATTTTTCCACCTTTCAAAACCACAAACAATTGTTTGTGTTTTCACTCACAATAAGGGACTTTGCTCTCATCTATTTGGCCTTCATCAATCTTATTTATAATTTAATTCAGATCTATTTGTTTGTTTGTCTGGTTTGTTTGTGTTCACTGATGTGTTGTTGTTGTGGAAAGGAATTAACATAAAGAACTCATGAATCATTCTCATCGAGAGGATTTAATTAATTGTTTGAATTCAACAAAGAGCAAAAGTTATTTCCCTACTGACTTCTTTCCCATTCAATTGAAGAACTCTGACTATTTCCCCTGTCTCCTTCCAGTCTGGAGATGGCACAGACCACATTCCTTCCTGGTGACATGCACAAGTCATACCAATGTGCACACAATGCTTTTCGCATGTTGTGTCACTGATTGTAGACGCATACTCGTCTAACAAGTGTGCATGAACCATAAGCACCAAGTATGCACCAATGCACTTACTTACACCTCAGGCTGCAGGAGTCGTGGCATTTAGTGTCTCACCCTACATGCACAGATCCTGGAGCCTCTATATATATTTATTTATTTATTTTGGGGCCCAGTGAGAAATTATGCAGTCCAATCACACTGGGGCTACACTGACAGATTACACTGGTGATGTGGGAATTTGTGTGTGTGTGTGTGTGAGAGAGAGAGAGACAAAGCGAGAGGGGAAGAGAGAGATGTGTGTCTGTGTGCCCAAGTAGGGGCACAGACTGAGTGAAATAGATACGAGTGGGTCCCCCCCCCCCATCTTCCCCACCCCCAGCCCATTCTACCCATCCCACAAGCTCCCATATGACGGCATGTGCTAGTTACATAGCCAGCTACAGTATCCTGCTGCCTTCATGCAAGATTGCCTGCTTCTTTAAATGCCTGAGATTGCTCTCTCTCTCTCTCTTTCTCTCTCTCTCTCTCTCTCTCTCTCTCTCTCTCTCTCCCTTCCTATCACTCTTCCTGCGTGCAAGGCTACTGACTGACTGCACAATGCAATGCAGAGGACTCCTGGCACTTAGAAAACCTGCCAGAGAAAAGAGGTTTAGGGGGGTTTGGGAGGGCCGGGTTGCTGGCAGGTTAGCACTGCGTGGAGCAAACCCCATTGCAGGAGGCCCCTGGAGATGTGCTCACGACGGATCGCAGCCAACCTCGCCTCTCAGCTCTGTTGCTATGGGATGCTCGGGGATTGTACAACTGAATTGTGTGTGTGTGTGTGTGTGGGGGGGGGGGGGGGTAAGGTTGGGGTGGCAATGGGCTTAGCAGACAGATGAGACTCCATTTGTGTGCTGCATAACCTGGATAGCGAGTGAGGTTCAGAGGCTGCGTATACAGAGCAAAATGGGTTAGAAGAGACAGCAGCAGCAGCAGCTTTTAAAGCTTCGAGCCCCAGCCCTGGTCCCCCATCCTCCTCATCCTCATCCTCATCACCAGCCGTGTCAGCTCCCAGTCTTCTATCAAGCCCTGCCCGGAGCTCACCCGATTGGAATCGGTGTAATTAAACCGCTCTTGATTAGCCCCATTAGACGGCTAGAGCTAATCAAGGGGTGCGCTGATGAGTGCAGTCAGGTGGAAACGGGGAAAGAGAGCCGGACGGAAGGAGGGAGGCAGGAAGAGAGAGGGAGAAAAGGAGAAGTGGATGGAGAGAACACACACACACACACGGGAGAGGAATAAAGAGAAGAGAATACCTGCTGTTTCTGTGAGACATGTGAGTGGTTAATCTTATTGCAGAGACATTTAAGTATTATTTAAGAGAACAAAAAGAAGGGGAGATTGGAGGGGACAAAAACTGACAAATTGTTTTGTCAATTTCTAGATGCCCCCTTCCTGTTTTTTTCACAGTTAAGATGTGGCAATCCCAGAGTCAAGCATACTCACAAAGGTTCTTCAGGAATTCATCTCCTAGCTTTCTTTAAAATAAATAAAAACAACAACAAGCAGCATAAGATGGACAGTGTAAAAAGTGCTATAGTTGCCATATGGTAAACAAATATTCCTCACTGATGCCTTGGTAGAGGCACAGCGATAAACAGCCGAGTGGAATGGGCCCCATACATAATGCATTTTCAGAGCACTTGTTCCTCTATGCAGCACCTTGCCTGTGCTTACTGGATGCATCAAAGCAACATCAGGATCTCTCTAAGCAAACATGATGAAACTTCAAGCAAGCAAGCACAGCAGCAACCTGGGGAATTGGTTATAGCCAGCTGTTTACTTTAATTTCTTGTCCTGTTTATACTAGACAATCAATACAGTGAATCAAATAAAATGCTATAAGTACCTTCTGGCCAGCCCTGGGGCAAAACATAAGCCATCATCACTACTCTGAGTCTGAGACATTTTTAGTGCACAAGAGTAAGCATTAGCAGGACCTATAGAAAAATGGCATCAGGGGCTGTGAAATATCCCCTCCAAGGAACTTTCATTATCTCTGCCATGCCATATCCTCTGAAATGTGTAACAAGATGGAATTAAATGCATGGTAGCAATGTTGTACTCTTTGATCTTACAGTATACTCTTTGATCTTACAGTTTGATCACAAGTGTATTATTTTGTCAGTCAATATCATATTTTATCAATTAATATTTACCCATTGTACCCAATGCTACTGAAATGATCTTCCTGAAATTTAACATTAGTCAGTTCCTACCTAAGACAGGAAGGGATAAGAGCTACAGGTAATTGTCTGCTACTGTCATGTTTAAAGTCTCTCGAAAAGGACCAGACAACCCTTTCGATATCTCGCGACATAAGCAACTCTGTTTTGATCAGGCGAATTCCCGCTGAAGGCAACATGCTACCAAATAATCAAGTCAGATGCAGCAGAGTCAGTCAGTCACATGGGGAAAGATACGATACGTTGAAGGGAGTCGACAGAGCGCCAGAGATCTAAGTGAAGGCAAACAAAAAGCCTTTGACGAACCCAGTAAAGCAGGCTGCCATGGAAAAAAAAAGCAGAATGACAGTAGAGAAGTCTGTGAATGCCGGTGGCAGATGGAGTAGTCTGAGGCATGGCAGGGCCAGCAGTCTGGGTTAACTCTCTAGTGATTGTTGAGGACCAGCCTTCAAAGCAGAGCATATTTTATCAGAGCTGGCGATGGAGGGGGAAAAAAATCAGTGAACGTTTGTAGAAGTTCCTCTCTCTGGCAGTAAACTATGTGTGCCTCTATGATCAAAAAGTCCCACGCTAATCAAAGCAGGTTTCTACTGGTTCATGGACACATTTGGGATTTTTTTGTGAAAATTGATGACTGATAAACCAGTCAGTATCAGCTATTTTAGTTCAACTATTCAGGCCCTAAATGCTTTGTTACTACCAGGAACATATTTCTATGCATGTCCATTCACATTCAATGACAGATACATTCTGTATGTTCACACAAAACTTCACCTATTGAAGCAGCAATAATGTGCTTTGAGATTGAACTGATGATAGTAGCCACTGGCCAAATACATGAGCGTTATATACGTATCCAGAGACATGCTTTCATTTTATAGTCCAATATTACCTAAAGCAGTTTCCTGCATTGCACAGATGCTGTCATACATATTTCATCAGTACTTGTGGTTCCAGAGAAGTGAACTCATGGCCTTCATAGTCTTGTTAGCTGCAGTACAGGTGCAGGCATAGAAGCACTAAGCCCATAGTGAATGCTTGCCATCTGAAAGAGGATGTTTGCAACTGTCTGGATATATCTGACCTCTGTACTGATGTGATGCACATGTATTGTTATATAGTCAGTAGGCTCACTTCATTCCAGTTGCATTACCTGCATTGATGATTGTTTCCCCATTGCATAGGCTACATGCATTTTAATTATTTCTTACATGTTTTAAATCATAAAAAGAAGAGCACTTCTAACTAAGATTTGTTTTTGGAGTAGGTCTGAAAGAAATGTACAGAACTAATACGTACCACCTGGATGAGAGCCAGTGTACCATGAGGTGTCAGACACTGCCAGAGATTCTTGCACCGTATTTCAGCTTATGTTTAACAAAGAGAAGCTAAATCACTGACAGGAAAATGAATGGGGAATCAAGTGATAAATCCATAACACTAAACTTGGCAAAAGTGGAAGCAAAGGTGCTGTTCTGAATTACAAAGAGTCGATCACAGTCCTGTACTGACACGTCCCCGTGTGCTGAACACTGTGTTCTCTTCCTTGCCACCATCACTTAGAAGTATAGCACTGTTTATCTGCACTGTGAAATTCAATGCAAGTAGTTCTGTGCAAGGTAGTTTTTACCTGCCGAGCAAGCAGGGAAAAATCCTCAGAGCTTTTTATGTCAGATTCAAAGGCAAATTTATGCGATGCACCTTTCATGTGGGTTTGGTCGTCCTCACCAAAGCAGTGGGGCAGCGAGAGTAGAGAGAGCCTCCTAGTTTAGCTAAGCTGTTTCTTTTGCACTTTATTGGTGTTGTCATGCGGCATTTAGTTCAATTGCGATATAAGAAACATGCAGGTGAGGCCTTAATCATAAGACTCGGGCTAAGCCAAAGACCCTGGTGTGCACAGCTGCTTGTTGATACGATCTCCAACCGCGAGAAAAAATTAACGATGGCCGCCTTGCCTGCTCCGCTCACCACGAGCCTGTGTTGTTCTGGGCGAGTGATGTATGGGCTCCAAAGTCTAGCCAGTGCAGAGGATACTGTACGGATGTAGGACATTTGTCATGGTGGAAGTGGACTCAAACAAGGTGGCGGAGCTGGTATGGAAGACTAAGAGGTGAGACACATTTAGATATGAGGTATATATTAAGTATAGTAGATATGAAGTAAGTGTTATAGATTTGCTACACGGCAAGAGCTTGTAGTTACATAAAGTATGCATGATAGCTGGGGTAGCCTAATGAAAAGGGAGTGCAAGGAGTGAATGTGCATGTGTGTGTGTTGGGGGAGGGGGGGGGGGGGGGGTTATAATTCTCTGAAGCAATATCGAGGGATTGAATGGAGAAAATTAATGGTATGAGGAATGAAGACCATCAGAAAACCCAGGACCAGGAGGAAAAACATCGCTTTCCAGTCCGTCAGCCCACCCCTGCCTCTCCTCCCTGGCCGGAGTAGCTAGACTGCACGGTACGGCGCAACACGTCACAGCACGGACTTCCGCTTAATGCATTCGCAGCATCTCCAGCCGTATTTACTGGCACAAGCATCAAGCTCATTTAACACTGACAGTGAATCACACAGGAAAGGCCTGAGTCATGACCGGCCAGCGGAAGAGGAGCCTGTCCCTGTTAACGTTAGTGCACACGCACACATACACAGACACACAGTCCACCTCCCCAGCCATAGTCACAATACAAAGCAGCTCGAGGGCCAAACCCCAGGGCTTAAATGCACTGAGGTATGATGTTCAGACAAAAGAAAATCAATGCTCCATAGAAAAAAACTGGGGACTTGTGCAATATTCAACCTAGCTACGTTTCATTAGAGGGAACACAAGGCAGGGGGATTCTTTCCAATTTGCAGGCAGACATAGCCATCCTGTATGCTAAAGCAGAAAGGAAGAAAGCAAGAAGACTTTTTAATAAGGCTTGGTTAAGCATCTTGCAGACTGGAAATTTTGCACTGTGGCTCTTTCAGTCACATGACTGGAGGGCTTTTCGGCTCTGCCCACCACTCCCTACCCAACACACTCTCCCTACACACACACACACACACACACACACACACCTCCCCTGAGGAGACAGTCTGAAACGCCCTCCCCCCACCCCCTGCTTCTTGGGAGTGTGGTTCCCTGGGGAGAAGACGAATGATGTCGCCTTTCGGCGTCACCGTCCCTGGGGCACCCCCTCAGCCTACTGATGAGAGTGAATGTGTGTGTGTGTTTGTTTATGTGTGTTTAAAATAAATAAAAGAACAGTGTCACTAAATGACACAGGCCAGAATTAAGGGGAGAGATGAGAGGTACATACAAAGTACATTAAATTATAATCCACTGGAAATCCTGCTTTGCGCACACACACACATTCACACACAACTCTCACATGACAGAGCACTTGGTCCTAGCCCTAGCGAGGCACACCACTGTAAAAATAGGAAATGTGTGAGGTGCAGAGCTGTGCAGACATAGTCTCTTAAACCCACCTCTGTCATTTGTGTTCGTAGTTCCCAGTCTGTGAAGTCAATAGTTGTCCTCTTAGCTCACTTACTCTATAACCTCAGCAGACCCAGTGTAGTAAAAAGAACCATGGCTGCAACATACTGTACAGCCTCAATAAGAAATTGACGAATATCGAGCAGAAATTTGATCATTTCAATAGGAATCTTAAAAGACCCCCACTCTTTCCATCGTGTCTTCTCCAAAAGACCAATGCAAGAAGCAAGAAGGCACCGTCCTGTGCCCCACTCTGTGCTTTGATTGCCTACCTCCAGCAGCGCCTGCCTGGCTAAACTCTTGCAGACGTTCCATGGGGTGATAGCTAGCGGCCCAGTCAATACTCATACTATCACACACTCCTCAGAAGAATACTAATCATCAGTCACACACACACACACACACACAGAGAGACACACACTCCTCTGCTCTATGCAAAGGGATGTGTGGGTGCAAGGCGGCATGACAGCAAGCACAGATTACAGTGTGAGACTTTAGTTCATATCATCTTCAGTTCTAAATGAGTCTCTGAGGGTTAGAAGAGAGGATTTGACAGGGCCTGGGGCAGTCATCTCTTTCTCCCTCTTTCTCTCTCTATCTGGCTATCTCTCTCTCTCCTTCTCTCTCTCTGAACAAAACACCACCAGGACAAGCTGTCATCGCAATGTTTGCCCACTGGAACCTGGCACGCTAGCTGGCTATGGCTAAACCTGACAGACATAACTGCCACATCAAAAAGATGAATGGGTTTGAAGACAGACGTATCACTCTCACCCCCTCCCACCCCACCCTAAACCTACTCACACAGCTCTCCCTCTCTCTCCTATTTCTCTCTCTCTCTCTCTCTGTCCCCTTCTCTGGCTCTTAGCAGCAAAAGAATGAACTTGGTCCTGTGTCCGTTCCACCCATGTCCACCCGACGACAACGAATAGACAACACAGTAAATTGGGGCCATTATCCAGGGCCATATAGGACACTAGAGTGCCCTGTCATGGATACAAGCTATACAGCTAATGCCTAAAGGGTATTTTCACTGCATGTGTATTGATTTGCAAAGCTGCCATAACAGCACTTTCATCACAACTGTCTCACCGACACACAGGGCAAATCACTCGCAACGTTTTTTTCCCCACCTTATACTTTGTCTGCTTTGTGGTCTACTTTGTGTATTAGACTAATCTGTGGGGGGGGGGGGGGGGGGGGTCTGTGAGCAACGTCCCCGTGGTGTCTTTTTCAGTGTAATTTACTTGGTGCTGACTCAGCTCCCTGGTTATGGATAATACGGGTGTGCTGAAATAGAAACAAGAGTTTTATGTCCAAGACACAAAAAGAGAGTCAATGAGGGAAAGAGAGAAAGACCTGGAACAAATGAGCATTAAAGAGGGAAAAGAAAGCAAGAGTGAAACAAAAGATAAACAACGTTATATAAAGAACATTTTTAATGTTGTTGTTTACGTCTAAGCACCATGTAGCAGAACCAATTGACTTTGTCAATAAATTAATTAGCAAAGCAATATTACTATTTTAAATTCATAGACCAGCCTGTTTGGAGACTTGACATGGACATGTTCTCATGTACTGAATGGCTTAGATTCATTTCCACTTGGTGAAACCTCTGAGGTGAAATACAAATAGGTTTTGACAACAAACACGCCACACTGTGTTTATGTGCACAAACCCACAATGATTCTTTCCCCCAGCTCAGAATTCCAACTCACAAGAGATTGACACATTTCTTTTCAAAAATTCTGCATGCTGCAAGTTGCTCCCCCAACATTAAAAATGAATGATAAATGAAAGCTTTATGATATTGCATCTCCAGTAGATTGTCTCTCTATCTCTCCACTGCTAAAGGCTTTCAAGTATTCTGACATGTGCTCTCCTTGTTTTTACTGGAAGGGTAAATCCATTTCAAAATGATGAACAATTCAGACTTCGAACACACATGCTATCCTTTTACATTGCTCTGTGTATTGCTAATGCTTCTTCTGCCACTATTCATGAAATAAATGATTCATTTCAGAACATGTTATAGTGCTACACTAGAAGTCAATTAGACAATGTGTAGCATACTGAAGCAGTGGCTATTAGTTCCATAATTGATTTGTTAGTATGCTGCGTGTGGTCCTTTTGTTAATAACTGGCGAATAGGCTTGCAGACATAAGTCATCCACGGGCATCGTTTGGGTCGTTTACATCCTCCATGGAGCATTGGGGGGACGCGCGACTCGGGCTAGACCTTGTGTTGAAGTTGATGGACCCGTACAGTTTAGTGGAATGCTTGGAATATGCAAAGGCTTTTCTCCGGTACATCTCCCCCTTCCACATGGATATCATCAGGAGAGTGGAAAGCACGACACCACCCAGAGTGAGCAGACAGAGCCCCGCAATCACGCACCTATCAAGGTGTGCCCCAACCCGAGCATTCTCGTTCTCCAGTCTTTCCATCTCTCTGGCTGAAACGCTGTCAGGGTCCACATTAACATCACGGGGGACCGAGTAAGATATAATAACTAGCGAGATTCCAGTGACAAGAAAAGTGACAGCACTAATGAATCCATAATCAACTGATTTCCCGGCACTTTCAGACGTGAGGTCATTCTCGGACATCAGCGAGAGCTCCTGAAACCCATCTGGGCGGAGTTCGCATGAAGAGCTTCGGCAAACGGCTCCGGGTGGAATTTTCCTACTTGCGTTCGGAGTTGCCAGTCGCAAGTTGACATTTTCGTCCACGTACGTGAAAGAAGTTTCCAATTCCTCGTCGCAGCACACCCTGACCTTTTCGGCTCCTTTATGGCCGTGTTTGCCAGGGAGTCCTTTCAAGGGAACCGTCCTTGGTGCTGAATTACATTGTCCTTCGCAGCCAGATACGCTCACTGGCAAACCGCGCTCAATCTCTCTTGGAAGCGCCTCGACGACTGGGCTTTTCGATTTGTGAACGTCCAGCGGATTTGATGCCCATTCAAGGACGAGTGGCGTATCAGATTTTCCTCCTGCTTTATCTATATAAAGTAACTCCAAAGAGGCCATTAGATATCCCCGTTTAGTTCCTGTTAAACCATTGTTTTTCTTCGCACGGTCGCATCCACAGCACACCTAAAAGGAAATCAATGAAACGTAACATGTCACACACCATTAAATTCACAGTTTAAGGCATCCACTCGTGACGTTTAGGGGAATCTAAAGCATTATGATTGCTTGGGCTGAACTGTTTAACCCACATTTCAGGTTTGCTTTACTATAACTGCGTCTACCGCATAACCTATTTTAGACAGTAATCTGAAATACCACAGCTGAAGTTAATTATTGTGCACGAAAGAAATCTTTGCCCCTCTTAAAAGGCGATTAAAGTGTCTGATTAGCCCGCCGAATCGCTATCCAATTAGGAAAGCAATCCGCATAAACCCTCAGATTATCTTTAATTCGGTTTAAAACGCAATGTCTAAACCGTGGTCCAAACTAGGCTGCAGTTCTGATGCGTCTACCAACGTAGCACACGGAACGTGAAGTCAATTTTTTTTAGTAAAAAATGCCGTGTTTGGTACGCAAAATTATTTTTATGCTACAATCGCAAAGTAAGTAACAAGAGTCACAATGTAGCATTTAGCTGGCAGACTTTTGATGTACACCCGTCTCTCCGGCAGATTTCATTGTCACAGTTGAAGTCGGATAGAATACTCCAGCCCATGCGATACAAAACGCGAACTGCGATGACATCGCTCTACTTAAGTCAAAGACATTTACAGTTTAATACTAACCAGTATAGAAAAGAACCAGTACAAACAACCGTGGACTTTTCACAAATACCTTTTGCAGACGTGCATGTTAGCATCCCGGGTTGGTTTCTGTCGCGTAATTGAAAGGAGATCTTGCCGCTGTAGTCCCTCCCACGCACGGCTTGGGCTGCCTCGCTGTGGTGCTGAACTGTGCCGCCGGTACTCTCCACCAGCTTTAGATCACATCAGCCGGTTGTGTAAATAGTCAGGGGAGAGGGAACTTAAAATAGCTGATAGGACTCTGGGTAATGAAGTTCATAATACCTCTGACATACTCGCCGTGTGAACAACTGTGTGTGTTTTTTATCCATTATTTACTTTCATTTTCAGAGCTAATTTTCTAAAGTGAGATTTAGAAAAACACGGCCAGTCTGCACCATCTGGCCTCATAGTGACCCTGATAGCACTAAAGATTACGGCCTGGTCCATCAACCCACGTAATCCATTTTTAATCTAGCGATCTTGCGTTCTCTCCATTCTTACTTGCGAACCACAACCTCTCCTCCCTCTCTACACTATCAGCTGCTGTTGTGGTGATTTAAATGCCTCATTAAAAAAATCCACCAACCACCACACAAATCGCCTTAAAAACAAACCTATAGCGCTGGCACTGAGCAGGCCTCCGGAGCCGCGGTGGAGTAGGGGCACCAAGAGTTGCCAGCCTTGGCCAGAGTCCCAAGAATTTCCTATTTAACAGATGAGTTTGCGGTAGAACGGAGTTTGGCGGAGATTAATATCAGGAGGGCTGGGTCCCGCTGGCGCTCCTGCTTGGGAGTGAAGGAGAAAACGCCCCGTCATGAATGATTCCCTATACATCACTACACTGCACTAGGTAGCTGGGGAGACAGAAGAGCCAGGGCGATGGACTGGCCCCATCTACTCATCAGCATATAAATGTGATATATGATCGGGGTGGGGGTGGGGGTGGGTTGAGGCTTGTCTGGGATTTTTCACTCAGTCACTCATCTGCTGGCACAGTGCTGTGCATTTCTCCAAGGACACATTCACTGTAGCCACTGCAGAGTGGTTGAGAGAAGATCTAATATTCACACTGTGCTCCCATCTCAAGCTCTCTCTCTCTCTCTCTTTCTGTGTGTGTGTGTGTGTGTGGAGGACGTCCCCCTAAATCAAAAATGTAAAAAAAAAAACTCCACAGACTGACACTCCTTAGCGTGACATTGTGCAAGACAACACTGATAATAATAAATCCAACAGCATGTCACAAGTTCACAATGGGACTGCTAGGTTACAGTACATGATTCATTGTTTATTCTGTTCCATGTGTGGAGGAAGAAAATGTTGGATGAGTAATACAAGTCTAAGTGCGGTTGAGTTGTGCGCCCCTTTGTGTATTCCTGTTCTCTGTTCAAAGCTCGGCTGTGCTTTCTTCTCAGAATTAAAACGTCTCATTTATTAGGCTGTTTGATGTGGGTCTGTTTTGTAGTATGTGTGTTTGTGTGTGTGTGTGTGTGTGTGGGGGGGGGGGGGGGGGGGGGGGGGTGGGCATGGGTGGGGGTGGTGTGGGTGTGGGGTGGGGGGTTGGGGGGGGGGGGGGGGGGGGGGTGTCTTGTGTGGTGAGGCATGGGCATGTATGGTTGTGTAAGCTTGGGTGATGACTATGCTTATGTGTTTGCTGTGTAAGGCGTGCTTATGTACATCACAAGTTACACACATGCCCCTACACAGACCCACACACATACATACATACAAATGCTCCCACTGGTGCAAGAAGATCAATACACACAAGTACACTCTTGGTGCATAGATGTGTGAATATATTGGAGGTAGATGTGTGAATATATATATATGTGTGTGTGTGTGTGAGTGTGTGCCCATGAGGTGGGCGTGCGAAGGTTGGATGGAGGACAAATGTAAAGATGCCTTATGAAGTCCTGGCAGACTTTAGAAGTGATCAACTCCAGCACTCACAGAGTTCTGGCCGCTCTGGATTATTCATTAGCTGGCGCTTGAATAAGGCATGCCTGAGCCAGAAGGTGTTTTTGGGAAACAAGCAAAAAAAAAAAAGAAGAAGAAGAAGAAGAAAAACCAGCAGCAGCAGCAGCAGCTGCAGCATTACTTCTTATCTGGTGGGCGCCGGGAATCAGGTTTGGGAAATTAAAAAGAAAATAGAGCAATATATCTATGTCAGAGCAATGAGCAGAATATTAAAGAGGGACAATGAAGATGGAGGAGAAAAGAGAGTGTGAAAGATGGAGAGAGGGGCTGGGTGACAACAGATAGGTTCATTAAATATTTAAACCCTCTCCTTCAAGGCTGATTGAAACGGTCTGTTCTAATCACACTAGCCCTCTTGGCTCTGAAAGAATGAGAGCCTGCCCAAATCTCTTCAGCACTCTGGGAGTCATTTGATTTTTTTTTGTTGTTGTCTCGGAGAATCCACTACTTTAACGTCGCCGGGATGACATGTAAAGAGTGACAACTTCTGACAGGCCTGTTAAAATATTCATACCGTTTTTTTTTTTTCATTCACTTTCAGTCCTTTGCATATTTTTTATATCTTCACATCAATGTTAATTCCTTCATGTCAGACATATTTTACATGTAATAAATTCAACCTACAAATTTAATTAGTCATACTGTGACCAATTAATAATTCTCTTCAGTCTTATGAGTTCCTCACTCACTCTTTATTCATTATTCATCAATCACCCCTTGACTCCATAAAATGTTGATGTGTATGAATTAATATAAGTTTGAGAGTGTGCAACCCCGACCCATCTGCCTGCCTGTCTCAGACATAGGTGTGCATGAGAACATTACAGACACATTCCTCCTGGGATTTATTTGCGTTCTGTCATCCATGACTACGTGCTATTGGTAATCACTTAACAGATTACTGAGGGAAAACCTGCTGTTTCATGCAGCAAGATGGATTAAGCGTGAATCAGGTGGGTGGAATACACAGACTGGGGGTGGGGATGGGTGGGGATAGATGGGGTTGGATGGGAAGGGGGGGGGGGGGTGAATGATGAATGTAATTGAATTTCATGCAGGTGTTTGCAGAGTTTGAAAGCAAATTCCACCGGAGCATGTTGTTTTCTTTTCTGTGCAGCCCTGGCTTCATGGTTTGGGCTGTTCAGCAACAACATCCCATAGAAGGACAGATGGCTACCTGTGACCTGTTGTCGGTCCTGTTCATGAAACCATATGCTTTTGCTGCATGTTGTGACCTGGCACCGGACACAGAGGTATGCTCATCTCACTGATAAATTAAAGTCATAATGTATACTGTGTATGTGTGTGTGTGTGTGTGTGTGTGTTTGTTGATTGGCCAGATTTTCCCCTTGGTAGAGTAATACAAATTAATTGGTGTTTAGGAACTTTAAGCGAATCACCGTTGAGCCCAAGTCCTGTCGGACTAGAAACATGCAGGGTCAGATGTCGCATTGAGCTTTTGTCATTAACAAAATGAAAGAGCTTTGACTCCAGGCCAAACATTTCATTTACTATTTTCAAAACAGCGACTGCCAAGCTCTGAGTAGTTTGTTGGCAGTCAAACCTCGATAGCAAAAAAGCACAAAAGAGAAGCTTTGTGTTTTTAAATCTGAAAAGTTCTCTCCTAATTTCAATTAGAAAAATGAACGATTCAGGCTAAAAGGACGCCATGGATGAATAATTCATTAAATTAACATAACAAACCATGAAATCACTGTCAGGCCTTTATGAACGCTTTCCTTGTTGACTTATTCATATATTCGTCATTTCTTGGCCTGATGAAATTTCCATACCGGAATATTCAACCACATATCACTCGCTGAATAATGATCCATCACCAAGGGTAAACTTTGACCCCCGCCATTGTGATTGCACTTATCTGCCTCAGCAGGAAATGCAATCGAAATTTGCTTGCTTTCATAAAAATGAAAAGGAAGAAAGAAAGAGATGGAGAGAGAGAATGAGAGAGAGAGGACTTGAAATTAGGTTTGTGGTGTGAGAACTTTCTCACAGGAACACAGTAGAATATTCTATTCCAGGCCAGAGGCGATGTGGGGGGGGGGGGGGGGGGGGGACAGTGAATCTAATGGCCTGCCACATTTTAATGTTATAAAATTAAAATTGAGTAAACAAAAACCGCAAGTGCACGCACACACACACACACACATAGAGAGAGAGAGAGAGAGAGAGAGAGAGAGAGAAAGAGCCAAATAAACAAAGGGTGTTTTCAGACCTGCGTGATGTCAAAGAACTTTTTGTGACCTTCGTTACCAATTGCTTATAGATTTATGGCGTTAGTAAAATACATGAAGGAATTACAGCACTATCAAGGTACCTGTGCCCTGTGGATCCCTTTCATATTCCCCAGGTGAGGACAGCTGATTTATGGTCCATCATCAAAAGTTTTCACTGAACTGTTTCAAAGTTGGAAAGACAGATGAGTGTAATAAGACCTTAATGGTTGCTCGGAATGCATGCAACAGCGACGGCTCATCCCATTTGTGTTAGTATAGTTCTGAATGATATTTGTGGCAGCCTTTGGCAGTGATGAGTGTGAGTTTCATGAGAAGGTCATTCTTGTGGTGAGCTGTGCATCGTCGTTGATAATGTCCATGCAAGATCCATAATGTAATTTAGCTTCAAATGATTTTAGATCAAATTTTGTTGTTGTTGTTTTTGTTGTTTTTTGGAGTTTTGTAATCCAGTTATCTGTTTTGACATGATAATTTTGTTTTGTTGGGGTTTTTTTTTGGTCCTTTGGCATAGGCTTGTACCATACCACCTGTGCCATCTGGTTGAAAGCAGACTGTTTGCCAGGGGGATGCAGCTGACACCACTACTACAGTCAAGCATCCTTTCCTTTGATATTGTGTGAACGATCTTGCAGCCAAATGCCACCCTAGAAACAGCTTGTCATGTGCATCGCCTTCACACCCACTGGGTAAAAAAAATACGAAGTTGGGTTGTCAGCGGGCAGAAGTGACAGCAGACAAGGAGGCAGCTTGTTTTAAACTTGAAGGGCCAATGCAAGACAACACAAGGATCCCAAATAAACCCAAAGAGCTGACTCTGCATACTGTAATATTGATATGCTGTAAAGCCAGTGGCATGGAGATGCAGATCAAGACATGTGGTAAATATTTACATGGGAGGGATTAATAATCACATTATGGTGCACTCTGCAGACAGCTCTGAGAAATCGATAGGCAAGGATTTGTCAGAATAAGTAATATATGCGATATGGGAGAAGATGGTATCATTAATTCATGAAATACTGCTTCTATTTTGCCTATTTTATGTACAAATGAAAATAATCCAAACACTATGCCTTCATGTCATAAATGTATGACATCATCTGACACAACATAGAAACAATAATTGATATTCATTGATATACATTGTATCATATGGATCACTGTTGTGGCAGTCTGTTTAGGCATGTAGAAACATCAGACTATAACATCAGAATGTGTAGTCTGGCAACGGGCAATGGCTGAGCTCAAATCCACAGGACAGAACAGCGGTTAGTTTTTTAAAACGGTCTCTGCACAGTGATAAGCCTCCTCTAAGATATACACCTGAACCTGAGAGAAGAGCTAAGGCCGTGTCTGCTTGTTTCTGAGCAAAACCTACCACTAGGGTATGTCTAGATTTCTACAATAGGCTATACCGTTTATGTACTCAGGGATCCCAGATAAAAACACAGACTGGCCACTAGGTGGCAGTAACATTACATATTCGGTTACATTAAACCTTGATGCAGTTTAAGACTCATACTGAGTATTTAAAGAAAGTTTGCAGTCATTCTGGAGCCATCCTGAGAAGCAATCACAGTTATTACTATAACACTTACAGTAATTAGATGAGACAATGATTGGTATTTATTATTATCATTATTTTTCTAACTGCCGCTTCTAAAATATTGGATGAGTTCCCAGGCAATCCTGTTTGCCTGCTGCTAAATCATTTAAGGAAAATGATGATGATAACTGCTGTATTTCAATTAATTATGATTCTGGTTAAAATGTATGACATAATGTCACAGATATGTTCTCAGTGTATCCTTTACAACTGATTAGTGTATCAATGTGTTGCATATCTAAATGTTTGTTCAATCCCGTTCAATTAGCTTGTACAAATTTTGGAACATGTCAGGATATGGATTATATTCCTTGATAATATCTGTGCAGTAGAACCCATTTCATTATCAGATTTAGTTGAGTACCACAGGCCCGTTCTAACTGAGTATCACAGACACATTTGTGTGTGTGTGTGTGTGTGTGTGTGTGTGAGAGAGAGAGAGAGAGAGAGAGAGAGAGAGAGAGAGAGAGAGAGAGAGAGAGAGAGAGAGAGAGAGAGAGAGAGTGTGTGTGTGTTGCTAACTCTGGTTTGGCAGTTAAAGCGAAGGTGCTAAAGAAACATTGGCCATCAAGAGAGAATTATTACACATCAGCAGGGAGGCAATGAGCCCAGAGAGTAATGAAGAGCTGATATGATGGAGAGGCCAGTCACCTCCTTTTGAAAGACAAACTGCTATACATCAGTTATATACATCACTTATATACTGTATAGTAGGAGGTCACTTGGAGCTACTGTAGGCAGGGGGAAAGAGAGGTGGAGGAAGAGGAGAGAGAAAAGGTGGATGATGAAAATGATGATGATGATGATGATGATGATAATTAAAATAATGATGATGTGGGTAACAACAATGATAATGACAATTGTGAGGGTAGTTTTTGGTGCTTTTAACCTGACAAGCCAGACTTTCAAGATGTACAGTCTGGCCATGACCGATAGACCAGGCTCAAAGGACTCAGCAGCTGTCTTTCAATCAGTGCTTGTTTCTACACGCTGATTAGATAATAAGCTACAGATAGGGTAGTAGGTGACTTCCTATAAGGACAAAACAATGTGATTGGACCAAGCAAAGACCTACTGAGGCCCTGGGTACGTCCACATTTCTAGGCTAGGTGACTTTACTTTATAGAGCATATACATTGCATTCTGTTGATAATTTAGAAGCACTTTATCATGTGATGTGTCTCAAGGGCCGAATATTACATAAAGCATAACCACAAACCACTGATACTGAGCAGGCTACATATAATATCTGAGAATGGTGGTAACTGCATGCTCATCACTGATCTTTTTTTGAGAGATTTCTAATGTCGGTGCTATCAGTGTGTGATCAGTGTGTATGCATCTTTGAATAGCCTTTGAATGTTTTTAAAACGAGTGAAATGTTATTATCAACATGAATTTTATCTAGTACCACCAGAATTGTCTTGGTATCAATGGGAGATCTATATGTTATTGATATGTTTTATACGTATGGAGATTGTGCAGAGATTAAACTCAGCCTCACAGCCAGCATATTGTCCTCTGAAGTCTACTCTCACACAGTATGTGATTTGGACTATTTTTGAAGCTATTAGTCGCACACAGTAGGGCTACTTTTGTCACACATTTTTTCACATTTAAAAAACGTCAGGAAGAAATGGGCTTGCAGACTTCGAGGTAAAAAAAAAAGAAAGAAAGAAAAGAAGCAGACCCAATTACCGCAGTGCGTTCCTCTGCACCCGGTCTGTTTCTTGCTTGCTGTGAGAATCATTTAATTCCCTGTATGTCCCGACTCCCGGAGTTCAGACAGCTCTTTAACTTCATCTTATCTCTGAGATGTCTTGCGCCTCTTGGAATCCTCTGGAGGAACCAACTTAACACTCAACATTTCGTGTTCACGTTGTGGAGATCTGCACTCCTCGGTAATAACCTCATTAAACACGGAGCGCCTCGTCTCTCAGGCTTTCCAGGAGCCTTTAATGAGAGCATAAGTAAACAGTAGTCAGAGCTCCATGGGCTGAGAAACACCCATCTTATAAGCCCCCTTAGCTCTGTCTCGGCATCCCAACCACTGTACCTGCACAATAAACCAAACGCACCTTGCTGTTGAATGCTATTAAAGGCTAATCTAAAACAGAGCAACAATGAACTGAACTACTATTTGCAGAACATGCAAAACATTGATCAACATGATTTGTTTTTTTTTTTTACTTGAAAATTTGTCAGAAAAGTTGTCACGCTAATTCGGAATGCGTGTCATATGTACTTCAGCCATCAAACATTCATTCATTAATTCATTCATTAATTCAAGTCACTCGCGGTGGTACGGTAGGCGTGTTCGCTTCCCCTGAGACGCGCTGTGCGCCATAGCTTGCTTCAGTTTGGCCACATTACCATGCCAGAGGCGCGTCTCTCCCGCTCGGCTCTCAGCACAGAGGAGTAGGTTGTGCATGAGAACTATACGGATCAGTGCACTGTGGAACTTTGACTTTTTTCCAAGGACCTACGGTTACTATTACTTTACCCTCTTGTTTTTACTTTTTGTCAATTCAAACAAAACACTATGCCTCAGTTTACGCGCATTTGGCATTCAAAAGGAGTCCGCGACGTAAAACAACTCAAGTCGTAGTTACAGCAACTTTACTTCACAATAATTGTCAAAAGTCGAGAATGAAGAAGAACATTTTTTTTTATCTGCGGTACCATGTTTTTTATTATCAAATATAATTGAATCCATTGCTCTGAATACGCACTTAAGTATGGAGAATGTTACTCTTTTCCAAGACAATCAGACAAATGGAAACTGGACAGACTATACCACTGAGTACAAAATGGTTAGTATCGCTTTGGTCGCCCTGATCTGTGGTGTTGGTATAGTGGGCAATGTTATGGTTATCCTAGTTGTTCTTACGACCAAACACATGCGGACACCCACTAACTGTTACCTGGTTAGCTTAGCAGTCGCCGACCTTATGGTCCTCACGGCGGCAGGGTTACCGAACATCACAGAAAGCTTATACGGAGAGTGGGTGTATGGATATGCCGGTTGTCTCTGTATAACTTATCTTCAGTACTTGGGGATCAATGCTTCTTCTTGCTCCATCACGGCGTTTACAATTGAGCGGTACATTGCCATTTGTCATCCGATTAAAGCGCAATTCATCTGTACACTATCCAGGGCGAAAAAGATCATACTGGCCGTGTGGACATTCACAACCCTCTATTGTTTGATGTGGTTCTACCTGTCAGATTTGACAGAATTAGTGTTTGATAACATTACACTTGTCACATGTGGATACAAGGTATCAAGGAGCCTCTATTTGCCGATATACTTCACGGATTTCGCAGTGTTCTACGTTGTGCCCCTCGTTTTGGCCACGATACTTTATGGACTTATCGCAAGAATACTTTTCCTGAACCCACTTCCAACTGATCCCATAGAAAAGAGCAAAAGGTGGAAAAAAGAGTCATGTTCAGGAACTAAATCACTTGGCACCAAAAACTCATATTGTAGTAGTACTACTGCAACCTCACGCAGACAGGTAAGGTCCTTTTGTTTTGTTTTGTTTTTTTTTGCCTGTGAAAGAGTGCTGAAGCGTGACTGATGAAAGTATGACAGTCACCGTAATGTTTACGGTTAAAATAATGTGGAGACTTGCTTGATGGTCTGTTTTTTCCCCAGCACAACTTTAGCAATGAATAATGTATTCTCTCTCCCACTCTCTATTTCTCCCACAAACATTAGCACAAGCCTTTGAAAATAAACGAAGGTGTCTTCACCAATCAAAACCTGTTTGTGTTGCTTGAATGATTGGGTTGCTCACTTGCTGTAGCCATCAGAGTGTAAATGCAAGCGCAGTGTATCTGACACCCACGGGCTATTGGGTGTCTAACAAGATTGCCATCAAAACCCCACTGCTACTGTGGCCATTGAGAGGTGCTTCAGAGAGCCAGAGGAACAATTCAATTCAATTCAATTTTATTTATATAGCGCATTTTTACAAAAGGCATGTCACAAAGCGCTTAACACAAGAGGCCCAATGAGCAACAGGGGCAAGGGAAAACTCCCTAGCAGCGTTTTTTTGTTTTTACTTGTTATGGTAGAGGAAGAAACCTTGGGCAGTTCCAACGGCTCAAGGGGCTAACCCAACTGCCTAGGGCAGGTTTTCAGTCTCTCAGATGGTGAGTAGTCCAGTATTATTCCATTAGATACACATTACAAGAAAATTTAGGTAAATAAAGTAATATAGGAGTCCCATTAGAATCCCAGGATATAGTCCCATGTCATTAGGCGCAGTCAATCCAGGGGCCAGCTAGAGGCTGTATCAATCATGTCAGGGTCATCTGTGAAGCTGAAGGCAGACTACCCAGGAAGCCAGAGATGCAGGATCAGGCAGTGGAAGGCAGGGGTGACCCTCAGCAGGGAGGCAGTGGCATGGACAGTGGAGTGGGTTGAGGACCATTCATGAGTGCCGCCGGATCACGTTGGAAGAAGGTCCCAGGAGAACCCAGGAGGTGCAGGTGCAGGCAGTGGAAGGCAGTGATGACTCACGACAGGGTGGTAAAGGCATGGAAAATCAGAGAGGAGATGAGTTAGAACAGTGTCCATCAGATTTCAGAGAATGTGAGTTATATTGCATGTGAAACCATATACAGATGCACACCCTCAGGAAAGTGGAGATTCGACGGCATCTAATCCATCTTCATTTAAATTGACATCTTTCAGAAATGAACCTCTTCTGTCCATCCCTTACTGTAACAGATGTGACTTGATAGGGTTAGAAAAAGGTCAAGCCATTATCAGGTCTTATCAGCAGATGAGAGATGGGTGAAAATGGCCTCTCACCAATCGACTGCTTGCTTACAGCATAAATATGCATTAACTGAAGATGCATATAGATGGTCTAATTAAAGACTTTTCCAAATAATCATTTTTTCTATTAATTGGATTTTGATTCATGCCTTGGCCTCACACAACCCTTTCAGATCACGGGGGTGTTTCGTGTCACTGCTGTTATCAAACGTAGCAATTAATTTCTTTTATGACGAAGAAATGACTCCTTTGTTGACCAGTGTGGCGAGGGCAGACAGATTGTATGCTATGTACCAATGCTTCTGGGCCATTATCCATCTCCCCTGTAATCAGACAGCACAGTATAGTTTATTCCTCATCTTGGTCGCTTGTTAAACATGGGAAAATAGGGGTCAGGCTGAAAGACTATAATGACCTGAAGGGTCTCTGTTGCTAACACGGTCTCAGCACCTGTCACATGTTGAGCCACTTTGAGTAGCCTATAGTGAAATGAGAAGTTATATGGTTAGGTGTCCATATGTACCAAAGTTGATGTGGCATCATTTGCAATGAATAAATACAAAACTGACACTCATGTACCTTGTAATAGCTTATTCATGTATCTTGTAATACCTCACAATATAATGACATGCCAAAGTCTGTGGATAAAATGATGGTTGTTTTGGTGCAGGTGACAAAGATGTTGGCTGTAGTGGTGATTCTCTTCGCCCTGCTGTGGATGCCCTACCGCACCTTGGTGGTGGTCAATTCCTTCCTGACGCACGCCTACCTGGACACCTGGTTCCTCCTCTTCTGCCGCCTGTGTATCTACCTGAACAGCGCCATCAACCCGGTCATCTACAACGCCATGTCGCAGAAGTTCCGCGCCGCCTTCCGCAAGCTCTGCCACTGCGGCCAGCAGCCCCCCGAGAAGCCGCCCACGTACAGCGTGGCTCTCACCTACAGCGTCATCAAGGACACCTCCAACGGAGAAAGCCCCGACCATTTCACCACCGAGATGGATGAGATGGCCGCTCATAATGATCATTTCCTCCCAGGCAGAAAAAGGTTGTCTTTTCAGGACCCATCCATACCTAATAGTCAGGTGCCCCTGCACACTGCCTGACTCAAAAGGTTGTGCTGTTTTTGTGTTTTGTTTATGTATCTTAGTGATTCTGTCAGATAACCATCCATTGTATATGATGGTCCTGGGAGACCTGCTTATGTCCTGGCCATTAAAACACAAGACTTTGCTCTTTGTAAAGATATGTTTGTTTGTACAGTGGTGCTGTTGACAAAGGCTCCTGAGGATCCACTAAGATCACCAATCTTGTGCGCACCATTGATGTCATGGGCTGCTCCGACTAAAAAGGTCTTCGCTATTAAGGGATCAGAGGTCTATTAGGAGGGGTCTTAAACAAATGAAGCTAGACAGCGGTAAGCAAAAACAAAAGCAGAGGCAATCCGTAATGCTTTGCTGCTTGGACAGCAGCCTGGCAACTGTTTGGTTAAGAGATTTAGCTGACAGAAAATAAGCCGAGACCATCCAATTTTCCTGTCAGTAGAATTGATGGGCTGTGGCCTGCAGCGCACGTCACTGGAGAACTGTATCCCCAGTCCGCAGACATACATCAGCGCTAAAGTTTGTCACCTGCGGGGCCTGTTATAACATCAGCTTCCCCAGCAACCACACCAGTCGGCTGACCACTCTCTTAATGCCGGGTAGTCTATTTTCCTGTGTAAGTGGTTTTCCTCACAGGCACAGGGCCAACTCAATGGCCCAGCGCAACCGATCAATTTCCATACTTTCTCATCGAGGAATACATTCATGTTATAGATTTCCCATGACAAGGGTGTTTCGTGATGGCAGCAAATTGCTAATAGGCTATAAGGCATCAGACTGAGGTAAAAGGAGAAAGATTGCACCTTATGCGCAGGGATGTTCAGAAGTCCAGTGGGTTTCATTCGGCATTCCCATGTACTGTTTGCTCTGCAATAGAGATTTCTTGGATTTTGAAACCAACCTGGTAGAGAATGAGAGTTTCCGAGTAAAATTCTGAAACCCTAAAAGTGTTCACAGAAAGTTCTCTGATGTCTCTTTAAGGGTGTATGTACAAGATATTGGTATACTGTAAGCCAAAGACCTGGTTTGAAAGGTATGGATTGCCTCCCGTCTCCTTCAAAAAGCTTAAGGAATTGGTGACTTTGTAGTACTAAATAAACGTGAAATACTGAACTGTTGGTGGACGACATAAACGAGTATTCTACAGGTATGCCATAATCACTGATGTTGTGGATCGATTCTGCTCTTAAACTCTAAAATCCCTGTACAGTTTGTGACCTTTGGTATCAGTAGCATTTCAATGTGGCCCGATTCTTCATAGAACTTTTTTGAACTTTGCACTTTCTTCTGAATTATTATAAGCAAACATGGATAAAAGTTGTCATATATTGTCATATGAAGTGTATCTTAAGTATATGGTGGATTGGTTTGTTCCCATATTGCAGCATGTAATATCATTTTGCCACAAAAAGGTCTGATGTGATAACAAAGGCAAAGTAGCATTACAAGCAGCACATGTGATTTCCAAGGAGTACTGCAGTGTATTGTGACCACTGTTCCCATGAATTGTTTTTTTTTTTTTGTATTTTGTACAGTGCTCTTTATCAATAATGAATAAAGTCTCAACGTGATTCAAAACTTCCTTACTGCACATTTTCCTTGGATTTCATTTCCAGTACTGTTCATTGACTGTATTTTATAAGAGTTCTATATGTCCTGTTATGTTATGGCATAAATAAATATGAGAAATGTTAACACTGTTGATTAAACAATATTGATTAATCATAATTATGCTACTTCACTGAACTTTTCAAATGAACTCATGACCTACAGTGTGCAACCCTTTCAATCAGTAGGCACTACAGTGATTTACAAGACAAACTGCCACAAAACATTCACTTAACACATAGGCTTAGGCTATTCTCAACATATAGGCCTACTGTACCATACCTTTCATTCTAAAAATACACTTAGCCCACTCAACCCAGCATTGTCAAAAGTGCATTGCACTGCAAGCTTGTGTGTAAAAGACATAGCTCCGATTGGACTGGTGCTCTAAATAATGGTGGTCCAGTCATCATCAGTCCTACCAGCAGCACCACTGAATCAGCTGTTTTCAGCTGGGCTCCAGAGCTGATTGGGCTCCTCGGACCTCCCCTAAGCCTTGAACATTGATCCCCAGGGACCCTAAAATGGCTCTCTGTTTAATTTCCATGCCTGTCAGCTCTGCTAGCCTATCCAAAATATTGCCTGCAATGATGGACTGTCTGCAAAGCCAATAGCGCGCCGCTAAAAATAAACTCCTTCAGGCCTCGTGAAGGTTTCTCCCGCTGGTGAGATTTGTGAGCGGGTGCAAATACTGGGCAGCCATTCACCATTCTGCAGAGATGCAGATTTCTGGGTTAGCTATATTTAGCATGGGCTTATGTTGGACAGTTGGTCATTCATAGCACAGACAGATGCCATGGTATACTCATAGCCAGAGCTCTAACAAATTAACAAATTGATGGCCTTCTGTACTCTTGCGAATCTTTTGCTGTAGGGAACGCGCTAAAGAGATTTCATATAGTGCCCTTAGCGTCCAGTGGTTTAGGACTTTATAGTAAACTAGATGTTCTAAATGAGCAGCACTGGCCCACCCAAGACTGACTTCCATCTCCTAGCGTATACAGCAGGCTGAGGGCTTTGGCAAGTGATGGGATGCTAATGCCGTTATGGAGGGCAAGGCTGGGTTATTATTCAGACCATCCATCTGCTGTTTATAGAGATGAATATAAAGACCAATCGATACCAGTGAGATTGTCCAGACCCACTCAAATTATAAGGCACTTTTTCAGCACATGGAAAGAGGTGCTGTATCTCTCTCTCTCTCAAAAATGGCTTTAGCCAGTGAGGAGTGCAGATTCATCAACTGGTAAACATACTGTGAGGCAATAACAATCTTATCTATCTTTAGTGTGGCTGTGGGGACATTCCTCAATAGATGAGCCTGTAAACGGCTCAGATTGCCTACAAAGTGTTCACTGCGCCGCTCGGCTAACTAACAAAAAAGGATGGCGTCCATTTCCAGACGAATGGTTCCATATGTGCCACAGAGACATACATAACAGTAACATAACGCAATGTTTAACACACATTAGGCCTTTTATTATTCATCATTCTGAATTTAAAATGAATTCCAGAAGGCTATGTTGTTGTTGTCGTTGTTGCTTTGGTAAGCTTGTAAGCATGGCTCACTGGTGAGCATCGCTCATTATGAGTCATGTTATGCAGCCTACTAAAATCACAGCGAGGAAAAACAAGAACTTAAATGAGCAGCTTTCGCTCAGCGGAATGAATGAAGCATCCGCATGCGCTAGCTCCATTAGCCTCCCCAGTCCTTTGCGCTGTCTACTCCGGCCCACACCCAGCCAGATGCCCCACATCGCTCCCCCCCTCCCCAGCCCTGTGTGTTAGCTCGCGGAGCTCAACTTAACTTGCCCCAAAGAGGATAGCGTCCATGTGGCCCGAGATGCTGTGAACCGAAACCTCATTGATGCTAACCTCACTTAACATGTATTCGGTGCCTTTGCTGGGAGCCAAGGAGAGGAACATATGAGTCCAACTTTACCCTGGAGTATTCACAGGGAGGAGAGGAGCAAGGGTGAAAATGAGGCTCTGGGAAAAGGGAAGGAGAGGGAGAGGGAGAGAGAGAGGGGGGGGAAAGGAAGAAAATCTGTTGAAGATAAAAATGAATAGAGGAATGAGCAGGGAAGAGAAGAGGAATAGACACAAACAAGGAGAGAGAGAGACAGAAAGAAAGCTCATGAGAGTAGGGGGAGGGCGTCACAGGCAGGAAGTGAGAGAAGGGATAAAAAATAGAGAGGGAGAGAAAAAAGACAGAGAGAGAGAGAGAGGATAAGAAATGGAACAGGAAAGGAAGGAAGGAAGGAAGGAAGAGCGTTTTAAAGCAAAGAGCAGGGGACACAGGTGCTGAAGCAAAAGAGGGGGAAAGAAAAGAGGGAAAACTCAAAAAGTATGAAAATAGAAGAAAAGAGAAA
Organism: Limnothrissa miodon; assembly: GCA_017657215.1. Classification (NCBI taxonomy): domain Eukaryota; kingdom Metazoa; phylum Chordata; class Actinopteri; order Clupeiformes; family Clupeidae; genus Limnothrissa; species Limnothrissa miodon. Next base: position 94,899 of record JAGFZM010002010.1, on the reverse strand, counting down.
AAAGAAGGAAAGAAATGATAAGGCCCTGAGATAAATGTAAATAGAAAGTGAGGGAGAGAGAAATTGTGTGTGTGTGTGTGTGTGTGTGTGTGTGTGTGTGTGTGTGTGTGT
>JAGFZM010002010.1:66427-86573 GCA_017657215.1 Limnothrissa miodon | reverse complement strand
CGGATGCTGACTGAACAGTGTCAGGCCTTATGTGCACAGCATACTCCTTCAGTTGTTGTGACTGAGTTTATTTGTTGTAAATTTGTGAGTTTAAACTTGTATCTTTATTTATGACTGTAGATTTATATGTATATATTTCTAAACATGGCTCCAATACACACCAGCCGGTATTAAATGCCTAAATGTGTTTCAGATCCTGTGTGGACTCTAGAGCTGAGAGTTTTTATTTAGCCCCTAATGACACATTTTATCATCAAAGTGACTATGAAGCTGGTAAATGATTCTAAAAATATTGCCAGGTGTGCTTTAGAAATACAAAGAATGCTACTTAATGAAGCATTATTTCTGAAAGCCATTATACTTCGATTCAGCGTGCTCAGCTGTAATCAGAAAGGTCACTTTGCGAGATAATTCAACATGGGTTTCGTGCAGCACTCGCCTAAATAGAGCCTCCCTGTTTTGTATTCAGTCCAAGATGTTCCATAATAATAATTAAAAAGAAGTTAATTAAAAAGGGTCATATTACAAACTGACGCATTGACACTTCAGAGGTTTGGGGAAGGAGAGAAGCATGTCCACAGTGAAATCTTGATTGGTGCACAAGGTGGAACATATGGGGATTAGGGTTTGGCTGATGTACCCAAAGCATGTCGAGAGGCAGAAAATCACACTGATGCAGGGCCTTTTTTGTGTGTTCCAGCTGGAAGATGTGCCACCGTGAAAATAAACAAGCCATGACAGGAGCCATGTAATTACTGGCTCCACAAACACAACAGCGCAGGCAAACAGGGAGATGCATGCATGCGCGCACACACACACACACACACACACACTCATAAAAACACATGCACACACATACACAAAACACACTAGCGCACCACTCACAAATCACTCCATGGAAGACAGTCAGTGGCACACACAAGACAAGGAGTAACCAGCAAAAATTCTTGGACCACACACGTTCTACTCTAGTACAGGACACCAGTAGTCTGAACTGCAGTGGGAAGAATATATATGTGGAAAGAATGTGGCAAGAATATTTCTACAGCCAATAAAAATGTACTGTTTTTTTTACCATTGTGTTTTAATATTAGTTGTGTAATTGCTGAAGCACTTGGAAGCTAGAGCATTTGGCTGAGGTAATGATTTCCGTCTGCACGAATTTCCATGGAGCAATTTCACAGTCAAGAATGTCCAGACTCGGGTCTACTCAAAGGGAATGAGTCTGATCACACCAGGCTACATGTGATGAACGTATAGAAAACATCTTTGGAGTTCTGCGGAGGTCCGTATTTCCACACCGTTTCCTCAGAGTAGGTCAGTGCAGAGCCCGGCATTGCAGAAAGGTCACCGCTTGCTGTGTGAAAAATGTCATATGGTCGTGAGGTGCCCTGTTCCCGTTCACTCCCACCTGCCAAAAGGCGCCTGGGTCGCAGCCCACTTCAGAAGTTCCCGACAGAGGTCATGAGATTTGAACCAACAATGCAACTGAAAGGGAGTCCGGAGGAAGTCCAGAGACTACAGTAAATGCCAAGAGTAGACTTTCACTCAGTAGCTTCTCTAAAGATACTTGGACACACTGCCATACGCTGTACACTACATCCTCTCCAGCCTTCCCTTAGAATCGTATCTACATCCATCCACTATCTTAATTCCTGACTGGACAGGTCTGTTTGTTTGTTTGTTCTGTTATCTCCAAGCTGTGTTAAACAAGGTGAAACAAAGGTGTAACCTATTCTGTATCAGATGAATGAAGAAACTGAAAAGCTATTCAGAAACACAGAGAAATACTAAAGCTGAAAAAACTCAGTATCCAGAAGCATCAACCTTTGTGCTATCAAAGAATTAGCAAAAAACTGGTGGAGAAAACATAAAAGCAAGCACTTAGCACTCCACATCAGTTATAATTTTACTGCTTTTGGAGAGAGGGAGCAGCTTCAGCCAACACACCTTTGTGTTTGTGTTCGTCAGACTTGAATATATGAATCTCTAGAGTGCAGATTCAATCAAAATGATGGGTCCAGTCACATAAATGCCAGCATTAACATTTACTGTGTAATGAGTCTGTGTAAATGTTGCCATGGAGGGGAAAATGCCCAGCTGACTGATAAGTAGCTAACACGGGACTTATCTGGAAAGACAAGACATGGTTCGCTGGAAATTCACAACATATATGAGAGATTCAGCAGGTGCGTGTGGCATGATTGCCTAGCTAGAATTAATCATTAACTCTCTGCATTTCTATCCTGGATAGGACTGTTTGGCTGATAAGCAATCACCCATGTCCTGCCCATCCACTTATACTGTATTGCATAAGGCACTTAGCTAGATGAGTGGTGGGTTCCCACAAAGCGACACTATGCGTTCTGCCTTTATTCGGATATCTCGCAACATGACATCGTCACAACAAATTCGTTTGATGCTGTAGTGGATGGTGGTGTAGGCTAGATGGGCTAGACGAGCTTATGCCTTTCCAAGCAATCTTCCAAGACATGCATTTTTAATTATGCAGTTTTGTGTTCTGGGTGGAACACTGCAAAGATGATTTCACAGCACAGCTGTGCTGCCTACATTCAGTAACAATGCATTTAGCATGTTTATAAGTGACTGACAGGATCATTAAAAGGCTTTGGTGCCATTTGAAAGTCACCCCACTGTAGTCAAAACCTCTGTAGGGCTCAAGGCATGCGTTCACACTACACCTCATTCAACCTCATTCATTTGGACTTTATTTTTCATAATTTGAACACAGTCTACCAAACTCCAGTAAAGACCTGAGATTTGTACTGATCTGAACTCAGTAATAAAACACAGGACTGAGGTACAGTTTACTACTACACTGTAGGTCCCAGTCTGGTTTTTCCTCCCATATAAATATGTACTTGAAATGAAATCAATTCATACAAATCGCCATCAATTGGCACAACCTTTGTTATGAATGCAATTGAATCCCAAACTCAGAAATAAATGCTTCTGAGAAAAAATATTAATTTAGCATAAAAACATTTGATAATATAAACAGACACGGGTGCCCAACCGAAAAATGCACTGTTAACTGACAAGCTAAGTCAGGTATAGCATAATAAGGATCATTCTTGAATTTGGATCCGTTACATGTACAAAGATTAAAGGCAAGCTAAATGTGTTCTCAGATCGTAGGCAACCAGAACTATACACAACACGTATATAGTGCATAATGATGAATAAAGGTAGTATAGTCCCACAAATGATCTATCATTTTCTGTGTACAACTGTGGGATGCCTTTGTTCACATATAGACATAACACTTAGACATACAGCATGAAGGGCACCTTTGTTTCACCAAGTCCAGCGGTATTAAATTATTACAGTAGTGCGGGTAGCAGTACATATGTAGCCCACATACTATATAAGCCTAGTAGTAGGAGCTTCTGCCAGGGGATTATTAGATTAATGTAGATGTGTGTGTGTGTGTGTGTGGTAGGTGAAGGTCAAGGTGAGAGCAAGATGGAAAGGCCTGACAAGGGCAGAACAATAATGGACAGTGTGCTGATTGAAAGCCGCATCAGAGACTCCTGAATGTGAGTGAGGAAGGCTAAGGTGCTGCCGTGACACAGATTGACTTGGACTTGGCCCTCACAAGGGCATGTCGAACCCACTGACGTACAGTACTGTAGGGGTGGTCTGTGCTGAGACACCAAACACAGCTGAAAATGTCTCTCTGCTGGCTTACAACATTAGTGAAGACTGTGCGCTGGTGTGTTTGCATTTAAAAGCCAGGCGTGACAGATTAGGGGATGACTCTCTGGTTTATTTATATGACAGAAATGAACAAATAAATTAACTAATCAAACTGACATCTTTTGACGGGTCCATTACTGCATCCCACACACTCCTCCATTTGGAGAGCATTCTGGTGCTTTCCTTAATGCACCAGAGGTGGTGTTATAAAAGAGATGTAAAAAGGGCTGTCTAGAAGAATTTGTCACTGGTGACTGTGAACCTGGCATGGCTATTACAAGGCATGCCCAAAAAGGGCCTGGGGCCTTGGGGTGCTTGGGACCACTCTGATTAATAGCAGGGCCAGGGGTGATGGATTGATCGTGTTTCATTCCACGGGTAAAAGAATAAAAGACCAAGCCTGCATCACTCTATGTAAGAACAACAAGACAAAGTCTGCAAGACATAGTTGTGTGTGTGTGTGTGTGTGTCTATCTATGCCACAAGCAGTCTAATAACATTTTATGTTAAGTTATTAAATCAAATCAGTTGCTGCAGATGCCCCTCAAATTTCCATAACATTTCATTTGTCGTGACATAAACAAAAAAGTGATATGTTTAGTGCAAAGTTCATGTATTTTTTTTTCCAAATTGACTTTTTATTAGTTTAAACAACATCAACGAAAGCAGCAACAATAACAACAATGAAGGGTCTGGTAGACTGACAAAAGGCTCTGGAGATCTGATGTCTCACTTCAATTCTCATCCCACTCACTCCTCACACCCCCGTAAGTCTTTTCTTGTTTCTGTTTGGCTGGTCCATTGTTTCTTGTTTCTTCACTGAGCACCGTTCCAAGAACAATATGGACCTCGTCAGGAATTAATGTACTGTGGCCGGTCTTAAATGGGCTTTTCCTCGCTTGCATTTGGGGTTAGGGTTGATTGTCTGGGATTACATTTGCTGGCCAGTCTCTTTCCATTTTGTCTCATGCGCTCACCTAGGTGCACCGCTTGTTTAGCTTGTGAAAGCAGAAAGGGGGAGAAAAAAAGTGAGGGAGAGAGAGAGAAAGAGGAAGAGAGAGATTAGATGCTGTAAGCAGACAAGCAGACAAAAGGACCAGTCTAAACATTTTCCAAATTTTCCTATTCCTTTATAGCCTGCATGGTGAATGTCCCTGACTAAACAAGGATAAAGATTTTAAAGACAAGATTTTGCTTTTCTCTTCCTGTGTTTTTTGATTGGTTTTCCCTCATTTCGGTGTTTTCATCACTGACCAGAGGTGGAAAATCAAGTAAAAATCCAGGTACAGAAAGTAAAAATCCTGCCATGTTTTCTTTCTAACACAGCTGATGGTAATGAACATTCAAGACAGGTAGATCAGCTACTCACTGAAGTCACCTGTGTTAGACGGAAAACATGGGAGGATTTTTACTTTCTGAACCTGGATTTTTACTTGATTTTCCACCTCTGTCACTGACTAGCACTACACTTCTTTATTTTTGCTATTCTTGATTAATAAATTAAATTATTATTTCCTGGCCTCTTCCTGGCAGATTTAAAGAAATGAATACATCCGTTTGGGCTACAGATAGGAATGCTTTTCTTTTCACCACTATTTTGTGATGAATTTATGTTCTGATTCTGTGATTCAATAGGTAGTATAATATTTAGTACACTAAGCTGAATACATCAGTGAGGTTAACACATGATTTTGTTTTGAAAGGTGCTGTATGAGATTTTAGCGCAATTTAATTTTTATCTCAAATCCGGTCTCGAGTGTCAATACAGGGGCTGTAATAACTCAAACCTGAGTGGTGTATTTGAAACGAACGCTAGCAATAGGGGGATAAACCTAACAAACAACGAGCCGATGAGCAACAAGATGGGGTGGTAGTTAATGCGTATCATCTACCAACTTTATTGTCGATTGGTTGGGCGTGGTTTGTTGTGTTTAGGTTTGTTTGAGTGTTCGTTTGAGTATTCCAAACCCTTTGTTGATTTTCGAGACCAGAGTTTTTCATAGTGTATTCATGAGGCAGAAAGCTAGCCGATCAAAGTGAGATGCCTACGATCTGAGATAAAAATAAAATCTCATAGCACCTGTAAGTTAGCATAAACTACTGACCTTTATTTCTGTTACACAATCTCTTACTGTTACACTATTACTGTACATAATGCTGGGTGGGCGCTTTGATTCAATTTTCAATTGGTTCTGCCTTCAATTTGTGTTTGCTAAGGAACAGAGTCGAGGAAATCAAGGTCTTTGGAGAGCACCTTGACTAATGTAGTGTAATATTTAGCAGAGGTACTAGGCGGAGCTAGTCCTTTCTTTCTGATCAGTCTCAATACGTAATTGGAAGTCATTACAAAAACAATGACATTAAAATGACAAGTTTAGACTATGGAGACCTGTATGAGGAAAGATACATTTCTCTTTGTCTCACATCTACCTCTCTCCTCAGTGACCTTTAACTGAGATCATATCTCATCTAGATGACAATCGCACCACTCATCAAGGTTTCTGAGAATGATCTCATGCTCACATTTACATTTACGCATAGATGCTTTCATCCAAAGCGACATTTGTCAATTAGTTCAGGACCTGTCTTCCCTAGAGCATTGTAGGGTTAGGTGCTCAAGGGCAGCAGGGATTCAATTTCCAGGCTACTAGTATGCTGGCCAACTTCCTTAACCACTACCCAATCACTGCTGGGTCTCACTCATCCACTTACATAGCAGGTATAACAGTTTTCAATACGATTTTCAATACATACAAACAGTACACACCACTAAACAGAATCATAAAGCAAAGCATAAAGCGAATGCACAAGAACTAGGTCATTGATTCAGGTTTGTGCTACTACCAAAGTGTACCATTTTAAGCTATCTTTGAATGCTCCTCTATCAGCAGGGAGTATTCATGGAGCTACATCCTAGCTTTCTTCAGCTTCATGTGTGCTATATGGGATGCTGGGACTATGATGTGTAAATATTTGTGTCTGTGTGTTTTTTGGGGGTGTGGGTGTATGTGTGTGTGTGAATGACAGTTCTACACACCTCTTTGGTAAACACAATTCTTAAAAGTTCAACAAGTTATTCCACTAGGGCTCTCTTACTGTTAATCAAGTTGGCTATTTATGCTAAGATCTATTAATGAGTGCGATGATAGCATGTCCTATGCTGACATCTGATTAACATGCCCATTGGACCATTGCCACCCCCTGCCCACCCACCCACTCACTCACACACACACACACACGCACACACACACAAACCCCATTAACCTCCTGACCATGGGATATCGAGCCTTTAACAAAGTCCCTTGCATTTCACTTTATTACTTCTCTGCATGCCTTACATAAGGACAGACATCGCTAGTGTTTGGCACATTGTTGTCACATTCATATTTCATAGCTCCTGTGAGGGGAGATTTTTGTAGCATACGAGAGGTGGCCCATGTCTGCCGGGGAGAAACCGCGGGGTGTCTATCAAAACAGACGAGGCGGCTGCGAGGCAGAACAAAAGAGCATTGCTTTTCTGCGCGTCTGCTGGTAATTAAATGCTGATACGGGACTTAATGCGGCCGCGTCTGTCTGTCATGAGGCAAAGTGAGCGAAGACAGACTCGCTAATTAAATTGAGCACGGTGCCGAAGGAAAGAAATGGAATGAGAGAGGAAAAAAAAAGAAAACTGGCAAAAAAAAAATAGCTACGACAAACAGTTTTGAATTTTCATGCCATAATTCATACAGCTAGACATAGTTGCTTGAATACTAATGTGATTGTGTGTGTGTGTGTGTGTGTGTGTGGGGGGGGGGGTCATGGGGGTATAGCTGCTTACTCAGCTGGCTCTGTAGGTGGGTGTGGGGGGCAGTAGTGCTTATTAAGTATGGCAACGGAAGGGTCAAATATTATGTCTAGGTGCCGGTTTGGTACTGGTGTCTGTGAATGTTTGGATCAGTATGGGTGCCAAATATGGGAATATGGGAAGATGTTTGTGAAAGCTTGAGTGTGTGCTGATATGTGTGTGTGTGTGTGTGTGTTGGGGGGACTGCTCCCTGGTACTGATGCTTTTATGGCTGGCATTCTGGCTGGCTGCTTGTGATGGCTTGCATTCTGAAGTGTTCTCAGAGCTCTGCGGGCAGCATTCTGCAGCCCTGTGAACTCAAGCTGTGCATCAGCGCCTTGGCAGTGTGAATGGCATATCACTATCTGCAATGTCACGGCTGTGCCTTACCCTTCACACACACACACACACAGAAGCTTGTAGGTACTACATGCTCAGCAAACACACATGAAAGCACACACACACAAAGAAGCACGTACAGTGCATACACATGGACGGACGCGAACACTCTTACTCATACACACATTTTCCCTGCCTCTGTCACACTTTCTGTCTCCCCCTCGTTCTCTTTCTCTCTCACAGTCACACACTCACACACACTCAGCAAGTTCCTCTTCACAGTAATCAAGGCCCACACATTCTCACATAAAGCAAACCTTTATTTCCCCATACACTTTTGGGCTACATGTGCCACTACTGCTGGCTGCTAATGCTGTTTAATGTTTAATGATGAGTTTTAGAGCAGATGAGAGGAAGCTGCTTTCACCACTGGTGAGACTATTCATTCTGAGAACAATAAAAAAAAAAACTAAAACACACACATACACAGAGACAGTAAAACACACACAGACACCTCCTCTCTGGAACCTTTTGGTTTCTGTCCCATGGGGTGCATCTGGGTGCTCAGAATGGGAGCTTGGGTGCTCAGAAGGGGCTAATCCTTATAAAATATACCCTCTGTAAATGGCATAGAATTGAATGTTGAAAGTGAATGGAATGGAAAATGAGGCGTATTATTGATGTACTCCCGCTGTAATGGTGGTTAATTACAGTCTGCAAATGTCACCAGGGTTGATTTGGTAGCATGATGAAACTAAAAATGTTTTGAATATGTGTTTTCCTCAGAGGGCCTATGGCAAAGTGCCACTCATAAAATGCACTCAAAGTGCCATAGATGTCTTTTAAAAGTGCACGACAAATGCATCTTCTGTACTTTAGCCATTTCATCACCATGCCTTCATGTGTTGTGTGTGTGCCATGAAAGATATATTCATTGCCACGGCAACGCTAATGGTGGCTTTGGAGACTCATTGCTCCCTCATTCTGTGGAGAGAGAGAGAGAGAGAGAGAGAGAGAGAGAAGGAAAGAGTAACAAAGATGAAAGGTTGAATAAATGAGCACTGATTCACAAAGAAAGGGTAAGAGCAGCAAGAACGTACAGTATGGAAGGACACCTGGACCAGGGGGAAGTGATTTTGCACGTGACTTCACATTGCAATCAGAGGACCTTACTTGTTATTACCAGAGCCCCATTAAAGGAAATGAAAACCGAAAAAGACAAAGAGTTTCCTCTTTAACACACCAGTTGCCGGAGCACCTTCTCTTCATAACCCAGGTGATCACACAACAGTGAGAATCAGTGCTGGTTTGTTTTTATCTTTTACCTTGGCCAAAGTCCCTGCTAATGATCCGATTTGGCATCCGATCCGTTCATTGCCCTGATTGCAGTGCTAATGGAAAGTAAACAGTTGACCTGGGCATCGACTCGCCCGCGCTTCCAAGCTAGCAGAGCTGCTCTCTGCCACGGCTAGCAACTTCATTAACCCAGGCTTAATTGTGCACCTGTGGTATGTGACGGTAGCGGCTAATATTAGTGGCCTGGCCTAGCCGGCACTGGCAGAGACAGTCCAGTCTGGCTGACTGCTTACATCAGAGGAGACATCAGGCTTGGCTGGACAGGGGCCCACGGTGATACACTGGCTGACGGCATTTCTATGTCCAACTCAGTGATTCGGTGTGAATATTATAGGCTGTGGCACGGCCTGAATAGTGAATATGTGTGTGTGTGTGTGTGTTGGTGGAAGGGGTTTGTTTGGGGAGCATTGCATAGAAGGAACCCGGGAGCTCAACGGTCATAGCAGTTACCTTTGATTAATGTACGCTGCTCAAAAGCTTTGGGGTGGAGGGGAGGTGGGAGGTAGGGACCAAAATAAGCGGGTGTGCAAGCAATTGTTCAGTTTAACGATCTCTCCCACCACTCCCTACCCTTCTCACAATGTCTGTAAGCCCCTGTCTGTAAGCAAGCAGACACTCCCTCTCCATGGACCTGTCACTCAACATCAGGGCTCCGTTCTTGCCTGATAACTACATGATCTCCGACAGCAAAGCAACTCTGTGCGCAGCCAGGGATTACCGATGGGACCAGACGGCATAAACCGAGCCCGCTTGCTCTCCGAGATGAGAGTATAGATGGATCGAGGCAAGACGGCCGGCTGGGAGAAGGAGATTTACGAGGCCGGTGAGCCGCAGACATAGCAACCGACAGAGAAAACAGAATAGAATAGAGCATTAAAAACATTTCTGAAGTCGCTTCCTTCCTTCCCTCCTCATCCCTGCCGCCGAACAACATTCAATATCGTAATTTCCTTCTGTTCCTTGCTTTACAGATAATTGGGGAAACCATTGGAGTTAACACCCACTTTACTCATTTTTACATCAATAAAGCATTACCCTACAGCACTTAATTACTTATTAACCCAACCGTAGGTGATTCACCATGTGAAGGATTTAGCTTGAATGGCGTTAATTAAGTGGACCCAAATTGAAAGCGCCGTAGATTATTTCACCCTAAAAGACCCTGAACTTCATAACTAATTAGTAGCCCTGTTCTATTTGATTGATGTTGAAGTCTATGGTCTGGGGCAAGACTGCTTTATTAAGGTTTTTATGATCCACTATAGGAGGCCAGACCTAGAGTACAATACAGTACATATAGTGCATTTAAAAACATCATGGAGGACTAAACTCATAGTCATACTGGATAGGCTCAAGCTCTACCAACACAGATCTGCTGTTGACAACAAGCCGTGCGTTATTCCGGACCAAGTCACAGGTTAGGCTCCCTCCATTAACACAAGCCATTTGTCAACCGGGAACTAACCAACACAACAAAACGACAGTGGTTAATGGCTTGACATTTAATTTTACTGTTGCTTCATTGGGTTGATGGAAATGTTTGGGTTTGAAATGATTGCACATCTCCAAACATATTTTATGGGCACGGCCCTTCACAAGCTCATTAAACAGAACCAACAGAGCCATTCACCCTCCATTTGCTGTTGCAGATATGGCTATGATACTTGTAACTCTTATTAATGAGCTATGGTGGAGGGCTTTGGAAATAGATTATCATAATCTCTTTATAACCTCGTCAGTATTGCTGTTGTAGTGCTTGATTCTAGATAATCACTGAAACGCAACGCCATCTGAAATGGGGTTTAATATAAATAATAAAAGTGTGGGTACTAATGTGTTGGAACAGGCAGTCATGAGCAGGTAATAACATTGTGGGTAACTACAGCTGTAAAAGTTACCAATTAAGACCATGTAACACATCTGTAATTGACGATGTACCGCACTGCACTGCAATGACAACAGTGATTTGAATGTGTGGGCATGCACTTGGACTTGGACATATCAATATGTATGCAATGGGTTCCCAGTAGACAGAGTAAGCAAAGTCATTCATGGAGCAAAAACACTGGCATGATTGCTACTGGCCGAGGTACGAGCAAGCATCAGCATGTTTCAGAGTAACATCATTGATTTATGGCAGTGGGAACGTGAGGGTGAAAGAGAGGGAGAAGGAAAGGGAGAGGGAGGGAGAGAGAGAGAGAAGGAGAGGTAGATGGAGATAAGAGGTAGCTCTCTCCCCTCTCTCTAGACCACTGGCATCTGCTGGCCTTGTCTTCATTAATCAGACTTTATGCCATGTGCCGAGGAAGATCAGAGGGGGGATGTAATGGCCTCTCTCAGGACCCCACCGCTGCAGAGGCACGGCTGACTCTGCGGCTGCCCGATCGCACAGGTGCACCTCAACCCAACACACACACACACCAGCAGCAGCAGCGGTAGCAGGGGTTTAATGGACCTTAAAGGACAGGGGAGACGTGGCCCACTCGCGGGCCACTGCCTTCACAGTTGAAAAAGAGAACCTGGGAAAGCAAAGAAACACCCTGGTGGTCTGATCAACTCAATCTGACTCCTGTCAGAGCACAGCACATTATTATGCTGATGGACACACACATGTGGTGTATATATTTAGAAAAAACTTTAGTTCTATTTGATATGGTAACCATGACGTGTTGTAGTGCATATTCTCTACAGTAATGTTGTTGGTAACTGTTACATCATGGGAGCTTTTTTAGTGGGCAGTTTTTCTGTCCCGTGCATGCAGTGGTGTTGATGCATTTCAGGTTCGTTAAGATGATGTAAAGAGAACTTGTTTTGTCAATACTGTTAGAGAAAAATGGTGAAATAACATTAATCATGCAACAACATACAAGGCCATGTATGAGCAAGAACAAAGACTGGACAAACTGTGTCCTGTGAAAATGTTGCAAAGTAAAGACATTTGGTCAGGAGATGCTTTACGCCTCCTGTCCCATGGAAACTTTCACTTTTCTCCATGTGACATGGGTGTCAACCAGAAGACGTACTTAAGCTAGAACAAAAGTCTGTATTAGTTAGAACTTGCACATTTTCTCCAGCATATTGTAGTCTCTGATTGTCATATGCTGTAAGAATATAAACTTACCATTAAACCATTCAAAATCTCCTAGTGGCTCCATCCTAAATGAACACGCATTTTTACACTTTACTCTTACAATGCGCATTAATCAACAAAACATTTTTCTAAAAAAACACAGGAAGCTTGCTTGTGAGTGCACACCACTGACGTCAACCAACACAAAAGCAGCAGGATTTTTGTGTTTGAAAAAAAAAAGAGCCTAAATTTAACATCCCCTGCTATTCTTGCTAATCAGGAGCTTTTCATGCACTTTCCTGATGAAAAAAAATAATCTTCGAGTAATACACAGATGACTACATGCTGACATTCTCATGTTCACACACACACATACGCGTCGTACTAAAATAATCTTTGCTATTCATCGCCTTTTGAAGAAGTGCCAAAACCCCCAACACACTTCTTTCAGCTCCACAGAAAGTGACAGCAGGTTGGCACTTAGGTGCCCCTGGCTTTAAGTCTAAGAAAGGGAAGCAGGAATCCCTAGAGCTTGTCTTTGAGTAGTCTTACACATGTCCTACGGAGAGCTTCCAGTAACCTTTCCCGAAAAAGTAACTTCCTCACAGACTCATTGCTATGAAAAGGTGCTAAGGAAAGAGCAGGGAGGGAAACAATAATGAGAAATGACAGCCCCTTTTGAAATGCCCAAAGGGCACATCCTGGTGCCCACATCAATACCATTAAATGGCGACAGCGGCCTCCGTTGAAGATGTCGTATCAGTCTTTGTACGTGCTTCATGAAATGGTCACTGATTTCAAATTGCGTAAAAAATTGAATTTCCCCTCCTCAGAACATGCCCCAAATGGGTTTAGAAATGTCCGTGGTTTTGATGTTATCATCCTTGAATGTTGTAGAGGTCAAATGGAGTCCTTATTCTCCTGCTGTATGACCACACGCAAAGCACCCGCTATGAGAAGGCAAAGCCTCAGCCACAGTAGGACCAACAGCCTCAAAGGCACGGTCGGGCAGGTGTTCAGATGGGACGTGTGGGAGTGTTGGGAGGTGCTGTTTATTGGTCCTGAGGGAACGGATGATGAGCTGAGGGTGCATTAGATACGACAGATACACAGAGACCAGTGTTGGACCGGGAAGTGAAGTCTACAGTTACAATGAACTAATGGAGAGGAGAGGTGTGAGGTGAGAGCATGCCGGTGGGGTGGCGGTGTTAGGATGATTCTAAGTGATGTGTTTACCTGTTAAAAAAAAATAAACATGAAAAAACAAGTAAATAAAAAACAACAGATTCATGTGATAGAATGAAAATGTTTTTGAAACAATGCATGAAACATGTTTGATTTCTCTCATAGAACACCTCTCTTTGTATTGCATACACAATCCACATGCACTCAAAGCAATATGTCAATATGCCGTGTTATTATGGAGCCTATTTGCATAGAAACATTGACCTTGTTCTGCACTGCTAAATGAGGCCCATCCATCATCCCTATCCCCACAATGAATATTGTACAGAAAGGTGTGATGCTGTCTGTCGGAGAGGGAATTGAAACACTGTCTTGCAAATGCACGCTCCACTGCTGCTGTTGCTTGAATCTGATATTGTGCAGTGCAGTACCTTGAGTGAGTTGTACGGTGTGCTGGGGCGATGTTAATAGACTATGCTGCTGCTGTGGTATGCCTCTGCCTCTGCTCTCTACTCTCCTCTGGGGATAGAGTGAATCATCAAAACTCAAGACGGATAAGAAAAGATAAGCAAGGGTTTGAAAATGTAAACGCACAACAGAAATGATGTTTGTGACTTATGGAATAGAATACTAAATGCAAAAAACCCAACTACATATACATATAAGTATATAAATGTAAATAATTATATGTCATTTCCATTTTCCCCCATATACTGTAAGTGGTAACATAGATTATGACATGTGAACTCCATCAAGATGTTTTCCCTGAGCAGCCTGTACAGCTGTACTGTAATAACCTTATTAGTCTCTGCTGTGACCTGTATACACATCACAAATAATAGAGCTACCACGTGCATTCAGCATATGGAAACGTTACGGATACTAACGTATCCTCGGTTCTCTGAGTGAGAAGCCGAAACGTACGAGTGGATGATGCCTATCATCTCCTGCTTTTCTGAAGTCATTTTAAACCAACCCTTTGAAAAAAGGGCAGTAAGCGCACTGACGCGCGCAGGCAACTACTTAGACAGGCCTGCGTGACGTCAGAAAGTCTATATATTGACTGCGCTTACGCTTCAGGTCCTCTTTGCCAAGTTCGCCAGCGTCGGCGATTGAGGCCCGAAGCGTACGTTTCGGCCTCTCACTCAGAGAACCGAGGATACGTTAGTATCCGTAACGTTCTCTTTCGTTTCGAAGCCGAAACGTACGAGTGGATCACTACAACCAAGCCTCAAGAGCCCTACACCAAGGAGCCCGAGGTGGGAAGATCCATGGGACCGCCGCCGGGCCCAGAGAGAACACTCTCTGCTACACCCGGCCTGGTGACGTCCAATGCGTAAAAACGCGCGAAGGTGTTGCCTGAGGCCCACGAAGCGCTCAAGCAGATATCCTTCATGGGGACGCCTTTCCAGAAGGCCCAAGAAGCCGCCACTCCACGGGTGGAGTGCGCCCTGACATGAACAGGCGGAGGAACACCCGCCGCCTCATATGCCAGACGTATGGCTTCCGTAAGCCAATGCGACATGCGTTGGGTAGACAAGGCCTGACCCTTGGCACGCTCGCCATGGCAGACGAACAACTGGTTCGTCTTCCTGATGCTCTGCGTACGCGTCAAATAGGCACGAAGCGCTCTGACTGGGCACAGAGTAACGGGCACAGAACTGCCCGCCTCAGGAAGGGCTGCGAGCTCAATGACCCTCGAACGAGGGTCAGTGGACAGCACTTTCGGGCGACAAAAAGGGATTTGGTCGCAGCGTGACCCGCGCGTCACCTTGCGTGAACTCAAGACAGTCAGGACTGACCGACAAGGCAGTCAGATCGCTGACACGCTTCACCGAGACCAGAGCGAGCAGAAGCGCAGTCTTAAGGGAAAGCATCTTTAGACTGGCACTTGACAGAGGGTCAAAGGGCGTAAGGGCCTGTCCGCGTAGGACAGTGGCCAGGTCCCAAGTAGGGACCGAAGGGGAGGAAGAGGGGCGGAGCCGCCTGACGCCCTTCATGAAGCGCGACGCAAGGGGGTGAGCGCCTGGGGAAACGCCAGCATAGCCAACATGGCATGCTGAGATAGCTGCGAGGTACATCTTCAAAGTAGAGGGTGTACGACCCTGATCAAACAGGTGTTGCAGAAAAGCAAGCACCTCGCCAATAGGGCAGACTAGAGGATCACAGCCTCTGTCTCTGCACCACGTGCTGAAAACACGCCACTTCAGTGTATATAACGACCTAGTGGACGTCGCTCTAGCAGCCTGAACGGTCTCTATCACTGCGTCTGACAGGCCGCTCCCTAGGAGACGCGCCCGTTCAGGGGCCAAGCCGTCAGTCTCCACGCTTCCAGCTTGGGGTGCCACAGCGACCCGTGAGCCTGCGATAGGAGGTCTCTCCTCAGAGGGAGAGTCCACGGCTGGCCGTCTAACAGTGAGACCAGATCTGAGAACCAGCTCTGAGATGGTCAATTGGGGGCGATCAGAATCACCCTGTGAGCCCCCGCTCTGATCCTGGCCAACACCTGACGCATCAGAGGAAGGGGGGGAAAAGCGTAGAGCAGACCGCGCGGCCACGGGTGTGCCAGCGCGTCTGACCCTAGCGGCGCATCTCGTTCCAGCGAAAACCACGCTGGGCAGTGAGCGTTCTCTCTCGAGGCGAAAAGATCGACTCGTGCCCGCCCGAAGCGCGACCAGAGGCTGTGCACCACGGCTGGGCAGAGGCGCCAGTTGGTTGCACGCGGAACACCCCTGGAGAGGAGGTCCGCGCCTGTGTTGCGAACACCTGGCAAGTGCGCCGCCCTGATCGACAGGAAGTGGCGAGAGGTCCAGGTGAACAGCTTGTACGCCAGGCGAAACAGGTCCGGAGAGCGCGTGCCGCCCTGGCGATTGATATACGCCACAACAGTGGTGTTGTCTGTACGCACAAGAACGTGTTCTCCTCTGAGAAGAGGGAGAAACTCCTTCAGAGCGCAGAAGACAGCAAGGAGTTCTAACACATTGATGTGTAATCTCCTGGAGGCTGTGCCCCATGTCCCCCTGGCGGGGCGACCGCAGCAAACGGCACCCCAGCCGGTTTTGGACGCATCGGTGGTCACCGTCATGCGTCTGGCTATAGCGCCCAAGGCGCCGCCTCCGGCGAAGGAGGACGGCCTGCGCCAATGCGCGAGGGCTAGCCACATGCGTCTGGACACTAAGATCTGACGGGCGGGGTTCGACCTGGAGGATACACCTAGCTCCGCTAAGGCGAGCTGCAGCGGGCGTAAGTGTAAGAGGCCGAGTGGGACAGCGCCGCCTGCGGCGCATAGGAGGCCCGTCAGTCTGAGACACAGCCTGGCCGAAACGCAGGCACCTAGTCTGAAGTGGCGTAGACACGCCCTGACGTCCTGAAGCCTCTTCGGTGTGAGCGTCGCTCTCATTGAGCGTGAGTTCAGCCTCACGCCCAAGAACTCGACCTCCTGGGAGGGAGAGAGCATGCACTTGCTCAGGTTCACTAAGAAACCCAGACTGTGCAGGTGACGCAAGACCAAGTGAGTCTGTGACATCAACGTCGGATCTACGCGCTGAATAGCGCCCTTTCTCAGGAGATCGCAAAGCTCTTGTCTGAGAGCAGGGGCCCTGGAGGCCCTGAAGCTAACCGACGGCCGAGTAGCCACTGAAAACCGATCGATAAGCCCAACCGGGTGCGGGGACGCCGGGGAAACGAAAGACGACTCAGAAACACACGCAGTAAGCGAGGTGAAAGAGGCAAAGAGGACCTGAAGCGTAAGCGCAGTCAATATATAGACTTTCTGACGTCACGCAGGGCTGTCTAAGTAGTTGCCTGCGCGCGTCAGTGCGCTTACTGCCCTTTTTTCAAAGGGTTGGTTTAAAATGACTTCAGAAAAGCAGGAGATGATAGGCATCATCCACTCGTACGTTTCGGCTTCGAAACGAAAGGGAACCCATGGATGCATTTTGACTATGTGGCAGAATGTGGAAAACGACATGTGCATGCAAACAGACAATCAGAGCAATTAGCAATTATCTCGCTACGATAGTTTATGACTTGGACTGGCGAGGGCGCATTTTGCCCTGGCTTCTCTGTCAAGCTGCTACCAGTGAAAAGGGCACATGGAGGCATAACGGATATCTCCAAAAGAGCTATTTGTCTTGAAAGGACACATCTCGACATGTAACAGGTTTCTCATAAGGGGGAGCCGAGAGCCGGCGGCTCATTGTGTCGCTCAAACCCCCACTCTGTGCAGCCATGAGTTTCCAGAAGTGGATGCTGCGCATATGAATGGGGAGGAAAAGGAGCCTTTCAATGTAGTGCCCAGAAAGCGCTTTTATTTCCTCAAATAAAAAAAAAAAACATGCTGACGAGGAGCACACACAATCAACTCACCATGGTCTCATCAATCCAATTGATGAAGTGACAACTTAGTGTGTAAATAGACATCTGCCATGTATTTACTCATTTAAGTTGATTCAAATTTCAAATAAAAAACATTCAAAGGGATCACACAAAAAACCACAATTAAATATAGAGATTTGTGTATCACCATGAAATCCTTCCTGGTAATGCTGTTTTCACTCAATATGTTTGCCAATATTACTGGATTAAATCACTGCTGCAGTCATCAGTGCAGAGCTGTGATATGTCATGGGTTGCCATTGGGCATAATCCCTGGCACTGTAATACATGTTCTATAATGTACAGCATCGCTAGGGCTTTGCATTTTCTTTTCATTTTGTGTAAAATAGGAATTCTTGTGTGTAATTTTTTACATATTTAAATGTGGCTGAAAATGTAACAGAAATGTTGATTCATTGATTGTGTGTGTGTGTGTGCAAGTGTAGATAAAATAGAGGAAGACGATAAAAAAGCAAGAGAGAAAGAGGAGAGAGAGTACTGTGCTGGTGTGTTGTAGAGGGCAAACCTGCCGGAGTGAAGGCCCTGGGCCAGTGTGCCAACTGAAATGTCAGTCCAAGAGGAGAGTCTGTGAGAAAGCTCCTTTGTTCTCTTCACCAACCATCACACGAGAGAAATGCGTGGCCTTTGGGAAGCAGACATGAGGAGTTGTCCAGGTCAGTGTGGAAGAAAAAGCCTCCCTGGAAAAAGGTTATATGTTTCAGTGAATAGAAATACAGGACTGGCTCCATGGACATTTGAAACCAATGCTCATTTGAAAAATGCTGTACACTTCTCCTACTGGTCAGGGCACACAAGACATTTAATCGTCAGCGTCCCCGTAACTTAGCAGCCACTGTAGTTGATATGCTTGTCTACATAAGCCTTGTGTAGCATGGAGTTACACGTCACTTATTTGAGCTTGATTTCCCATAATTAATCTGCTTTCCGGTGGCTTATATTTTGAAAAGATAGCATAAAGTAGATTTAGTCTTGACCCTGAGCTAGCATTTGATTCAGTGTGTGAGATTTGCAGACAGTGGTGGTGACATAAATTAGTGCACTTTATGAATTTGTGAATGACTATGCAAATGTCGTAAGGACCATGACTTCAGAAGTGCACTTGGCCTTTAAGAGTGACAGTGAAAGCTAAAGTGAGAGAACTAAAGCAGGGACAAAAGACAAAAGATTGGAGTCGCAACTCTTTAAAGAGCTGAATGATAATTCAATTTAAGCAGCAGGTGTGAACAGATTGAAAATGACACAGCAATAAAATTCTATTCTCACTCTCTTTATCTGCCTAACCCCGGCAGTTATTAAAAAGAGCTTGATACCAGTGGTCGGAATCCTGTCTACCATTTGCATATTTATTATAAGCCCCGCGCGAGCCCTATAATGATAGGCTTCATCTGTTTATCTGATATCTCCATCCATTTGTATCCTTGCCTCGCTCGTTGAATAATTCAACAGGCTGCGGAGGGTCAGCCAAGAGAGTGGCATCATCGGAGAGCGACGGCCGGCCGTCAGGCCTCTCTGTTTTTTGGAGTAACTTGTGCCTTATCGCTGCAGGCTATGACAGCTTTAAATGTTAATGGATTGGAGAGGTGGACCGGAAATAGAGAGCTTCACATTAGCATCGGGGATGCAAAGAGAGAGAGAGAGAGAGAGGGAGAGAGAAAGACAGAGAAAGGGAAAGAGAAGAGAGAGAGAGAGAGAGAGAGAGAAAGCATGAGAGATGGGGTCCCGTCGCAAGCTGTCATAGTGTGAATAAGCAGCAGAAGCCGAGAGCCTCTCGCAAGCTTATCTTCCACTGCCACAACTCTTTACACTGTGGTGAAATATTACACCACATGCAAAGGACATCCATTCACTTCAGCTCAAACCGGAGATTCACTTCGGACTGAATAGGACAGTGCAGGATATGTGTTCCAAGCCTTGTTTGTTTTTCGCCTGGACTGCGAAAGAAAACTAATGTTGTATTTGTTTGCGTTTTTTAGATTATGTGTGTCTGTGTGTGTGTGTAGACATTCATTTCCATGCCTTTCAAATACTTCTCCAAAAGCATCTGAGCAGGTTCTTGCAAACATCTGCTGGGAATAAGGGTGCTGAGCAAAATGCTCCCTGCCGCTGGACAGACCATTTCTGTAATTGCGACACATCTTGCCCTACCCCCATGCTCCAAAAATGTCAACTGCCAGAGAGCATCTCTAAGCCAGACCAATGGGTGGACACAGGTGACATTTTTTGGGGACAGGGGTGTGTGTGTGTGTGTGTGT
>JAGFZM010002010.1:44702-61427 GCA_017657215.1 Limnothrissa miodon | reverse complement strand
GGGGGTAAGAGTATAGGCTACCTCAAAGAGCAAAGGGATAGACAGAGACAGAAAGAGCAAGACATGCTGTAAGAGGTGCTGGGGATAGTGGAAAATAAATACCTAGACTGATGAACAGAAGAGAGAAAAAGCAGAGAAAGAAAAAGCCAGGTCAGTAAAAATGGAAATAACCCAAATACTGGGATGCCGGAAGGAACGTCACTCCCCAACATGTTTGTTCAGAGGTGTGCTCCTATAGATGCTCCTCTCTTACAGTAGCTGCAGACCACTGGCCATCTGACACTCACCTGTGTCAGTGTTATATTAGGATCCGAGCTTTAGTGTCTCCATTTCTCAGCCCAGATATCAATAAACTCAATAAAATATGGAGATGGATGTGAACTATGTAAACTGTCCTCTACAAATCTGCGTAATTAATTGATTCCTATCCTGTGGGGGGAGAAGTTAAACTAATGAATAATTTATCAAGTGAAATGACCTATGATAACGATCCAGAAATAAATCTATAAAGCCTGACTAGTTTCCACAATCAGTTCCCAACTGTGCTAGTAACTTTTGCATAGTGGCGTTTTCTCAGAGATAAACTATTGATTGTGGATGGCTTTATCAGAAGTACAGACGTGGTTGGGGTTAGTTTCTGTGGTATGAAGACTTCAGGGGTCCTCGTCTGTCCTGGAAGTCGCCGGTGAGCTGCATAAAACAACCAACGCTTACACTAGCTTGTCATTCCACAATATTTTGGTCTGCTGGTCCCAACTGTATTTGGTTCAGATAAGAGGGCCTTGTTTGTCTTCATCCAACCACTTAAATTGACATATACAACATCCAGTCAAAGTTATCTTGGTTATCTTGGTTGGGAATGTTGCTTTGGAAATGCAATGTGTTACAGTTACAAATTACCCTACACTATGTAGAGTAACCCTTTCAATTACTTTAACAAAGCAGTGTAATTATGTAATTTCATCACATCTAACTTGTTACTCTCTAACACTGATGATGGCACACATGGCATGTGCATGTTGGATGGTTTTGGAGACAGGGCAAGCTTACTCACTCTAATGCCTGTTAGTGAGTTTTGACTACAACTGTATTTACCAAAGCATCTGACATAGTTGAATCCCACATAGGTACACGATGGCAAAGGTTGATGGCCCACCGGGGCCCACTAGTGTTTTTCTCTATAGTTTTCCACTGGTGGGCTGCCTTCAATCCAACTCTCAATTTTTTTAAAGGCAGTTACACCAAAACCACAGTACAACACCATTTCCACTGTGCTCGTTCTAAAAATGGCTACCTTAAAACTTAAATTTATGCCCATGACATTTTTAAATTGGCGAAATTGCATTTAGGCCAATAGCAGCCAAAGTATGGACTGGGTATATAGACTGTAAAAGCCCATATGATAGAATAAAATGAAAGTTAAAAAAGCGGGTAAAGTGGGCTATAAAAATATAATATAATATAATTAGGATGTCTGCATTAGTTAGTAAAAAGGGGGAAAGTAATTGTTACCCACGCAGTGTAAATCAGCAGACAGACAGCATATCATTTTTAGGCCTACTTAAATGCAAAATAGAGAAATTAATTGAAAATATGTAAGATACTATTGCCAATGAGGGCAAATCTCACTCGGTATGAAATTATAAAGCCTTATTGCCAGTATTATTTTCTAGCAATAATAATAGAGATTTTAGGGCAAATTATGTTATTACAACTTTGTAAATTTGTAAATTGTACAAATTATTCCAACTCGCATGCAAATACATTCTGAAAGAATGGCTGTAGAAAAACAGAGTTCATCGTCCCTTCTGTCAGCAAAAATGTTCAAGATCCACCGATCCTATGGAGATTATTCCCTCGGGATGCGGATTATGGACTTCCAGGTGAAATGGAGGGGAATACCCCATCTAGATTATTTGTGCAGTCACAGCGAAAAATTGGATGAGAACCACATCCTTAGAACTACTGCCTTAATTGAATTCATTTCATCACTTTCATTTCTCACAGGACTGTTTTAATGGTTGATAATTATACATCAGTAACACCCTGACCCACTCTTTTTGTCAGTGAAATAAAGTAGTCATAATGTACTATCACTGCTTCAAGGATGTATAGACCTGTTGTACTTAATGAGGACGGATCACAGCAAATTTGCAGCATGTGGCTGCAGAATGAAAGATGCTGATAATGCTAAATATACCTTACATCATATGCACATTATACACCAATGCTGATCATCCTGCAACACACACACACGGACACACACACACACGGACACCGTAGGCTACTGTAAACCATGAGCTGTGCACATATGGTAAGTGGGGAGCAAAGCATTACAGAGTGGGGAATGACAGAATGTTTGAGAGTCACTGCCGTAGGCTAATGTGTTCAGCAGCCGCTGCCCCCTTCAGCCCTGATGTGCATCATAAACTGGGTGCGTGGCAACTGCTGTGACAGCATTATAATGAACCCGGGAGCGGAGCACGGAGATTCAGTGCTGAGTGCCAGACTGGACAACCATTTCCTATCATGCACCTGGGCTTAGTCCGTCTGGGCCGTGGCCACATCTCTTAGGCTAAGGTCTGACGACAGTCCAAATCAGTTTTTTAATAGGCCTGTCCAATCACGATCTGATCTCTTTGACAGCCTCTTTGCATTGCTTAACAAAAGTGCTCGTATCCGCTGCATGTTCCAAATCCACATACAGTAGGATCCTATGCTACACAGCTGTTGATGGTAAAACTAGGTTTGTTTCTTTCTCAGGTGATTGCGTACTGAGGCTGTTAGCTCAAGGCTAATAAGAAAGTACCAGTGATGGAGAAATACTTAGCTGTTTCTCTCCATCATAGTGCACTGGATAGGTTGTTTGCTCAGAAACTCCCCGTTGCTCTTCAGGAGTGAGGTAACTTTCATTTATTGTTTGCCTGAATTCTAGAATGCTGCACATTTTTAGAGCGGGAAATGTTTCGGGCAATACAAAAACATTAAAGGTGCATCCACACATGAAACAATAATACACAGCAGATTTTGGCTATTACATAACTTGCCGGTGAGCTGCATAAAACAACCAACGCTTACACTAGCTTGTCATTCCACAATATTTTGGTCTGCTGGCATGTGCATGTTGGATGGTTTTGGAGACAAGGCAAGCTTACTCACTCTAATGCCTGTTATTGAGTTTTGACTACAACTGTATTTACCAAAGCATCTGACATAGTTGAATCCCACATAGGTACACGATTACTGTTTATAAAATTACCTGATATTCTTTTATTAACTTACTGTTAATAAAATTACCTGATATTCCCTGACTGAGCATGCAAATTGACCAAATTCCCTGACTGGAAATGCCACCTCTGAAATTCCATGATATTCCAGGAATTCCCTGACCCGTGGGAAGCCTGACTAGTAATACGTGCATTTAAAACCTAGAACAAATGCAAGATACTGTGGCTCAAACACTCACTAAGACAAAAAAATATGAATATCTTGCCTATCCTTGCTACCCCTATATTGGCTTCTGATTAAAAGTATATTTTTAAAAGTTCCTAACATACAAAGGCCTTGGTCCTACTTGTCACAGCTGCACCAGGCTCTCCAGCAGCCACGCCCACTCACCAGTTACACGAAACCTGTGCTACTCACTCACCAGAGTACTAATGACTCACACCTGCCCTCTATCTGCCCTGACTACCCGCCTCATATAAACCCTCCTCCCATGGCAGTCTTTGTCTGACCTCGGGTGAAACTACTTGGACTACTAGTTTGCCCTGTGTTTTCTTACAATCCTGTGTTTGACTGTCTGGAATTCCTCAGTTAAGTAGATCTTCTGTGCTTTGTCTTTGTTGCCTTTGGAACCCTTGGTTTACTCCTTGTTTGCCTCCCTGACTTTCAGTAAACTTCTTGTTGTCCGAATCCTCCAGTGTCTTGAGCCTGTGTTCCGTAACACTACTTAATTGTTCCTTATATGTACTACCCTTCCAGACCCTTGAGATCCCCAATTTCTGGTCTCCTTATAATTCCAAGAAATCTACAATAGATGGAGGAGTTTTTGCTACAGTGCACATGTCTTGTGGAATAAGTGTCCTCCCTGCTTGCCTGAATATATAGACTGTGATCAACTTCATAGTAACATCATGTCAGGCTGTTCTACACTGCCTAGATTCTTGACTGCCCTACAATGATGTAAGACTATATCTGCATGATGCCATGTTAACACAATGGACTACAGCACATGTAATTGCTGCCTAAACGACTGCTATGGTCCCTTGAGGCGTTTCTTCCTGGACTACAGTCCCTGTTGCCCGGGAGAGTGTTTTCTTGTGAATCCATGCATTGCAAAGGTTGGAAAGCGTTTGGACCTTTTGAGTGGAATGAGATTTGAAAACATTTCATCTCAAGTGGTTTTCAGTTGTTTAGACCACCCCACATTCAAACTATAGATACAATCTGGATCAGCCAAACTAGTGCCACCTAGTGTTTGTGTTTAAGGTCTTTTTCCTCCACCACAGCATCAGGAAACCAGGCATCAGCTTCGCTTTGCTCCATCTCGGAGCAGAGGAGGCTTAACAGCAAACAGATGGCGGACTAGTAAGCAGTAACAGAGTTCAAACGATGCGTTCCAGAGTGTACAGTAATGTATGTCACACAGTGTCAGTAACAGAGAGTATCTGCCCACTGTTAAGCAAACACCTGTCAGTAGTTTGGGTTCAGATGTTTTGCACAAAGTGAAATGATATGGATGATAATGGATGATACATCAGGCTAAATCTGGATATGCAAAAAAATCTGATTTAGGCTGGCAGTCTGAACAAAGCTTTAATGAACCAGAAACTGTAGCAAAGTTTGTGAGCATGAGGTCCAGACAGAGATTCTCATTCAGCCTTGGGCCAGCTACATCTATTACAAATTCCACGACTGGTTGCTTAATGCAGCATAGACAAGCAGCAGAAGTTTAAAGAAAAAGACCATAACAATGAATGACTATGATAATATCATTAGAAAACAAATGGGGCAAAACTGATCAACACTGTCACTGACACACTGTCTAGCTTAAAATTAACTCATTAATAAACGCAGCATATTCTAAAGCAGCTGAGTGCCTTCGTCCGTCTGTGTGTGTGCACGCGTGTGTGTGTGTGTGTGGATTAATACCAGACAATTGAACTTTTCTTTGGGTGGTTGGATGGTTTCATCCTCTGCAGCTAATGGTCTTTGCTTCCCGTCCAAACATCACTGTCAGACTGATGATTCCTTCTGACAAGTGAGCCAAAACCACCTAATGAAGACTGCCACCCCCTCCTTAATGCAGCTGAATTTATCACATTAAATATACAATTTGCGCCACCGAACAAGGTGCTTTCGGTGTCTGGCCCGGGTGTACTTGAGGGATGACTATGTCTGAACATCTGAAAACCCTTATGGGGGATTCAAGTTTTGGATGATCAAGCTCTTCTACCAACCTCTGAGAGCTCAAATGTCCAAATGACTTTGTCTTCTTGACCTTCTGCCTCGCGCAACTATTCCCATTTAGATGTCCCATTCTCTTTCATCCTTGTCTTGATGGGTGGCTATATAAATTCTCTGTGGGACCCACCATGCTAATTGAGAGTTGGCTGGACCATACGGGGAAAGCTAAAAAAAACACATCACGCTCTAATCACCAAATTAACCTTCATTAGTTAATTGACACCACGTAATGAGCTATGCCATTTGCACAAATGTCACCACACACTGCTGTTACTATATACAGACACCGATGGAAAACGAGGACGTGAGATCTCAGCCTCGCACAACATTCGTCTACTAGACTCCAAAAAACGACCGAGGGCAGTTACATCTACTCGGGTGTACGGAGCGAGCACACGCTCATAAAATGCTAGAGGATTGCTTATGCAGTGCACTGACAAACCTCGAGTGGAGAGGCAGAGTGATGGCTTAGGTAAGGCACAGCAACACAAGGGCACCTCGTGGTGCGTGAGGGAGATATAATATTATGGGCTGACAGGACATAACATTAGAACTCACTGGAACTGCATGCCCATTCATCATTTTTTTTCTCTCTCTCCCTCCCTCTAGCTCTTTCTCTCATGTCCCAGCGCAAGCTGAGAGGCCACCTCGGGATACGTCTGCTGTCGAGCAGAAGGGCTCATAAGGTGACTCAGGTGTGCAGATGGCTCCTGTTCTCCTGCCGTAAAGCCATTCATCCTAAAGGCATGTGTGGCTCGCCCGCTCAAATCACTGCACACACACACACACACACACAACCACACACACACACACAAACTCATGTTCATACACATGCATGCACACACAGGCACAGACAAACATATTTATACACACCCACATGCACACAGTCACAGAGGCACACACAAACACTTTACATACAATCTGTTGTGTGAAACACAAGGGTTTTAATGTGTTCTATACTCATAGATGAACCTTTGGGAGACAGATGGTCTGACCAGATGTGGCCAGCACAGTGGCACAGACATTCAGTGGCTGTACTGAACAAACACACACACACACACAGACACAAAGGAAGAGAGAAACAAAACAAACAATCAACATGAGGGCATAGAAGATAGAAGCTGGCAAGGGGGCATATTTGGCAAAGCCGTGTATTGACGCCACAGGATTGCATTGTTAATTGAGTCTACAGAAGGGCATTAGAATAGATTTTTGCTGTAGGCCATGCCAGCTGAGGAGATCAATAAAAACCATCCCGTTCTTCGCATTTTCTTATCATTTTTCCCCCATTTTCCCTCTGATCTCTCTATCGGCTCTGCTGAGTCAGAAACATTGAGGCTACAGTTGCCCAATAACGATTCTCACCCTTGCCTCCATCCATCTCTGTCTCTCCTCCACCTTCCATTCCATGCATCCTTCCATCCATCCACTCCTCCCTCCCTCCCTTCCCTCATCCCTCTTCCCCTTCCCTCTGGCTGTGTCCAATCAGCTGAGATCCAGCCTCTTCTGGGCAAAAACTGCATGGTCTAAGGAAGCAATAGAAGGTCACTGGAGGAGGCTGCGGTTCTTCCCCATCCACACAAGCCCATGAGGCACACTACCTCTGACAGCAAGCAGGCACCCAAACATTGACATAGACGTTGCCAGCTTGCCTGTGCGAGGCATGATAACGCAGCTTGTGTGTGTGGGTGGGTGGGTGTGTGTGCTGACGTGTGCATTAGAGGGGAACAAACAGTTTGTGTCAGTTGGAGGGGAGGATTGTACATATGTGTGTGTGTGTGTGTGTACAGGTTATGCATGTATATGTATGAGCTACAGACGGAGAGAGAGGGAGGTTGGGAAGGGTGGTTAGGATAAGGAGGTTAGTATGTGTGTGTGAGTGTGTGTGCGCGTGTGCTCAGATGTGTACCACAATCAAGGACCTTGCACAGTCTAGCGCTGTCTGTCAGAGATGAGAAGACAAAGGCACGGCACATTCTCCAGCGAACAGAACAAACTAAACCAAAACAATGGTGTGAGACGAGAGCAGAGAGTTCAGCCGCACAAAGACAAAGCTCTTCTCACACTTAGGCTAATGGCTTCAAAAGACTCCCAGACACGCACTGAGCTAATGAGCTGTGCTGTATGTTTTCACCTTACAATACACTAAAAAGGAAACACACACACACCTTTTTTCAGTAAAGTTTTCATCAATATGGCCTTTTGTGACGCATGACATAGTACTCCTGATTTCTTAGCAGCTATTAAAAGCGTGATTTGAATGTGATTTCAGTTTGCATCATCTGTTGTGTGTGAACCGTATGCTTGTTGTAAGAAATCCTGGTAAATGTACAAATATATATATAGGCTACATACAAGTATAAGGCAAAAAGAAATACGAGGGGGATTGTATAGCTCCAATAAATAGGCCTTCTCATAACCTTGCAACAGTAGCCATCACAGAGAGACCTCCAAGTCTCTTATCAGAGTCTCTGCAGAACTTGTTTTTTTTTTCTTTTTTTTTTTTTTACTTGAAACGCAAGTCCTCAAAACTGTTGGTTGTGTGGGGCTTGTAATACCTATAATATTTAATTATATAAATAGATTTCTGTTCAATGTGGTTTATTTAAAAGTAATTTTTAGGCTTTGATGAGGATCATAGCAAACAACAAGGGGAACAGAGCACGTTTTGAGTGCCTGTTCAGTCATAGGCCTGACGTTATCTCACAGCACAATGCTGCCATACATCAAAGATGAAGTGGCTGCCACTGCCATTGTCTGTATGGATGGAATGGACTCAAAAAGATGAAAACACCAATAAAGGAAAAAAAAATTATAATAAATATATATATATCTGTATTATCTGGAAAGATCTTATGATAGACTGAATACTCAGCTCAAATCACAGCTTAACCTACAATTCCTCCGGCTGTTATGGGAGGATTTGAAGAAGGTGGACACACCATGTTCAGGAAAGAGGATTGTTGGCAGGGGGAAAAAAAAGTGGCATAGCCCGACCCCGGGGTGGGCTGGAAAATAAAATCATACCGCGTGCCTCAATCCTTTCAATCATCGGCTGCTGCTGGCATCAAAACGAAAAGGTTCCCTCTGTGCTTACTTTGTCCTTAT
This sequence comes from Limnothrissa miodon, assembly GCA_017657215.1. Taxonomy (NCBI): domain Eukaryota; kingdom Metazoa; phylum Chordata; class Actinopteri; order Clupeiformes; family Clupeidae; genus Limnothrissa; species Limnothrissa miodon. The sequence goes on along the minus strand of JAGFZM010002010.1, from coordinate 52,850 downwards.
CTCTCTCTTTCAGCTTGGCGTCTTTCATTTCACCCTTTACCTCAGCCTTCACATTGTAATGAAAGTAGGCAAGCTTTCAGTGTCTCAATTTTCAAACTTGCATGAACTCAGTTTAGCATATGAAAGAGCCAGACACGCAGCACTGACGGCTAAACCACAGGTTATGGGGAAGACCAAATAAAACCAACAGACACCTGTCGATGTCTTTTTTTAACTAGCTGTGACAGCATCACAAAATGGAGAGCATCAACGAAATTAAGTTAGAGGCAGAAAACTGCAGTCACTCAAACTCAATTTCAACACACACACACACACACACACACACACACACACTCACGTACAACGCAAATACAAAGTGCATGTCAAATCACCTAAGACCTACATGAAAAGCCAAGCGTGGTGCCGAGGTCGTACCTCTGGACTTTTTGAGAGTCCATTTTTAGGAGCTAGTAGACTAGAAAAGGAAAACTGTCAGTGAATACACACACACACACACACACACACACACACTCACACAAATGCATATACATTATATGTATATATATAAATACATAACACACACTCAAAATTTCTATGCAGTCAAGTGTTCCTATTGCAGTGCCCCTCAGTAACCCCCATCTTGAGGAGGATGAAAAGTGACAGTGTAACAAATAGGAATGCTTGAGTGTGGGTATGCATCCCATTGACACCCAGTGCTAGTCTACCAGCACAATTATTAAGCAAGTAGAGGGTATCAGAGGGAATACATAATAGCCTCTCAAACTTGTGGATACTGAGTGCAGAGGGGGGTTTTCCACTTACGCGGTTGCCATGGCAACTATACATGTGACCATAGATGGTGCCGGGATTCTGCATTGGCTTATATTATTTTAATGGAATTGAAATATGAATTATCGCCTATGCAAAGTATAATGAGGATATCTTAGGGTTTCTGCTGTCAATTCACATAATTCACATGTAGACTGTATTCATATCTACAAATGCATTTATGTACACCCAAGAGAATGCCATTGTGAGAGAACTATTTCAGATCATACTTTTAATGCTCTTTTACCGTTTCACCTCTTCACTTCAAGTATAAATCAAAAACGTCGGCGAAGGTGTCTGCGACAGTGTCTGCAACGACGCGACGCTGAAGTATAAATCCAGCTTCAGGGTCTTAGTTTGGGATATTTTTATTTAAATGTCATAGAATTAAATATTTTGAAAATGAAATCACTCATAAAGGGACAGCAAAATCAGTTTCCTGTTGAAAAGGGTTAGACAGGGTTACACAGTAAGCAAACTGTGTTGGAACAATACTGTGTTGTATTTGCTCCTATTCTTGTGCATGCCTGGGTCTAGCCCTCTGTATGTGTGTAAGAGCGTGTGTGTGTGTGGGAGAGGGAGGTGTCGATAACATAATATCATAACAATTTTGTGCAAGTTTCTGAAGCGCTGATGATGAGGGTTAAAGGACTGTGTAAAATCTGGGCTTTGTGCTGAAGAAAAAAGACTTATTTTGTGCTGCTTCCCCGTCTTGTCCTTTTCAAACAAAACAAAGTAGGCTATCTTGGAAAATGGGACAAATCGCTTTAAAATAGATTTCTAAATGTAGACTGATTTATGATGACCACATTTTTATTTCGACAAAAAAAACAGACGTTCATTCGTTATTGGTTTGCTGACACATCTATAACCTAAAGAGATGCTGCTGTATATTGCATGTGATCGGTCCTACAGAAACCGATTACTACTTATCCCGTCCATATGTGCGCACAGACGGCTCCATGTCTCTCAGGCCATACTTATGCATGACCAATTTGATTACTTACCTTCACCAAACAGACGCTTTCCTGACAAAAACAAAATGATGTTTGATCTTGCACAGCCAAATCTGATTGTAAAGGAAACATAAGTACTTGGTTGGTCAAACCTGCCTATGCCCACATATAGAAAGGCCCTCAGTTAAACAGATGAGTCTCCAAATACCATTAGATCTTGTATGCCTTGAGTCTCACCTGATCACGCTGCCCATTAATCCCAATCAACCTTCTACCGTGCTGACAAGGTCTGTGATGACCTCCACGTCGGCGCCACAAAGCACCATAATGAAAAGACAAGGGTAATCCCCGTCATGGTAAACGCGTAATGAAAACCAACACCGACCAACCAACTGACTGATGTTGTCTCAAACATGATGTAAAGCCGTGCAACAGGAGCTTTATGAATAAGTCGATACATAATTTCACACACACGCACTCAACATAAAAAAACAAACCAATGTTACGGCAGCATTCCCTAAGCCCATAGCCTCCCTGCATCCTCTCGGGCTGCTTCCTATGACATTAAATCAATGCTCTACGTGGGGAGCAGAGGGTGGAATTTCAATGGGCTCACCGGAGCTCACAGCAAGAGACAGACAACATCGCTCACTCCCATTAAAACACACTCTTCCTCCCCACCATAAGTTGTCAGTGTGAGAAAGATCCACATCAGTACAGAAGTGTTTAGTGTATTGACGATACGAGTAACCGGGTCATGGGCTCATAGTGTCGAATGAACACCAGGCCAAAAAAATTCAATGATATCCTGGAACAGGATATCTATCAACAGAACCAATACAAATGTGACAGAATGGTTTGTTATGGGAATCAATAGTGGTCTAAGTAAATTCAACCACTTCTGCAAATCACCACTGAAAGGTTATTTAAATATAAGGGCCACTAACAGGATTTTGCTAATCAAATGAGAATGAATGAAAACAAATGGAGGTTTCCGATGAGAGCGGGGAGTTTATCATGCCTCTGTGTCACCGACTGGGAAGCGGGAAGGTGAATTATGAGGCGTCGATGCTGGTCTCCACGGTGATGGATGTGCTGGGCTGACAGCCTTTCAAATGGGAAGGGGAAAGCTGTGAACTGACATCTTATCACAGCCGGCATAGCAGCAGCTGCCAAGGAAAAAATGCCTTTTCTATACTGATGAAAATGCCCACATACGGCCTTGTGTGAAACATGTGTGTGTGTGTGTGTGTGTGTGTCGGTGTGCAGCATAAAACTGATAATAGTTCCCAGGGTACCTAAGCACGTGTTTGTAGCCAGGCTGGTGCCACCTAGGCACTTTTGCTCCAGATCAATCAGGGATCTCTCCATTTGTTTTGGTCTCCTATTGACATGTGTTTGGCAGGGCACGGATCAGAGGGCTCTGGCATGTCAATATTTTTATGCCAATATATTAAGTTTACAGAAAGTACCCCAAGAAGGAAGGAAACATACATCAGTTGAGGATTTCCAGATGTGAAAGCATTTCGTGCCCCAGGCTAATGTCTGTGCCTGTCCTTACTGTATGTTGTGTGTATGTAGTGTGTGTGTGTGTGCGTGTGTGTGCATGCAGTGGCACACAAAGACTGATTGACTGTTGAAATATGACCTTGGTGCAAGCATTCATGGTTATCTCTGCTGTGCATTCATGCAGCAGTTAGCAGGTAACAAATGCCCTGTGTCAAGCGCCTCACTCCTTTATGGTGACACAACGCCCATCATTCCAGACTCGCGGCATTCCAATGCTCACTGTGCGAGCACTCACAGCGCTCCATCTCGGTTGGTTCCGACGGGCAGCGGGACAACGTGGAAATTGAAGGAACACGCACCCATTGCTCATGCCAAACACGCTGTGCCAATCCGAGGAAGCCCAGAATAGGAAAACAATTACGCTAAAGCACTTGGAAGAAATTGTCCCGCTGCCAGCAAAAAAGGAGACAAATAGTTGACTCCCGCACGCCATTATTGCACTGGCACACGCGGGTCCCGTCTGATGTGTCTGGCATCAACGTGGGGTAGTTTGTGCAATATAAAACCCAACCAGCCGGGGTGATGATAGCCCAGAGAGGGGTGATGACTTCCACTGGGTGTGCATTAGTACAAGCCTTTAGGGAGGGCGCTTGAAGAGGGATGGTGGGGTGGGGTGGGAGGTTGTGGAGAGGGCAAAGAGAAAAGAGGGATGAGTCAGAAAGTGAGGGTGGCAACAAAGCAAGGAAGTTAAAGAGATGAATGCAGAGGAAGAGAAAGAGAAGTGACATGAGAGATGAACGAGACATAACAGTATGCTAGTGGTCTCCAGTCTTTTTTCCACTGAGAGCTACTTTGACTGAATCTGCATGGCCATGAGCCACTCTGCTATTTTACATCAGTATTACATTAGTAATGGGATCGGAGATAAACATTAACATCCTTTATTACAACACAAAACAAACACCCTTCTGAAATATGGCACCTTTTCCATATTTACAGCCGAATCTGGTGTGGACTGCCAACATCAATTTTCATCAAAGAGTAGTAAAACTGGGTTCCCTTTGCAACAGACAAGGAAGGATAAGGGAGCTACGTTCAAGCAGGTGGTGAGCTGCTAATAGCTCCAAATCTACCTGTTGGAGAAACCTAAAATAGAGTTGCCAGTTGACTGTCATGACCTTTTAGTTTTAGTTTTTTTTTTGGGTGGGGGGGGAGACTTTATTAGTCTTGAAATTAATTGAATTGTTACTGACTTAAAGTAATATAAGGTTCTGTTTGTATTTTTGGATGTTTCCAACTGAGCTTGTATTATTCTATATGTTTTCCTTCTGTAAGGGTCCATATGTAATTGGTTTACGAGTTTTAGCTTCTTTTGTTTTTATTTCATTTATTTATTCTCTTTTTTATAATTGATGAAAACACTATTTGAAAGTAGTCTCAAGTGAAGGTTTTGGTTATTTTGTGCTTTGCTCAACGAAACAGTTCAGCATGTTGAGATGTCCATAGGGGTTTTGGGCATGCAACTGCAAGGAATGGAATTAGGTGGTCTGTCAACAAAGCAGAATAGTTAGTAATGGTGCAATGCTCACAAGCCTTACTGCTTACTATTGTTTTGGGATGGTAGGACATTTTTTGATTTAAAAAGAAATGGATTCAAAACAATGTATTTTCTGTAGATCTTGTTGTTAAGAGCCAAGCCAACCTTCATTTGTTTCAGTCTTCACTTCACTTGTTATATGCTTGTTTTACAAAATTCGACACCAATTTGAATTAAACTGCGCGCTCACTTTAATTTTCTCTAGCAAAATCTAATGATTCCTGCTTTCTTTAGGTGCATGAAAATGACAGAATTATTCAAACACCAGAGTTTAGCTCAAAAGACTGCACTAATGCACTAAATGGTTTTTGTTTAGTTATATTCATAAAAGTAGATTCCAAACATATTACATTTAGTACATTCACCGGGTTACCAGTGCGCATGCACCTATTCAGACTGTTAACACCAAGGAAAGATAAGAGAAGCAAATCCCAGGTGGGGGCAACTCCTTCACTCTTCTCACTGAATTTAATAAAGACTTAGACTGACCTTCAGCAAAGCTTAAGCCTATAGCCCATTTGCTCAGAGGGCTATAATTAAGATGCTAAAAAGAGCATAGGCCTTTTGCAGAAACTCCGATCAAGTTAAATGAGGTAGAGAGAGAGAGAGAGAGAGAGAGAGAGAGAGAGAAACTGCTGACAGAAATAAATGAACAGTGCCGGCAAAGTTAGCACACACTGCATTGCAGTACAATAAGAGACCCATTTCTCCCTTTCCAATTATGGAAAACCCTTTTGTTGTAGACAAGAATATATATATATTTTTTTTGTTCTCAGGAGTAGGGTTCTGCAAGTTATCCCGCTCATCCGCTGACTGACAGATGCCTGCTCATCTGGGGATGGATTACATCCGCAATTTCTTATCGACTATTACAGCCTCATTGGAAATTTCCACCTCATGTCATTAATAAGGCTGCTTTCATTATGAGCCCTGATGGGGGCCGGAGGGCAGCTCCAGAGACATGGGCGCAACATTAGAGGAGCACATCTTTGACCTGACCCTAGAGACATAGGGGGGGGGGGGGGAATGAGAGAGTGTGTATATGTGTGTGTGTGTATTCGTTTGTGTGTGTTTCAGAGAGAGAAAGAACACAAGAGACACGGCAACCACTACACAATTAACCTGCAGTGCGTCACCAACATGCCAAGAAAGATATTGATAAATGAATTATTGATGAATATAATTCATGGAAGCGCATGTATCCATTACACAATGATTTTACTTTTTTTAAGTAACAAATGCGTGAATGGAATTCTCTTATGGTGGTTTTACCTGTGCATTCCTATAAATGTGTGTAGGTGTACATTCACATGCATGAGTGTGCGGGTGCATATGCATAAGGTGGCCCCATACGCACGTCAATCTCCACTCAAGTCTTGCGATCTGTCTTTGTTAACTGATGCACATGCCCATCTGGACATGGAAGCTGATTGGCAGGTGTGGCAGCAACAGCACAGTGCTGAAGGAATGATGTCAAGCTAAAGTAAGTCACATACTGCCTCCAGGGAAGTGAAATGTTTGAAATGATTTGCGTGAGTGAAACCATCACAAACCCCTGTTTCTATCCAGATTCAATTCCTGATCACCACAAACATTGTTATTTTGATGATGTTGTCTTACAGATATTAGACAGAAGATACTCTTGTACGAAAAGGAAAATTGTTACAAGTTGCATGTCAAAACTTGGCTATTTTCACCATAACAACCAGTCGACTTCCTCAAATGTTTGATTACATGGAGTGAGTCTGTGTCAAGTTGGAATGCCATTTTTATTGGACAGCAAACATCATGCTGAAACATATCCATTTTTAGCCATTAATAAATACATTCTTGGTACTTTGTTTCAATCATAGAGACTTTGTTTACATTGAAATGCTCGCCATTCTGAGCTTTATTACTGGCTAAAAATTGTGTTATGGTTATGTTAGAGCAGTATTTATTTTATGCTAATACTAAAGTCTAGAAGGTCTGCACAAAGTTTTTTTTCTGATTCAAGGGTCTGAACAAGCACAGGTCAATTGCATGTAAAAAATTGTAATCAATTTTTGTTGCAATGTCTTTAGTTTTAATGCATTTCCGCCCACAAAATTTATACCTGACTGTGACCCAAAATTACAATATTTTATGTATAGTCATGCATTTTTTATTGTGCAAAAGGCCTACTAATTTGGTATGGATAAAACACTACTTTAGTATCCAGTTTAGTTGAAATAACTGTAAAGATAAATCAAATGCACATTCCATGGGCATATTATTACACATGGGATAGGTTGGGGCCTGTATGCAGACCGTGCTTCATCTACTGAGTACCTTATGTTACTTGTGTGCAAGATGACGGCAAGTTCAATATAATAAAACCATCCGACCATGGTATTTGAGTATTAGTTGTCATGGTGAAAATAGGCTGCCTGAACACTTTAAAGGCATACCAGTAAAAACTGTAAAAACCAAGAACAAACCAATCCAAACCAACGAACAGGAACCAGCGAGTATTTACAGTGTTACATTGACTGTCAAGGGATTACATTTTCCATTTTCGTTCATATTCCGTTTCAGTTTCATTTTACAGCATCTGCAGGTGTAATAACTGTGGAGGTGGCTGAGAGCCTTCATCCACCTGTAATGAGCCATTTTATTCACAAAGTGACAACAACACAGGTATATAAAAAAAAAAAAACAAATAACAATGCCTGATGAGCCTTTCAAATAATGTCTCACACAATTTTTTAATGTGTCCCAGAAAAAATAAAATGTAAATATGTGAGTAACAGAGCCGTACCATTTCAAGGGTACCTTTCGCTTTACTAGAGGAAAGACACGAGATTAGAGAATTACTCGACCTTATAAAACCAGCAGGGTTTTCGAATCATCCTGAAGCGCCTTGGTCATTTGAAATAAAACCCATCAATCCTTTCACTAAGCTGCCTCTGCTACATACACTGCTTCCTAAGCATTATGTTTCAATCATAGCAGTGGGCATGACAGATTGCGCTAGATAAGGAAGGTAGGGGGAGACTGATGAAGCCGTCACACTTCAACAGGCCCACCTGTGCCTCCGTTCCGCCGGATGTAAAACCGAACACACCGCCAGAGAAATTTCAATATGGGGAGAACCAGAGAATTTTCAATATGGGGAAGATCACTCTGAGAATCCTTCCGGTTAGTACTGCATACAAGAGAGCGCTCCCGAGCAAGTGAATTAGCTAAATGCTAGTATGTTATGTGGAAAGCGGCCCATCCTATGAAAAGCAGAAAGGACATGAGTGACTTTTTATTTCA
>JAGFZM010002010.1:19725-44692 GCA_017657215.1 Limnothrissa miodon | reverse complement strand
TGAGTGACTTTTTATTTCATTTCTAGTGGAAAATCTATACTCAGGTATAAAGGTAATTAAGAAATTAAGTTCTGAACTGTGACAACAACGTGTTTTAGCCGCTTAGCTCCATAGACCACAATTCATTTTTCACTTGCTCAACAGCAACAGATTGCAGGCAAGTTAATAGAGAGTGGACCGGCTCCCCGTAAACAGGCTCTGACACCGCCCACAACTGTCACAACTGTCAAGACTACCAGTGGCGAATGTCAATGTCACAGCAGGAAGGAATAGCCTACACGGGCAAACAAAATGTATTAAAGTGACAGGTCACAAGTGAGTGTGTTTTGTTATTCACTAAACAGGTTATTACTCATCAAATAATGAGGAGGGCAAACATCTAATGTACAGGCGGACTGTTAAGTACTAACAAGCCAACGCAAGCTTCCTGCTGCTTTTACCTGGAGAGTCATCGTTAAAAAAAGTAGCTGAACTCGTTTAAAAAAAACGCGCAACTTTAACATCCATTAGCATATCGTTTGACGCTGATGGACGCTTGGAGTGGGAGCCGGGGCAAGGAACAGGATATGACTCAGCACCCATCACTATAACTCTCAGTGTGCAAGATCTCCACTGGGCTGGCCCTCAGCCCTGCCATTTCTGAGAGGGAGAGAGACTGCACTGGATAATGTAAATCTGACGCCACGGGTGACCAGCAGAAAATGCCAGATGGTGAAGTGGTATTTCTCAGCATAATGATTCATGTCTTCCTAATGCGTTTTATTCAATCTTTCTTATCCAAAATGGGTTAGGCCTACTGTGAAGTAAAGTCATGTTGCAGCCACTACTCCTGTTGAGAAACACTGAAACTGCCATTGTCCCTCATTGATATGCTTTGTAAATTCTGAGAACACATTTCCTTTGGCCATATTTACAGCATCCGCTGTCCAAGATGATAGCGCCCGTCATCACACACCCCCACAACCCCAATCACACAAATAACTCCATAGAGCTGGAAATGTGTCCTTTAATGACTTTAAATGTCTGTCTGGCTTGTAAGCCAAAGCACTGCACCAAAAGCGCCTTAACAGATTGTCATACGAGCAAGCTACAGCACGCTACCTCTGGAAGTGCAGGCATCAACGCAAGCGGTCGAGTCTGACAGAGCCTTTCAGTGGCTCACTAGAATCTGTCTACTTCAGGGCCGTGGCAGGTCTGCCTTTTTTTAAAAAAAAAGCGTCCTATTAAATCGCCTCTTTATGGAATTGCTGTAGCATCACTGCAGCCCATGGGCCCCTGGCTGTCAGCACACTGATAAAAGCACAGTAATGAGGTGGGAAGTGTGTGTGTGTGTGTGTGTGCACATGCATGAAGGCTCCTTAACCTGGATTTATGCTTCTCCGTCTCGGCGACGCAGTAGCTCTGCGTACCTTCGCCGACGCTCTGCGTCGCCTTCCGTGCTCCTCCCCAAAATTGTAACTATGCGCAGACACTCTGTCGGCTGTGATTGGTCCGCTTTACAGCGGGAAACAGTGTCTAAACTTTGGATATAATATTGGAGTCTAATTTTGGATTTAAGAGAAATATCTTTCATACAGTCTATGATATCTTCTCATACTTTCACATAAGTATTTGTTTATTGCGATAGCTAGCAAGCTAATCCATTGTAAACACACGTGGCACCCTGTGCTTAGGTTTGTGCAAACAGTATTTTATAGGTTCATAGTTTTCCTTCGCATTTTGTTGTGTAGTGTAGTGCTGCTACTCCAATTTTTCTGAACAATGACCTTATTTATTCGTATGGCTTTAATTATCACGCAACTGCTGTATGGCAACAACACTCCACCAGAGCAAAGAGTTTGAGAAACGTTCCAAGAATGACCAAACACCCCTTTTTGTAGTAGCAGTGAATTGCCACGCGTTGCCGTGACTCCGACACAGAAGTATAAATCAAAAACGTTGGCGAAGGTGTCGGCGAAGTTGTCGGCGAAGTTGTCTGCATCGCTGCGACGGAGAAGTATAATTCAGGCTTTATGTGGAGGTTTCACTTGCCACCATAACTATAATGACACACACACACACACACAAGGTCTGAGGGTAGATGTCCATCATGAATTACCTATGAGGTAAAAAGTATGAATTCATCTAATTTAATTTAAAGGCCATGACCAAATGCAACCTGACCAAAGTTATTCCTTAAAGGAATTATCCGGAGTGAAACAACACGGAGCTCTGTTGATTCACATTGCTATAGCTATCGATAGGTATAAGAACGACAGATTTTCATGCACGGTAGACCGAGTAACGAAACGGCAGCCAGCGCTAACTGATTAGGGCATGTCCATTTTGTTTTCATATGCCCAATATGCTTAGCGTTAGCGGCCAGTTCGTGAATTCGGTCTACGTTACTGCTGTCATTCTGATGCCTATAGACACAATTCAACAGCCTCAGTCAACAGAGCTACGGGTTTATTCACTCCGGATAATCCCTTTAAGTCCTTATAGAATTTTAAAAGTGATCAGTATTAAACATGATGTTTCCAAACTGAAACTAGTCTGAAGGGAAATGAAAATGCAATTGCCAGAGACTTCAATTATGGCCTCTAATTGCCAGCTGTATGTGGCTCTGAAAGTTCTCTCAAAGTGTCCAAAAATACATTGTGATGAAATTGCTGGCAAGCCAAATTCATTTTCTATTTGTGGTTTAGCAAAACCAACAGCCACTTCATGACGGTTGTAAGGATTGCACAGTGACAAAATAACTACAGACATCTATAAGGGCGCATTCACTAGGTCCTTTGGATCAAACCCAGGTTGGCTTTGTCGGATTGGTTGGCTCGTTTTGATCATTTGAATGCATCCGTACTAAACCTAGGAGCAGTGCATGGTACATAGTGTTCACTACCTTAGAGTGATGTCACCTCCTGTGTTCTCCGTAGTGGTGACAGTTTTGAACACACACATACTGCAAACAAGGGTTACTGGTTTTATGGCATACAGAATTGTCACCACACCATCATCACATTGAGCGAGGGTACAGGTGATGGCCTAGGGTTGTACAGTGCAAATGTCAGCGTCGTGCACACACACACACACTCACACACAAAAACACACACACAGACACAATGGAAAGCACACAATATGCATGCCTACAAAATCTGTCATTATTTCTGCAGAATTACAGTATTATCCTAAAATATGGATTACAGTCCTAGCAATTCATTTTCCAGACAAGAAATGACAGGGTAATTAAGCTATGATTGTAGTAGTATTCCCACAATGTTAGTTCAACCATCTGTTACACAGTGATCACCATGGCTGCTTCACCAGGGCATGCTGTCTCAAATCCATGTTCTTCTTAATTGATTCTTTACAGGATGTTAAACATATTTGGCATTTTCAAAATGATTATAGACGTGTGAATGACATCTGACTCAAATTCTAAATCTAATTCTTTAATTCCAGTTAGATACAGAGCCACCCTTCAACTTCAGTTATCAAACAGGGGCACACCTCCACTGTTGGCCTGTTATAGAAAGTGACAATGATTCTTGGATCTATTTCAGGAATTAATTGCTTCTTCCGTGTATGCTACCTGCACTAGTCTGTATCATTTTTAAAATGGCCTTTTAGGCTATTTTATGCATTTCAAATCAATTTTCCAATTTTGACAAGCAAAACATCGAACATAAATGCACCACCTTGTCAAAAATACAGAAACTGCTATACAGAATTTCTGACTAAAATTCTTTGGCCACTGATTTCCCTACTAATGAATAATATTCTTTCTCAGATAACTGGACACTTCGTGTCACTGGCCTTGCATAACTCTGCTGGGATTAAACTTCTTGGAAAGTCAATAAAACAAAGGCAATTAGCCTAAGCTTTGTCAGGGGCGCAGGGACTTGTGAAGTCTTTAATTAAACTATGTCTGCTGAGCAAAAGTATTACAGCCTGCCACAGGAGTCTGAAATTCAATATAATAGGGAATATTTCTACAGCACAAAAGCAGCCTAAGCATGGATCTTCCACAGAACAGGCAGGCTAGTTTAGCCCAATAAAACATCACCGCTTCACAGATCAAAGGGCTTTATAAATGTGTGTGTATATATATATTATAGATATTATAATACAGCACTGAAGTCGGTTGAATGCTCAATGACTATGTCATTTTGAAGATCATTTTGCTCAAAAACAAATTAGCCTTGGTAATTGGCCCTACAAAATAATATTAGTCCCTCTAAGATGTTTTATAGCCTACCAGTGAGGAATCTGGTGAAATCTGAAGTCGCCATATTACTGCTGGGTTGTGTTTTAGTGCTTACATTCAACAGGCATTATTGTCAGTCTAGGTCTACCCTCAATCTCCCCATGACATTTTTTATTCCTGATGTCCCACTCTCCATGGACCCTTTTAATCAGGCACACTGGCGATAACGTTGCCATGGCTACCACTACTGGTTTAATCATTATAGTCATTAGTCATTTTGTCCAATATTGCCCAGGTCAAACAACTATAGCGTGATTAGCCTACCTGTATTAGAAGTCATCAATACGATGATGTCAAAGAGCCTGAGAAATGTTAAACACAGATGGCCCAAACGCAGTTGTAGACGCGGAGCCGTCATTTGCCAATGCCGTAAATTTATTTTAGACAATATCGCCATCTCGCGGTAAATCGTTCATTGCGACTATTTTGAACCCATATAGTTATACAATCTACACATACGAATGGGCGATTGTTTATGCACCTAAAATTAGATAATGGCATATTTCACTATTTTCAAAAGGAACACCGTTTATTCCGTTAAAATAAACATTTGTAGTGAGTATGTGGAACTATAGGAACGTGCTCTCGTTGTTGGCAGGGGAAGATTATTGGTGCGGACTTTTGCTCACTGACTGCCTCTGAGAGCTGAGACTCGGGTTTACTGCAGGCAGTAAGTGAAAAGCATAGGTGGAGGGTTGGCTCTCACGGTGTCCATTTAGCAGACTTTTCTGAAGTATGCTAATTTTTCTGCTGCTTTGGTATGTGACAATATTTCTCCAGGCATTAGTACGTCATGATTAATGTTTAGATAAAAACCGACGCGCAGTGAAACTATGAACCGATGAAGTCAACGTGAGTTGACCAGCTAACGTTAATGTTAACAATGAATCGAGCTAGCTAGTTAAAAGCCTTTTAGCCAACGTTAATTATCTGTTAAGCTGGTCTGTGTTCTGTTGACTGCAACGTTGTGTATTTCCCAGTCGTATAACATTCTGTTTTAAGGGTATTTAAGGAGTTCATTGAAGTCGGACAAATAAGTATACCATTGTTTCCAGTTTCAGTGCAGAAGTCCCCCCTAAACGTTACATCATTTGTGTTAATAGTGTTACTTAAATGTGTTGCTGAGCTTTAAATAGAAATGCCCTTAGCGCCGTGTATCTTTTGTTTGAATGTTCGACAAAAGCAGATTAACGTTAACGTTACTTACTGTGTGGCTGTCTTGAAAAGAAGGTTGTCGACAACATTGACGGGTATGAGACAACAGTGGCGGACAATGTTAAGTATGTACCATTTCCCTGCAGGTAATTACAAAAACATGAGTAAAGATTCCCAGATGAGGGCTGTAATCAACCAAAAGTTAATTGAGATGGGGGAGAGGGAGAGGTTAGTGATATTTTGTACTTTCTGTTCTTTAAATCAGTTTGCCATTACAGTCATGGTTGTAACGTTACCAAAGATCTTGAATACTCCGCTTGAACCCTCTCTGGCTTGTATATTCATAGGCTCAAGGAGCTACTCCGTGCCAAACTAATAGAGTGTGGGTGGAGGGATCAGCTAAAAGCCCATTGTAAAGGTAAGTAAAGATCAGATCTATGAAAGCAATGTTTTTTTGTTTGTTTGTTCTGTGATGCACTTACCTGCCTACATGTGCCTTTTCCCTACAGAAGTAATAAAGGAGAAAGGACTGGAGAACGTGACTGTTGAAGACTTAGTTGCTGGAATCACTCCCAAAGGAAGAGGTATGATGTAAATCAATTTTGCAGAGGGCTGCACAGAAATAGCGTTATAAAGTGTTCTGTGATGGAGATAATCAGAGCTAAGCTCTGTGGAAAATGTTTTGAAATCAAATGAGCTACCATGGCTCATAACATTCTATAGAACAAAGTACATGAGACCCTGCATTTAGTTGACACCCTTGCAGTCATTTCTGTATGCCATCTGGTGTATGTATAATTGACTAAATGTGAATAAATATGTCAGTAGACTATCAGTTAAAATGTCGTGATCTACTCAAACATAAGCACATGAGTCCTTCGGACCTTAAATGTACTTACTTATTGTCATTAAACTGCAGTATCTGGCTTTAAGCAGCCATGTGCACCTCCTGCTAAAATTGTCCATTCTCAGACAACAATAGTACCAGTTAGGAATACAATTTGTTGTTATTGTCTCATGCTATTAAACACCAGTACAATATATTTATTTTTCCTATACAGCTTTGGTTCCGGACAGTGTGAAGAAGGAACTTCTTCAAAGAATAAGGGCTTTTCTGGCACAGCACGCTACATAATAGACATGCTTATGAAGGTGTCGCATATATAATGTGATCCACTTATTCTTGTGATTTAGTGTATTTTTTGTTTTGTTTTTGTACAATTGCTTTCGATTTTGCCATACAAATAAAATTTGGACACTTTTTTACATTTTCTTCTGGATGGCATTTTTTCAAAACCAATGGATTTGGATTTGTAAAGTCAGACAAACTTGAATGTTCATATTTTCGTTACCGTCTTTGGCCTTGGAAGATCAGCAGTGATCACAAATTAGTGTTGAAAGCTACTCTGTGCACGGCATGGTAAACAGTTTATAATTATCCTGAAACCCTTTTTGCCTCTCAGCTCCACACTTGTCAAACATCAGTGAAATTCATCACTTTCAACACATCTGTGACAGTGGTGAAAGACTGTCTGGAAGTCATGAAAACTGATGAAGTGGATGTGCCTGTCATGACCTGTCAAAAGATGTGTGAGAATGTTATGAAAAATGTGTGTTTTAAATATACAAATGTTTATGGGTAAGAGGCTGTCCGCTTTGTGCACTACATCTAATGCTCCACATAATGCACATGATTTTGTGTCAAGTGCTGTATACATCAGCCTTTACCATCCTGTTTCTCATTAAAATGCAGTTGCCCAATGCTGAGTTGAAGGGGAATCCTATGTGCATCAGCCCACCACTGCCATCACTAACAGAACAACTCAAACTCTGGTATGTTGGGTGATGTGTGTCTGAACTAACCTTCTGCCCACTTATACTCTTTGGCAGCAAAAAGAGGTTGACAGTTTTTGCCATATATAAGGAATAGCTGAGCTACAAATTAAAAAAGGTAGGCAGGTAGGCCTGGCCTAGTTCTCCCAAATAACTCTCTGCTATGTATATCAGTCATGTGGTCTCCATCTTGCATGAGGAAAGGTGAACAGACATACACCAACATACTTATGCAGGCATTGTATATTTGCACACAAACAATCAAACCAATGACTGCGGAGAAAAGAGATTTGGATGCATAACAATATGAAACAAAGCATGTGTCTCCATCATATTTAGGTAAAAGTCAGTTTCTGAATGGTTCTCAGACCAACAGAAAGAAGTAGAAATGGGCCTCCTGGCCATATTCCTAGAAAAGACTTAAGGCCTTGTGCTGAGATTAAGCATGAGCAGGTATTGCAGCTAATCTTTAGTCTGAAAAACCAGATGCAGCTAACTCAGATTAAGGGAAAGATTTCAACGTCATTCAAAAGTTTACAACATCAAATGTGGCTTAATCATTTTAGCAATGCTATCATTATCAATCTTGATGGGCTACCTCCAACTTTTGCTTGGTTAGGTGATGTATCTAGATGCCTCATGCCGCAGTCTTTGAACTGTTTACACTTGTCTGCAGTTTTCCTAAATATTTGGAATTCCCTAAATGTACATAAAAAGTGAATGTGTGTTTAGTGAGACCTCTGATTATATCACTTGTAGTGACAACACACTGATATTCAGCATTGCCCTTGAACTCTGTCAGACTTCCAGTCATTAACTGATTCATTTATTGTTTATTGACCCTTATTAATCCACGCCATCAGTCTGTCAGTGAGATTTCATGGCTATGAGATGAGGAGGCACAGGACACTTCGTTATCAAAGATTAGCAGGGCTGTGGCTCATGTTAAATAAGCCCAAAGTAAACATGCCTGAGAATGTCAAGTTGTTCACCCAGAGTTTAATAGCAATACTGTGTCGCAGTTTCTGCCTACTCTAATTCCACATGGATGTGTGTCCGAGTGAGTCAGTTTTAGTGCCCACATCGTGTTCAGTGCGGTCCTAATTGTCTCCATCGGTACTGCGCCGTGTGAGTGCATACCCTTATGACGTGACCCGCCTTAATGGACGATATGGCACACACAGACTACTGGCCTCCCTTATTCTCCTATTACACCCCCTCATTCTCTCCTCCTCCACATTTACTATTGTAAGATAGAGACAAATTGTGTCATTTCAGCGGAAAAGCAGCTGTGTCAATATGTTAGTGGGCCAGAAAAGCGATCCCCTCGGACTCCAAACGGTGTTACTGTTGGCTTCCTCCATAGCTGGGCAGCAGGAGGAGAACCATTAACACTTTCCCCTGAAAACAAAGCAGAGAAATATGAAACAAGTTTACAGTGGAGGAATAATAAAAAAATAAAACATGAGAGAGACTCAAACCAGAAGATAGGAAATCATGCTCTTGCATAACAGGAGTAAAAGGAGGGAGGGGACTGGAGGAGTCAGCGAAGGTTTGCCAGTGTTTGCAGCACTGGTTAGCAGGTGACATCAATAGGACAAAAGCCATGACTGCGAGTGACATCCTCTAAATCAATTTAGTCAGGTCTCAGTGACCTCTTAGTGTGAGGTTCTGCACCTGAGTGGACAACCTCCACATCTTCATAATTTTTCCTGAGATAACTGTAGGTCATTTTTTGACATTCGTCAAAAAATGAATGTCATCTTTTTCAGAAGTTTATTAGCAGAGGACTAGAGTGCTAAAACAGTTTTTTCTGTACAGTGCAGTATTTTTCACTGCCAGGACCAAAAGAGTATATAGGCTTCAAAAGAAGTATCAAATCCCATAATAAGATTTAAATCCCAGAACATCAAAAATTCTCCCCTACTCGGTTACTGCTTGGGTGTAATAATTTCTCCAAGCATTCTCCAACAGTTTTGCAGCATCGTCTTTCTTTGATTGTACTCTATCTGTTCCATCTGTCCCTCGCTACCTCTACTTGCTCCATCCATCCGCCTCTCTCCCTCCGCACTGAAGACAAAAAAAGAGTCAATTTCTCTGGCCCTGTGCTCATTCTTGTGTCTGAGATGCCTTGGATGCATTTACACCCTGTTTTGCCCCGTGGGAACTCTTTTGGGCCGGGCCCTAATGAGGCCCCTGAGGAAAGACCGCCGTGTTTTTCCTGGCAGACTCCTCGGTCGCTTTCTCTCTCTCTCTCTCTCCCTCGCTCGGTCGCTAGCGTTGTGTGCGCTGCGCCTCTCTCGCCTTCCCCCCTCAGTAGCCCTCTGCAAATAATAAATAAGAGGAACTACATCACCCCCTTTTAATTTAGGAGCCAAGCGCAGGGGCCTGCCAAAGTTAACGCGGAGCAATCTTAGTAATGATTGGTGAATGTGTATAAAGTTTCATTGAGCGGGACCTCACATTCTTCCGTCGGAGCCTGTAGGCTGGAGATGGCCACAGCCACATCTGAGCATTGTCTGAGCATTGGCTGTGGAAGAGATGCGTGTGTGTGGGAACCCACACGCCAACACCTCTACTCGCATACAACACACACACACACACAGACGGGCTCGTAAATAACAATGAGAACATTTTTATATCAGCTGATGAATCCGGTAATTGATAGTAAGCTCTGTGACGAGTCCAAAGCTATGGGTGTGATCTACCATTGGGATCTACATCGTCCTGTTATGGCGACCGAAACTTGCAAAACTTCTCGAATCGGGCTGCAGCGTCAAACTTTCCACGGGTTTTGCAGGTGGTTCCAGGTGCCGCCATGACGGGTCAAACCCCCAGGGCTGGCAAATGCAGCAACACCTCCTCGCAATTGATGCAATCACTCGCTCAATCTGCGCCATTTCATCGACCATTTGTGCTTTAACACAATACCTACACCGGTGCAGAGGCCAGCTGTGTTCCCCGAGGCGAAAGTGGTGGTGTGTGTCGGACGAGTGTTTCTCTCCGTAACAAAACTGACTGAGTGAGAAAGAGAGAGAGAGGAACACAAGCCAGACATTGTTTACTCCGCCGTTCCCCCATGCCTCAGCTTAATTTGCTGTTCTTTCCTTTGAAGTGTGAGCACATTTATATTTCCTGACGAGGCCCTTGGAATGGCAGCTTCATCTTTTCTTTTTCTTCTTCTTTTTCTCCTTCATACTCTACCTCTTCTCACTGGCCCATCTTTCTCTCTTTTTTTCATTCCATGTCTGTTTCTTTTACTTAGTTCACTCACCCATCTCCTCCCAAACACACACACACACACATACACACACACACACGCACACACACTCTCCTTTCTCGCCCACCCGGTCAAAATACTGCAAGCGGATAGCACATGTTTCCATGCTCAGGTTTTCTGGGGGCCTACTCTGATGAGGGAAAACACAAGGAGCAGAGAGAGAAAGAGAGAGAGAGAGAGAGATTTCCATCCATCCACTGAGAGAGGGCCCCGAGCGGCCTCAGCGAGCGCGGCAGGGGGATTATGGCACTCCCTGGCAGCAGACTGGTTTCAGTTAAGAATTTCAGTAATCACTTTTAGGAGTGCAATATATAGCTGACCTTTGGCTGTGACACACGACCCCCCGCCTTCCCGGTGACCAGATCAAAGGAGGCGGCGGTGGCTGTGCAAACAGCGCTATCAGGCAACCCCGGAGGATTTACGGCCTGCTTCTTCTTTCTTGTCTCTCTCTTTCTCTCTCCCTCAATCTTCTGTTTCTATCTCTCAGCAACTCACCCTACACAGCCCTACAGCACAGATACTTTAAGAAGAGAGAGGTGAGAGACTGTAGTCATTTGTAGAATGTATTCCTTCCCTCTCTTCATTCTGTCTCTCCTTTTCTTTCTCTTTTCTCACAATCAACACCCCCCTCTCCTCTCCTTCTCTCTTTCTCTCCAATTTATGGAGCTTCCCAAAGCTCTTTTGAGCTCATTTCAGAATCAGAATCAATTTCATCCCTAGTAGAAAGGCAGTCCCTGATGAGTTTGAAAGAGTCCCTGTGGCCTATGACTAGGGTCCATGCACTCTGGTCTTGGATTGGAGTCTCCTGAAACTGGTCATGGGCACACGACCCAGCAAACTGCGGACCAGAGCTGTCTGGTGGCAGAAGCCAGGCCCGTCGCCGTGGCACTTCTTCCTAAATCACAGAGCCGGGAGATAGAACCACGCTCGAGTGAAAAAAATAAAGACGCGTCGTTAATCACGTCGCAAGGGACAACCGTCAGGACGGAAGAAGTATGTGACCTGTGTGTCATGGCAACAAGTCCAGCCAAAGGCTGGCATGGAATCAGGAGAGAGCGCACACTTTCCTTAATCAATGGACCTCACGAGCACTTGGCTGACAAGGCTCCTTAACAATAATGTGACAATGATGTCAGTTGTTTGACAACTAGTGACTTTTAAGTGACTTCCATGTTTTATTTTGTCCACATGTTTGCTACTTGTGAACTTCTGACCCACCCCTGGAGTGCATGATCATACTATGACTATGTGTGTGTGTGTGTGTGCATGTGTATGACGTGTGTGTGTGTGTATGGTGTATGTATTTCAGTGCAGCACAATTAAGACGAGACTGTTGGGACAGTAAACATACATTTTGATTTTTGTCACCAGACATGATTTGTTATATGGGCCCAAGTCTTGCCCGTTGGAAGATGTATTTAGAGGCTTTACTACAATAACTATAAACAATTCCCATTTGTTGATGTCAGGAGGAATCATTATTAGAATTGGTTATGAACTGAAGCTATGTCAAACACAAGAGTCAGATGAGAAGCACATGGACTCAGTTCTTTATGAGAACCACACTTTGTTTCACAACTCATATTTTCTTGTTAAATTTGTGCCACAGTTTATGGAGTACTTTATTGTTGGACAATCAGAAAACCGACATGACATTCAGATCAATTATGAATGGGCAATTAAGCGGTGCTCAATGAGAACCAGACAGGAATTGCAGTGCAGAACATTCTTGACCTTTTTCAGCCCTGTGGGAAAGCACTTTTTTAGCTTATTGCCCCTTACAGTTGTGGTGAGATGTAAGATGTCAGTGCAGTATCATATTGTTCCCCTATGACAAAAACAACAACAACACAGAGAGTGGAAAATAACCCTTGTGAGTGTGTCCCAAGTCAGACCAAAGTGTACCTGACAAAAAAAAAAAAATCTGTTGCAATTACCATGGTTGACCACCGGATGGCATCACATGACAGACATGATGAATTGTGCTCGAATCCAACTGTCAACACAGCTAAGTCAACATATTGACTTTTGTCTGGTGCAGCCACGGACTGAAGTATCACCTAATCTGGAGGCCTTTTCTTTCTTGTAGACTTTTATTTATGAGCACGGTTGCACAAGTGGCCTAAATGTGCGTGAGAATGTGTCATCTAAGTCATTAACAATATCTGTGAGTAAGTACGCCCTTTCTGACGCATTGAAGGCATTGGTTGATGTTTTTTCTCCCCCCCCCCCCCCTCTCTCTCTTAGTTCAAAAGTTTAAAGGTAACCTTATGCAGACCTTCACTAGATGGGCTTTATGGGATGGTACGATCACCAGTGTTTGTTTGAGTCATTTGATTACGATGTGTGCAAAGCTGTTAAATGTCCACAGGATGTCCTGGCCTTTTAACTGGGGTCCTGGGCACGCTGGGAGGAAAAAGAAAGTCTTCCTGGTTCACCGGGAGGTAAGAAACACCACCTGAGATTATGACTTCCAGAAACAACATGGAACACCCACACACACACACACACACACACAGAGAAACACACACACACCTATACTCATTCTACATTCAGAAAGAATCAAAGAACACAGAAGACATGCACATAACCGATTTACTGCATTACTTTCACACGGCTTGTGGATAGTTCTTGATGATGATGATGATGATGACGATGATTATGATGAATCTATGGTCAGGTAGGTTGTTGTGCCCTTTATTTAGTCTTCCCGGTTCCTGCAAACACTCAAGGGCCTGTTTGCAGCACAACAAAGCCCACGGCAATCATTAACTGGACTTTATTGAACTCCCGATATACAAACAATCTGCTCCAGAGACGGGAATAAATGCCTCGGACTCGTCCTGATATCTTTGGGCAAACGGTGTCATCGGTATTGATCTCCCCCGCTCCTCCTCCACCCACCCAGCTGATATCAGCCACCTGGGACAGACCCCCTACACGGGAAACTGGTGGAAAGGTTACACAGATAACACGGCGCGGAAAAGCAGCCTACCAGATAGACACCTTCAGGTGTGAATACTTTAACGGCCTTCTTGTCAGGCCATTACGGGCTTCTTGGCAAAGATCACCGAGATATGTCAACACCTGTGGCCCTGTTACGGTAACACAGCTGACGGAGAGTATTGTTGTCACTAGAAGGGTTTGCTGTTTGGGAGTGCTGTAATCGTCCTGACTAACCTGCCGCTTCCTTGGATGTGGGCCCTCTGTTAGCCTCATTAGCTTTGTGTTGGCGCTCTCGAGAAACAATGAGAGTTTCCAGTGCTGGAGAAGAACAAGAGAAACAGGTGGCAGGGATAAGGTGGAGGCTCAATTCAAAACAATTCTTTTAATCAGGGGCTGTGCCAAGCTTGTCCTGCAAAGCACATGCCGAACATTTAAAAATAATTCTTCCGTTAAATTCATATAAAAAACATATTGTCGTATGATGTGGATGATAATGCAATTTCAGGGTTTGCCAGTTTCTGGTTCAGAAGTAACATGAAAACTTATTATTTAAATAATACAAGAATACAAGAAATATGATGCTTATAGGATGTAACTTGTATGCAATATTCTAGATACTTTTTTATATTACTAAGCACGCTCATTGTCACATCCGTAACTAATGTGTGAAAATGCCCATGCCAATGCCCTGCTCTGTCAAGTCAGGTGTTTGCTGCAGAGTAGAGCCCGGGTTGCTGTTCATCCCTGCTGCCATCGGCTTCCCTCCCTGTCCGCCGTGCCCTCCCAGTGCTGGCTGGGGTCCTGGGTGTGCGGGTGGTGTTCCAGCCCCCTTCTGGAGGGCCTGCGTCAGCTGAGTCTCATGTGGTTGGCCTGGCCTTGCTCCCCGCGACCCGGGGGAGGCTCAGACGCCCGCCGCCTCCACCCACGGCGCATTCCTGCTTTATTCTCACCGAGCCAACCCTCCAACGCACAAACACTCTCACACACACACACACACACACACCAATCCATTCATCACCCCTCACCACTAACCATGCAAATCAGGGCACCACAGACAACGCTAGCGGCAGTGGAGTGCTACGTAGTGATGTGAGGGTAAATGCCCAGCCCCCGGTCAAAGGTCGAGCACATCATGAGCTGTCGACTTGACCACAAGCACACACAGCTTCTTTACTGTGAAAAACGATCTACTGCACATATTGAGCGAATACAGACACTAACACATGCACATTCAAATGTCCAAACATGGATAGTATACAGTGGGTGAGATCACACTGACCCACATTTATGCAGCTACAAGAGACACATGTGGACCGGGTGGAAATTCCTCATTAAGAAACACAGGCACAAAAGAAGATGCCCAAACATATGGGAAGGCTGTATCTTATATACAGTATGTGTACGTAAACATACACACAGGCATTCGTATATGTGCACAGTTATGGCATGCACCTGACAGAAAAGGGTATATGTTCCACTGACACACACACACACACACACACTTTCATAAGCAGTACACACCCTTTTCCAGAGGTCCTGCACCGCAGCAACAATCCACAGCTGTCAAAACTCCAGCTCTTCCAAGGCAGCAGTGGCCAGACAGGGTGGGAGACTTGTAGTTTTTCGGGGGTGACGGGGTGAGGTTCGGGTCCCAGTGGCACGTCACCCGACCCCCGACTTGTCATGTGTGACATGTGGACTGACAACCCAACCCCCCCTAGCCGCCACCACCACCACCACCCCACTCGCCTACTCGGCCCTAACACCCCACCCTAACACCCCACCACCCCCACCCCCAAAACAGCTCCAGGAGTGCACCCCCACCCCTCATTTGACACATGTGCTGATCTATGTGTCTTCCATAGCCGTATGCACATGCATGCTCCCCAATCAGCACATCAGCCATCAGGCATGCAAGGACAGAGGGAGAGAGAGAGAGATTTTTGTATTTTTAGGATGACTTGTTTTTCACTTATATTACGCAGAAAGCAGGAATGCTGATGCTGCCCCATACATGCACCAATGCACAGTGAGTATATACCCAGCATGATGCTCTGTAATAATATCATAGCTGACTGTCTTTGCAAGGTTATCTATCCTGATTCCTAGTTGACAGATTGTCGGTCAAAGTCATATTGCATATTTCCTTAACAGTGGGTGGATTATAAAAATGAATCATGCTGCAGATTAATGAGACATCAGGATTTAATTACAATGTTTATTTTTGATAGATTACCAGAGAATAATTGGCACTCCATATGGTGATAACCTCTGGACACTGTTTCCAATCACAGTGGGATCCTCTGCTTCCTGCAATAGGTATGAGATGCCAACATGAAGTGTCCCTTTTCTAGTCGGCCAATGTGAGACTTCCCAGAATTCCACTAGGACTGGCCAAGCATGAAGTATTTGATAAAGGCTCTTTGGAACGTCACACGTGAGGCTGACCAGAAGGGCGGCTAACCTTTCCTTATTGAGACGGGCATGTGGCACTTTGTTCACAATTTTTTTATTCCTCAAGTTACTGTTTAACTTGCTTCAACAGAGATGAATGGTCAGCGTGTCTCTGGTCGGGTTGTGTGTTTTTACCTCACTATTCAAAACAATAACAATAGATGTATAAATGAAAGGTCCAAAAAATGAAGATTAATGAATTTCTTAGAGTTAAAAAAGGCAAAGTGGTTCTAATGTGAAGAACCAGCGTAGACCAATCAACTTTTCAACAACTCATTGTTTTGAGGAGAACATTTCATTTGGTTTCTCTGTGAAACCATAAGGCGCTCTTAAGAGGTAGAGCCATTACCTGGTGATTGGGGTGAAAGCTGACGTTTGGGCGAGACCCCATCATGCACATCCGCAGTTTCTCTGAATGGGCTGCGTAGGCCACAGGGACGGTATTATTACACAGTAATGTAAAAGCGTTTCACCTCCACTCACTGTGAGACTGTTTATTTCAACACGGCTTCTGTGCGCGTTTCATCGCACCAGCTCCACTCATTAGTCTCAAAGACGGTGTGTTAACCTATTTCAGCAAACACACACACACACACACACTTGTTGTCACACAATCACCGAGGTCTTTTGTGAAGCTGTCAGACTCGAAACTCCCTGTGCAACAGTATTGGATGGCAATTATTGGAGGGAAATGTGCCTTCTCTCCTGCTCGCTTTTCCTTTTTCGCGCAAGGAAACGGTGCGGTTTCACAATTTCGAGATTATTATTGAAATCTTCAGTTCCCTCCACCACATTAAGTGGCTGTGGTGTGCACACAACTCCTTTGAGAGCAGAGAAACATACACAGTGGTTTAGTGTTGGGAAGCAGCCAAGACAAACCACTGCTTCAGGTGAAAGCAAACCTTGGCCAGTGCTGCTTTTTTCCATTGCAGAGTTCTCTTGATTTTTTTTTTTTTTTTTTGTCGTTTTAATTTTTTTTTTTGCCTGCTTGAACAGTCTTACATACGCCCTGGATTTGTTCCTCAGTGCCTGCAAGCAACACTCCCCGGGCTTGTGAATTCACAAAAATGAGGAATTAATGTTGAAATGCCACTCGACGAATCCAAACGGTTCCACAGGTGTTCGAGGATTTAAGAGGAATGACCTCTTCAAAGCCATTACCATGAGCCTCAGCGCTCTATTTGTGACACTTGGTTATGGAAACCAAGGGAGACTGACTGAGGATTTGTCAAATGTAACGCTAAAACTAAGAGGGAGGTAAACGGGAGACAGAGTGAGAGAAGGTGTGTGTGTGTGTGTGTGAGAGAGAGAGTGATAGAGACAGAGAGTGAGAGAAGATGTGTGCGTGTGTGAGAGAGAGCGAGAAAGAGAGAGAGAGAATGCATGTGTGAAGGAGAGAAATGGAAATTTCTCATATCCCCCACCCTAGTCTTTTGCTATTCCTCCTGGCGTTCATCTAGAGTCGACCGTAACTGGCGTAATACCACAATAAAAGTATTGGCCGTGCCCTGAGCAGCCATAAATCCTGCAGAGGGAATTTTACCTCTGCTATTTCACAGGGTCATTTCCCTGTATGTGGCTTCATATTCAAATATTTATGTTTACGAGCAGGCAGTACATGTTATGACCCATAATGGCAACCCAGCACGCTAGATAAGGCCACTTAGCAAACTCTCGTAACCTTCCTGAGGCCTAGCGCATCATGCTTGCCATTTTCTAGCAAACATGGTGAAACGAAGGGCCAAACTAGAGCAATATGCTGTACTTCCACCTCTGTTAACAGTTAAGTTTCCAATAAAATTCATACTGTACTTTTACTTACGTGGATCCAATGTTAAAGCAATGTTATAGCACACATATAACAGTGATAACATTAGATTAGATGATACTTTATTCATCCTGTAGGAAATGTAAACATCTTTGAGCATCTATTAAATGACCTATATTGATCATCTATGTTCACACACCTACACGCTACAATGAAGAGACTCAATAGGAAGAGGGATGCCAGAGTGCAAGAAAGAGGCGGTGACAGTGTAAAAACATGTATGTACGAAACATCTGTGAGGTGAAGAGGTGTAGTATATGTGACAGACCTACTAACTCTACCCATGGACATTTGTGTAGCAGGGTGTTCGCTTCCTTTTTGCCTCTATCCCTACCCAGGTGTCCCCAATCAGGGCCAGTGTTTAAGGGTTGGCCTTTCAACATGGCGCTCGCTCATTTGGGCCTATGATGGTCCGTTGTTTGTTTGTTTCCCTTAGACTATCCTTTGCATACACCGCACTTACTACCTTAAGATTTTGCATCTTTAGTTATTGTTATTTTTTAATGTTATTATTTGCCCTTATTAAATAATATATCTCTTTATTATTGCTGTTAATAAACCACCTGGTCTCCCTGCTTAATGTTGTGTGCTTTAAGGCCGGTACCTAACATATAGTATATGGTTTCCATGAATGAGTGTCATTTAAGCGCAGTATCAATGTGGAGTTACGCATTAATAATTACGCTACTCTGCTGTAACAGGAGCTTTTAAAGCCTTATATTAACTGGCTCACGGGAATTCAGAATTCTCAAACACCGTATAATTTTCTTCGTTCGTTTCAGCTTCTTTGAGAGTGGCTTACGGCTAAAGCCCTCTCCCCTCATTGAACAATTCAGATGCTCACTTCCGCCCCTTTAGTCCCCCATGCTCCTGACCTACCTGTAAAGCACCGTGCGGATCAACAGCTTTTCATACCAGCCTCAGGCGGTCGGCCGAAAAGCACCTGAGTTTTGTTTTTTTGTTTTTTAAATGGCATCAATTAAAAGAACAATTGGTTTAGTGGCCCAATTAAGAGCTTAACCCGGATGACTGCCACTGGGAGGAAAGACAACAGCCAGGAGGAGTGTGGCTAAGGATCTCAGGTATTCAGCTCTCCGACCATCATCAGCGTCCTCTCAGGCCCAAATCCCCACCAACGCAGAGAGATGTCGTTACAGATGAGCAAACATTTAAGGACGACTGAGTTGGCCTCAGCTGCAAACGCCGTGCGCGCCATGCTTGTGTTTTCAAGGAGGAGGATTAGCCAAAGGTCAGGGAGAAGAGCTTGCAATCAGAGATACCTAAAACGTGTTTGGGATTATGAGATTTTATCAACAACAGGACTTCAGGAAACGTTAAAAGAAAGTGTGCCAAATCAATGTGTCATCACATTCTACTCTCTGACCCTGTGGACTTTTATTTTGTTATATTTTATTCCGTTCTATTTTTTTACTCGACCTTCTGAATCACCTCTTACCCTTACAGTCAGTCTCTCAGGTTAAAATAAACAGTGATAAAATAATCATTGCTTATGTGATGTGGCTGTGAAAAAAATCTTCCTCAAACAGGGGGGTAACCTGTGGCTCTCTCTGCCCACCTGACAGCTCACCACATTCCTGTGTGTGTGTGTTTGCGTGTGTGTGTGTGTGAGCACGCGTGTCTGTGTATGATCTGCCTCCACTGAGCCTGCCCCTGGTGCGTCCGCCCCGTCTCTGGCTCACTAACGAGGGCATGTGCTGAGAGGAGGGAGAATGAAACAGTGCGTCGCAGGTGGGATTCATTAGAGCAGGACTTGGCAGGTTTGTCCTGGGTTCTGCATAATTGCATTGTTGCTAAAAAGAAAAAAAAACAAAGAACAACAAAGAGAGGTGAAAGGACTAAGAGAGAGAGAGGAGGAGAGAGTGAATGCAAACCAACAAGTTACACACCATTTTTAAAGGCCATCTTTCATTGCTCTCTCATGAGTCGTGCAAAAGGAAAATACCCTATTAACTGGGTTAAATGTGCCCGAGTAGTTTCACAGTGAATAAACATCGAAAAAAGCTCATATTTTTATAGATTTCAAGCACAGTCCCCACGTGGCCAGACCTTCGACGGGGGAGTTATGTGATAGCCACACTGACAGGGCTGTCCTCTCCTTTTTTGAAAACTGACTTACACACATATCAATGACAAATAATAATGGAGTACGCCTTTTGTTTTGTTTTCAGAAGCACAGTCATTTCATGGCCGATTTTATTTTTTGACCAACCTGTTGTGTTAAAAATACACAGTAGGTAGCGTGCCGAGTTGTAAATAAAGGTGTTAAAATAAAGTGTTACTAACTGCATGATCAGAGTTTTCCAACACTTCCACTTACTACTTGCTGTGATAGGTTGTGAGGAAACCGACTTTGCCTGTACATCATAATTAACAATATAATACAGCTTTGCATCCATCTCAGCACAATAGCACTTCAAAACAGATCTTACAGATTCTGAGAGTGATGCTGACATCTCTAAATGTCTAATATTGCCTTCAAGTCTCCCCTACATTGTTCACAGACCACCAATGACCTGTCAAGTAAACTGGTCCTATATGTCCAGCACAGCCAAAATGTGCTGTATGTCTGTGACCACTTTAAACTCCAAAAAAAAAAAATGTGGAAGAAGCTCATATTTCAGCAGATGACTAAACCACTTTGATTGATTCTTGATGCTAATTTTCCCCACCACAAATATGACAAGATAGGGCCGTTTTTAGCATGCTGTTTATGGTGAGATATCAGAAAGAGCATCATATTTTGCAAAAAATGTGTGATGTCTTTACAAATCATGCCTTGCCACCTGACTGACTGTATAGAGGTTTTGCATTGTGTTTGCAATAGTTTAGTATAATGCCACTATTTATTCATATGCTGCCTTTAAACAGGTTCAGATTTGCAGTGATGCAGTAATAAGTGACTATGGAGAGTTACTAAAATTCAGCATCATATGATTATAGGCAAAAATAATGGTGAGTGATGCAAGACATTGCTTGGATCTGAAAGTGGTAATAAAAGCTTTTAAAGGGTTCACTCTCTATTTGCCTTTCTCATAGACACTTGCAAACTTTTATATATTCACGCTGCACAGTGTACATATTCTGCAGCTACCCCTGAAAAATGGCAGGAATCTGACAGGGAACATGATCGTGACTCCCAGTGGACATAGGCTGTCAATCAGCCAAACATTCAGTCCACACCTGGCACCTGTATGGCTGAAAAAAGCCCACACAACTCCAGTCTGGGTCTAATTATTACCAGTCGCAATTAAAACAGTTTTCTTTACTCCCTCTCTCCTCCTCCTCCTCCTCCTCCTCCACCTCTTCTTCCTCTTCTCTTTTTCTCTTGCATATTGTTTCTGGGCTCTCTGTGTTTTTCTGATGGAGAGAGGGAGGGAGAGAGAGAGAGAGAGAGAGGTCTTGTGTAAATATATTTTCCACCTGGTCCTGAGAAGAGCCTTCAGGGGAGTTATCAAAGCAGTCATAAAAATCAAGATGTATGGGACATCCACGGCTGGTCGGCTCGATTCACTGGACAGGCCCTTCAACTGGATGGCTGGCGTTTTACCCCATTAGTGTGTGTGTGTGTGTGTGTGTGTGGGTGGGTAAGTGTGAGGGATCCATGCCTAGTGAGGTGTAGCCCAGTGCTCTGTGGTGCTGAGCGGCTCAGCTCTGTGCAGCGGCGCGGCGGTGTGGTTTTCCCCTGACCTGCCTGCCTGCCGTCGGATTAGGTTTCCCCTGGTCGGGCCTGCCTATCCGCGGCCGGCTGATTGACTGTGATGGGCTTGTTTTCTAACGTGCTGCACGTGCGCTGCCACTGCCCCCCTAACTCTGGCCCTGCGTTGTTAGCCTTTTCAACACATCAGCCGTTTTTTTTACAAGTGCTGAGCTCTCCTGGGTGTATTCGATAATGTAGATTATCAATTATCAAGTAGCGTTAGCATGGCCATGCTAAGGACTTTTTTCATCATTGGCAATCTGCAATTAGGGACTATTTTGGTACCCCATTATTTACAACTGATTACTGTATTACTATATTTATGCATAAATTGAAACTTTCATGGTAAGGAGCTAGCCTGCAAAATTTGATTTACACATTAGGCTACATATTCATATTACATGGGGTGCACTTTATATTTGTTTATTATGTAGATGTACAATACATTACAGTACAATATATTATTATCACTATAGTACAGTATGTGTCTATGTGTCTATCATTTTACTTGACTACTGAAAGTACCCTTGTTCATGTCTATATTTTAAATGTATACATCTACTGAAGTCAAATTCCTTGAGTATGTAGGTATACTTGGCCAATAATTTACAGTTTCAGATGTTGAAACGGTAAATTACATACCGGTAAATAAAAGGTTTTATGTTTTCATTCTAATTAAGGTAATGTGTAAAATCTACTTACACAATCACTTTATTTTAGGTAGTAGATGCTATCTTAGTAACTAAAATTTCTTAAAACCTAAAAATATAGTGATAATATGATATGTTTTAATTATTTTTGGAATCTACTATTAACAACAGTAAATTCAGTCTAGGTCAACAGTCCTGAACCAACAATGTGCAGATTTGCTTTTGAACTTATTTACATTTTACAAATATTTTTGTCATGATGAGTCAACATGCCTTGAAGTGAACCTGAAGCTGTGGAACAGCCTTTCTGAACTAGTTTTAAATGTTGAGATTAAATTTGACATAAAGTTGACATTGACTTCGACTTTATTCTCGAAATTTTGATTTTTATTTTTACTTTTAATCTTGTCATGGCAAAAATAGTTTTTCTTCATATGTGGCCCTCCATTGTACAATACTAACAATTAAGTGGGTCAAATAATATCTATCTCTTTGGTTACTGTTTTGAAGTCTCAAAGTAATTCTGAAAATCGTGAGATATAGCGCCACCAATGAGATGAAGTTGCCCCATTTTTGTAACTTTTCCTCCACTTGTCTGATTTTCAAAAATGATTTTCCAACATACTCAATTTTATTGAATGTGGAGCTAATATTCATGGGTCTGTTCTGAAAAAAATGGCATGATAAGGTAAGTGCTTGGCCGAGGAAGCTAATAAATAGCAAACTAGCAAAGACCATCAAACATTTGTAAATAACAGTTTTTGTACCTGTGCACATGACTTTGTGCAAGTTATAAATCATGGTTTAGTTATACCATTCGAGTAGCTTTTAATATGCAATATTTCTAAAGGAGTATCCTACGTCCTGATAAGACATCGTTCCTCAAGAGGGTAGAAAAACAAAACAGTGTGGGAGTACTCAGCCCCAGTCAATGTGTTGAGCTCAAAGACATCTGACATGACTCAGGCTCATGTCAAAGAAGTTTTAGAGAGGTAAAAAGATCAACATCAACTTTTAAAAAAATGTAAATCAAGAAAAAAAAAGATTTTCACAGGGCCCTATAAGTTATACTTATGGGAACTATTAAAGCATACTATTGCCTAACTTTGTAAGTGGCTTTGTAAGTCACATAATACGTTGCCAGATTAGTGGAGACAAAGCGTAGCCTTCTTTGGTTTTCGGTCAATGTGTAGCCTTTTTTGTATACTAGGATTTAACATTTTGATTTAAACAGAAATTGCATAGGCCTCCATTTTTTAAATGAAATTTTATCAATCACAGTAATGCATAACAACTACAGAGTAGTGCAGTTTGGTGATTTAATGATTGCAGGCATATAGGCATATTATGAGGGGGAATATAACGTCCTAGTAAAGGAGTTCTTCGCTGAAAAATCCAGTTCTATTTGATCATGTTGGTGGCTGGTAAAAGTTTTCATGATCCATCAAGGTCAATTATGTTTTTATTTATCTTTTCATACCAACTAACTAGAATAAAACAAGTACAAAACAGATTCTGCTGGTGGCAGGTGTCAGACCTTAGGTTCAGACCTTTCCAACCTAAAATAGCTGCTAAATGCCAAGCAAAACCTGTTATGAGGTCCTCAGATTAGCTAGAGTAAACTGTGAAAAACAGACCTGATCTGAAAACATATTTAAACATATTTATCTAATAATAACAAACCTTAAACCATCTTATGAGGACATGTTAACACCTGTAAAAACGGGTTTATATTGATATATGATATATTGACCGGTACATTCAGGCGAGAGAGAGAGCGAGAAGCAAAGACTGGCAGATACAGCTGTGTGTAACTTTAATTAGAGAATTTTCTTTTGATTATTAGATTAGTACAAACATTCTAGAGGAATTTGATAGAACACAATGAAGTTTCTTCAATAAGAGACCCAGACAAACACACAGAAACCCAACTCAACACCACACACACATACTGTACACACATACACACACACTACACACAAAGCAGGCTGACATAGACACACAGACTCAGTCAAACACAATGGGCAGCCAAACAGGAAGTGAGCTCATATCTTGGCAGTGCTGACAAATATTAAGACTAATTTTGGTGTTGTGACTTGGGACCCTATCTGGACTCCACTCAATAAATACACCCTCATTTGGCCACTAGGCAGCGCTGTAACTATCAAAAACATGAGTCATATCTCTTGATGTGGGGTACTGATGTCAAACTTGATGGAAGGGTGTACGGAAGCATCTCTGTTATTGACTGAATTGTTTTGTGTCATTGTGTTGACACAGTGGGTTTGAGCAAGCGCACTTAAAATGCAGCCTAGTCACATTTTATAAATAGGCTGTTGAAAAAAATGTTGCGTTTCACAATTTATTAGGTAAAACCAAATGCTGTGACAAACTAATATGAGGATAAGAATGGATAAAATACATTATTACACTATTTTTGTGTAAAAGACCAATATAATGAGGTTTATCAGATAAGTTTGTCTAACTTAGGATTTAAATATTCACCCTCCTTTTGAATATTTTGAATGCACAACTAGAGCAACCTATCCTGGGGGATACGATTCATAAAATCCAAATGATACTAAATATTTCATAAATGAGAGTTAAAATATTTTACTTAGTTGCTAATAAGATAATTGGTGACATGAAATCATTAGAGACACTATTTCTCCCTGACTCAAGATGATTCAACACAAAATATACTGTAACAAGACATATAATTCTGGCTTAGTAAGTAAATTTATCTAAAAAATTGGCATAATTATTCATAAGTCATGCAGCAATACAGCTAGAACAAAAAGATTGTGCACACACACACACTATATTAAACACATGTATTCTCTGCGCCTCCCCT
>JAGFZM010002009.1:145453-169191 GCA_017657215.1 Limnothrissa miodon | reverse complement strand
AAAGAGTCTCATGTGTCTTATGTCCATGTTTGTGTGTGTATGTGTGTTGGGGGAGTGGGGTGGGGGGTGGTGCGTGCATGTGAGAGTGTGTGCGCGTTCATTATCTGTATTACCCAGAAGTGCCAGCAAAGGTGATTAAGGATTGTGGGTGTGGTCTTATGGTGAAGAGCAGGCAAGCTGGTTTGCGTTTGTGCTGAATCTTCCTTATGACATTATGTTTTAGACAATTTTATAACATCTTTGGTATGGAACAAGCCCTATTCATGATTCAAATATAATGCCACATTTGAGAGAGACTCCATGCCCTCATCTTTGGCTCACTGCACATACGCCATACACCTTCCTTTCACACGTGCACACAAGCTCAAAAGCCATCTCCTGACACACACACACACACACACACACACATACACACCACTCTTCTTGAAAACACAGCTACAGTATTTTTAACAGCGTCTTTCTGACACGCGCACACACACACACACACACACACTCACACACCTTGCTAGTTCCTGTCGTCAGGAATGATACCCCATCACGGTGGTGACCGTTGCTATCAGGTGCACATTCAGAGTAAGTCCCATGTCTCTCTGTCACGAGCGTGAGCTGACTGAATGCGGGGCCAATTTATCAGTCCCTCCCTCCAGTGGTGTTACTAAAGTCCTACCAAAAACACACGCCCCAATCCAGCACCCGTGTGTTCAGAGCAGCTGGGTTATTAGGCGGCCCTGGGAGTGCCCGAGGGCTGCCCCTGCCACTGCCTGATGAAAATGAGGAGGAGTATGAGGCACCATGTCTTTGGGGTTTGTGTGTGTGTGTGTTAGAGAGAGTGTGTATATCAGAGAAAGTGAGAGCACCTAAGTCACCTGTGGTGTGTCAGAGTCAATCTCCTTTCTGTGTCTTTTGCTTTCTCTTGTTGGGGACGGGTATGATGTGTTGTTTTTGCCGTTGGGGGTGGGTGGGCGGGTGGGTCAGGTCTTTGCCTATAGATTGCTGCTGCCGCAGTCAAATTTCATGCCGTCTCCATTTCCTGTCAAATCTCATCCACACTACCATGCTGCAGTGCCCAGGCTTTATGAGTCTTATGATTCTGCTGCTGTTTCATCTTGTGTTAGTAGTGGAAAATATGGCTTCAGTGAAACCACCAGCGTATTTACTTATGGAACAACCTGTGTGTGAGAGTGTAGATGATGATGGATGAGTCAAAGAAGTGTGTAACGCATCCCTTGCGCCAGAACCCACACTGTGCTGGAAACTTATTCCATGCTGGTAATCAATTCCTTGTTTATACACAATCTCTGTGTGTGTGTGCGTCTCTGCATGCAAACGGTCCTAACTGCCCTGTATTTCTGATGTACACAAAAGGTGAGTCTCTCACCTTACAGGTGAGTCTCAGGTGAGTTGCACCTCTCCCTGTTTCTCTCTCTCTCCCCTCTTCTGTCTTCTGGTCCAGCCTTCCCTCATGTTGTGTGTGTGTGTGTGTGTGTGTGTGTGTATATTACTGAATGGTGAAGAAGAAAGGACTTTCTGAGTTGTGTGATGGTAAGAGGGAAAAGGATAAACCTTCAATAAGAGTTTAAAGGGGTCATAGAATGATTATATAGGGTATGTAATGTTGGTCCTTATGGTCTCTGAATAGGGTGTGTAACATTGGTTGGGCTGAAAATGGCCCGTGTGCTGTTCTATGCGCCCTAATGCAACCCTGGAAAATAGCCCTAGAATGAAACGAGAGGTTTTCTCCCTTATATGGTATGCTTATAAATATTTAGATGAGCTGTGCGCTGATTGGTTGGTTTACAATGAGTGAACGTAACGTTACACAATGACGTTAATACTAGTTTCCACTTCTGTTGTCTAAGTCAAAAGGATCAACTCAGGTGGGAAACATTACTCCTAGAAGCTAGCAACCAAACTATTGTGATTCTACTCTTCAGTTAGCTATCTTGATGGAATGAAACAACAACAAAAACTTCTGACGAAGACCTGGATAAACATGCATTGTAAATTGTAGATATACATGTCAGCACATCTTATATATTTGAATTAAATACAGTCAGGACAATAAAATAACGTTGGCCCCCTTGCTAAAAAATTGAATCGTAACACATTTTTACATGACGCTAGATATACAATATGCTAGCATTGCTAACTGCTTAGCGACAAAATAATACTTACAGTTTGAGTTTTGGGGCGTGACAAAGGCACAGGCCAGAGCCAAATAAAGTACAGCAGCCGAGTTGATGTCAACTCGGCACTAAGTTTCAATTGGACCGTCTTCCAGCGGCAGTTTCAAGTTTTGAGATTTGCATTGGAAAGAGGTGTCAATGGGACTTGGAGGTTCTCTGAATGTCCATTTGACCCACCAAAGTATAGTTATTCAACAATGACAAGGTAAACTTGGTTTTGCATGACCCCTTTAAAACGAGTGTATCAGGGTGTGTACATTTTGCATATGTATGTATGTGTGTGTGTGATTCAATTGTGGGTGCTTGTGGGTGTGCATATTTATGTACTTATGTTGGAGTGTGTGTGTGTGTGAGTGTTATCCCTTCTGGAGCCAGCACTGGTTGGCACAGGCGTGCTAAGCTAGAGCTCTGCTTTTATGAGCTGTTGCCAGCCTTCCCCTGGAGCAGAAACAGACCCCTACAATACACCTGTCAGCTGAGCTCTCTCTCTCTCTCTCTCTCTCTCTCTAGTTCTCACATAGAGAAAGCCCTATACACACACTCCATGCAGAAGCACACATAGACACGTACAAATGCAGTGACAGAAACAAATAGTCTCAATCTGTTTACACACACAGCCATAAATACCCTCTGGCTTCCCTCACTCGTGGCTATCCTGAGACACTGGTCACTATGACAAAATGTTGACTTTTAAATCGGGCTCCAGCCAAGGCCTTTGATTTCAGAGGCTATAGGATGGGTGCGGTGTTGTTAACCTGTCTCTGTCTGTGTGAGTGTGTGTTTTAGGGACTTCTGGGATAGTCACTGGCTGGTGGTACAGTGTTGTATTGTGTTCTAGGGGGATTATGAGGTTACACTGCACTGTACTTTGGCAGTAATGTGTGTGTGGGAGGGGAGGGGGTGGGGTGGGGCAGCTAGAGCAGGATCCTAAAGGATTATCAAAGGGAGAGCAAGAGATACATCCCGAGACAAGGGGGGATTGAAAAGCTGTGTGTGTGGGTTTGTGTGTGTGTGCGTGTCAGGAAATGAAAGAGTGTTTTCCCTGTGATTTCATCCCTGTGTGATCATGGGTTTTATGAGTCCCACGTCCACCCACTCAACACTGATGAGCAACCTGAGTCAACAGCTCACACACGTTTACACACATTTACATACACAAACACACATCTTGTCTTATATATACTGTATGTTTACCTAAGTATAATGCCTTTTTTTTTTATTTAACATTACCTTATTGTTTAGAATAGTTTTTTTGTTGTGCATCTGCACTTTATTGTCATCAACGTCTACGCATGGGACAAGTGTGAAATGCAATTTCGATTCCTTTGTATGTCAAGTACATGTGAAGAAATTGACAAATAAAACTGACTTGACTTGACTTGACACACCTACAAACACATTCATTCCTACATCTTTTCATCTCTCGGTTTCTCTCTCACTCACTCATGCACACATTAATTTATTTCTTCCTCCATATGTCT
Source organism: Limnothrissa miodon (assembly GCA_017657215.1). Taxonomy (NCBI): domain Eukaryota; kingdom Metazoa; phylum Chordata; class Actinopteri; order Clupeiformes; family Clupeidae; genus Limnothrissa; species Limnothrissa miodon. Next base: position 165,524 of record JAGFZM010002009.1, on the reverse strand, counting down.
ATCTATCTATCCATCTCTTACACACACTAGTTTCTCTGTCTTTTTAGTTTTTGTCTTTCTTTTTCCCTCCCTTCCCCTTTCTCTCTCTGTCTCTCTCCTTTTCTGCCCCCCGCCCCCTCGCTCCCCTCCTCCTTCTGTTCCTGTGAGTGGAGCCTGGGGGCAGGTTAGAGTGTGTTTGCCTCTGTGCTGCTCCCAGCCAGCAGAGCTTATAAGCGCCGCCGTCCCCAAACACACCCGTTTATCAAGTGTGCCAAGCATGTGGGATGATTAGCCAGCCCTTTTGGGTCCTCCTCCTTGCTTTTTTTTATTTATTTATTTTTGGAAAGGGGGGGAGTGGGGGATAATATTAGCCACTGACCCCTCCCTTCCACACAGACCCACATTCACAAACACCCTCGCAACCTCCACCACCCTCAGGGCTGAGATTCATTGGCTGTGCTTGTGGAGGCTATTAGGCTAACCCTGTTAGCGTGGCGGCGCTAGCTTCCCCGTTCACTCCTTCCCTCCCTCCATCCCTCCATCCCCTGGTCCCACTGCTCCCAGCTGGGTTGCGGTAAGTGGTTAATGTCCTTACGTTGATTGGGAACGGGCCGAGCAGGCTATTGAAACGAGAGCCTCAAGCAGAGGATTCCTCCCTCAGCACAAACACGCGTGCGCGCACACACACACACACACACACACACACACACACACACACACACACACTTAGACCACCATTGCACAGTTCCAGCCAAGCAGTTTGGTGATCCAGGTGTTCAAGACTCCACAAGGACCTCAGAGACAGTTGGCGGGCATTCCTGTTGAAAGGAAGGATTCTTGCCCCGTATGTGTGTGTGTGTGTTTGCCTAAGGGAAATGGAGACTGGTGAACTTTGCTGAACTTTTATACTTTCAGGGTTCCTGCGGGGTCTTAAAAAGTCTAAAATTCAAAAAGTGAAATTTAAGGCCTTAAAAAGTCTAAAAAATACAAGTCTAGGTCTTAAATTTAATTGACCCAAGTCTTTAAATTATTTCCTCCGTTCATTATAACGGAGGATTACAAGTATTGTTCGCTGAAAAAATCAGAGTTTTCAGAGACAGTTGATAAGAACATGGGCCAGTGTATATTTAACGAGACCTGGCTCGATAACAGCGAGTTTTGAAGCTGGTTACAAGCTGTCCCCGGCAATAAACATGAAGCTCGCTGCAAAATATGCAAGAAGAATCTACAGTTAGCGTCACTGGGCATAAAGGCACTGGAGTCCCATGCCAAAGCTGATAAACACCAGCTTGCCAGCTTGTTCATCAGTAAAAATGAAATGTTTTGAGAATATCTGGGATCATATGAATGTTTCGATCAATGTGTTGTGTTGGTCTTAATTTTCTAACATAATGGTCTAAAAAGGTCTTAAATTTAACTAACTGAAACCTGCAAGAACCCTGTACTTTATTCAACTTAATTGAATTAAGTGTTAATGTTGATCTCTACTCCCCAGATCCCTTCTGCATCAAATGCATGTGTTGTTGAGTGTCTGTGTTAGTGGGTGTGTATGTTTATGTATCCCGGGCACTTGTATGTGTGTGTCAGAGAGAGAGAGAGAGAGAGAGAACCTCATGTTATGCCCTTCACACCTGTTGGTTAACAGAGATGATTTCAGAACACTCTCTCCTCTCTTTCTTCAGCTGTTTCTCTATGTTCACCTCTCTATCCATCTATGGTGTATGCCCATCTTTCTCTTCCAGAAAGTTTTCTCCTGTTCTAATGCCTGCCATCATGTTGACATTAGTGAGAACAACGGGGCGAAGGGTCTGTTGACTGTTCACCAGTAAAGATATTCTCAGGGGAATCAGTGGTGTGTTTTTGCATACTATTCTAATCTGTGATATCTTGCTGGGTGTGGGTGTGTGTGTGTGTTTCCACTGCCTTTACAGGAAAGAGACCTGGGTGTTGGTGTTAGGGCCTGTGTGTGTGTGTCCATGTCTGTGTTTGTGTGTATTCGTGTTTGTGTATGCGCGTGTGCCGAGGTGTAAGGTGGCGGAGGATGTCAAACGAGAGTGCCGCTAAACAGCGTTCTAAGAAAGAGGCCATTGAGAGAGCCTCTACCTCCACCACCTCCACCCAGTTCATAGTGCATCCTGAGGGGTGGTTGATGGCGTCTCCGATATACCCTCTGGTCCAAGGGCCCCCTTGCACAATGTTTCCTTTAATGTCTCAGGCCTGCTTCTACAAGGGAACATAACATAAAGACATAAAGAAAAAGGATAAAAAAAGAAAACATCGGTTTGACCAGAGGAAATCTGAACACACCAACCCCAGGGTCTTTGGAGCGAAAGTCGGGCCGGGCGTTCTCGAGTCACGCTTTTGAGGCACGGCCCGATCACGTTTCCTCCACTTTGAAGCCCCGGCCCTATATATAGTATCAGCACTCATGTTTCTGAAAGATTTGGGCTCGATGATGCATGGTTATTTGTGCTGGAATCTAAGGAGACCCTTGCCAATTCATTAGCAGTAATATTAGCATTGTCAAACCATAGCTATCTGGCCCAGTAGGAATGCAGGCTGCAACATGTCAAACTTGCTAACATTATTTGCAGTCTAGGGTGTACGTGTTGACACCTATATATTAATTATATTCAGAATTGCTTACACCACTTTGCACACACACACACTTTCACTGTATACTTAATGTCCCTGTGCCTGCAGCTTGAGGCCTAGGTTTACACAGGTTCCACAGAAAAAGTTTTTTTTTTTTTGTTTGAATCCAACAGATTAAAGTTTTGGGCCCATCGTAAAGGCTACCCAAACAGACTAATCAAATTGAACTTTCATCACAAACTGCATTATAATCTCCTTTTCCTTTCAACTAAGACAACAGTGAAAATGCTAAATGAGCAATCAATGGTTAACAGTATGGTGGAAACAGTAAAATCACAAAATCATTTAATAACCCAACCCAAGAGCAGCACAAAGCTATGCATCTGTATGACATCACACACACTTATGCACACAAACATACATGCAGTCACATTTACAGTGGAATGGAACACATGCATATTTACACAGCTACCTATTGCATATATAGCAATAACATGACACCGAAGCACTGTTTATTATTGCTTCCATTGTCATTGACTTAGATCAGGGACCTTTTTCATAGCATCCATTTTTCCAAGAAGTGTCAGGGTAAGCACAGTACTGTTACGGATTTAGAATCTTATTGGCTGTCATTAATAACACCTGTGCTTACCCTGACACTTCATGGAAAAATGTCCGCTATGGTGAAGTGAAAGTGAAAAAAGTAGTCTATTAACGGCCAGATAGGCTGATTGGTGTAACAATGTCACTCTTTCCTTAGAAGCAGTCTGTTATCAACATACATCAGACCATGGAACGTTTGGAACGGAGCATTATACAGCATTCTAAAACACACACACGTTTGCAGATACACACCGCTCGCTCGCAAGTGTAATTGGTGGTCATGTGAGGCTCCTGGGGTGTAAACAGCAGAATGCAGAAATAAAAAGAGTGTGTTCATCTTGTTCCAGGCTTGACACAGCCTGACAGTTTTACTGTTGGAACAACACCGCAGGAATTGTTGAGGAGCCATGAGAGCGAGTGTACGTGTGTGTGTGTGAGGGAGGGAGAGAGTGAGTGAGTGGGAGGACATTTAGGATAGGATTTTCCTGTATGCAGGTAGGCCTACATATTGCACCCCTCAGACACCCCACACATGCTGCTGTGCTAGTGTATATGTCAGTTCTTCAAAACATGTACGCATGTATGTAGCTGTGCACCAGCACTGTGAATCACAGTGAGTCTTACATTAGTTTCATATCAATAAACCAACCAGCATTTAGATCCACTCACTGTAGAATCTGTGATGACAAAAATACTCAGAGAGGAAAAGAAGTAATATTGCTCCTTAATAGTTGGAAAATCCCTCTCTAAGTTACTTATCTCTCTCGAAATGTGTCCATAATCTGCCCCCTGTCTTATATCTAAGCTTCCTGTTCACACTAGATTTTTTTGTGTGTGGGTGGGTGTGTGATCCTGCAGTGTGTGTTAGTTCAGCCTTGCTGAGGCTATGGTGTTTTTTAAATCATCAAGAAGACGTCCAAGTGCCAAAGGAAACTTTTGGTTTATCGGCAGATTTCCCAGAACCAGGACAAGGCTGCCCTACGGTTTCTCTGAAGACTCCTAATTTATGTTCAGACTGTTGTTTTTTCCTCTCACTACAAGTCTATGAGAACAAACAAACGCACTCACACACGCACGCCCTTTCATTTGATTTTTACAAAGCGCTGAGATGCATATCTCTCATGTTACTGTGCTTTGTTCAAAACCCAAATGGGCACAGACATATGTATTCTTTAAGCCTTCATCATGGTTGTAACGGACCCTAGTTTATGGCCAGTCTGGCCTGGGGGAAAGTGTCACCTGCCACAGCAATCTCTTTTTTTGGAACAAAGCTAGAGGGGACAGTAGACTATCTATTCAATTCAATTCAATTTTATTTATATAGCGCATTTTTACAAAAGGCATGTCTCAAAGCGCTTAACACAAAGAGGCCCAATGAGCAACAGGGGCAAGGAAAAACTCCCTATCAGCGTTTTTTGTTTTTACTTGTTATGGTAAAGGAAGAAACCTTTGGCAGATCCGACGGCTCAACTGCCTAGGGCAGGTTTTCAGTCTCTCAGATGGTGATTAGTCCACTATTATTCCATTAGGTGCACATTATAAGAAAATAATAAAGTAAAATAGGAGTCCCATTATAATCCCAGTATATAGTCCCATGTCATTAGGTGCAGTCAAGCCAGGGGCCAGCTAGAGGCTGTATCAATCATGTCAGGGTTGTCTGTGGAGCTGAAGGCAGCCCACCCAGGAAGCCAGAGATGCAGGATCAGGCAGTGGAAGGCAGGGGTGACCCTCAGCAGGGAGGCAGTGGCATGGACCATGGAGTGGGTTGAGGACCATTCAGGAGTGCCGCCGGATCAAACGTTGGAAGAAGGTCCTCAACAGGATGGCATGTTCGGTGGGGTTGGTTGGGTACCCAGGAGGCAAGAGGTGCAGGGTCAGGCAGTAGAAGGCAGTGATGACTCACGGCATGGTGGTAATGGCATGGAAAGTCAGAGAGGAGATGAGTTAGAACAGTCTCCATCAGATTTCAGAGAATGTGAGTTATATTGCAACCATGTATAGATGTTGGCTAAGTGATGAGAGAGAAAGAAGTGGAGAGGAGGAGAAAGACTGAATGAAAATTGTATGGCTTAACAGATGGGTGGTTTGTGGCGGCATTAATCTATAGCAGCATAACTAAGGAATGATGTGTAACAAGCCAACGCCACCAAAGGAATGGTCAGTGGCCACCAAGCCCCGGACGGGAGCTTACAGCAGAGGCAGTCCTTTCCAATAATACCTTGAGGAGGTGTGGCTTACCATACACAATCCCTAACTAAAGGGGTCAGTAAATAGAAAAGTTTTGAGTCTAGACTTAAAGGTGTTGAGAGTGTCCGCTTGGCGAATGTTAGAGGGGAGCTTGTTCCACAGGACAGGCGCACGATGGCAGAATGCTCTTCCTCCTATTGTGGATTTTGATATTCTAGGAATTACTAGGAGACCAGCATTCTGTGACCTTAGGGGTCTAGAAGGGTGGTAGGGAACAAGTAAATATTTAATATATGCTGGAGCAAGGCCATTAAGGACTTTGTATGTTAGGAGAAGTATTTTAAAATCAATTCGGCTTTTAACAGGAAGCCAATGTAAGGAAGCAAGGATAGGTGTGATATGTTCATATTTTTTTGTCCTAGTGAGTGCTCGTGCGGCCGCATTTTGCATTAGTTGAAGGTTTTTGATGCAGCTAGCACAACATCCAGAGAACAGAGTATTACAATAGTCAAGTCTGGAGGTAACAAATGCATGTATTAGTTTTCCTGCACATACATGCAAAATAAAGATGTGTGTATTTAAACAGAGAACGGGAGACTGAAATGAGCTGAGTGTAGGCACATGCATTCTGTCCAGCAGTTCACAGAGAGAAAATGTCATCCCCACATGATAGGAGGCAAATAGAAATGATATTTAAGATTATTTATTGAACTTACCCCCACCTCCCCCAAACACACACACACTGACGCCATTGCCACTATTCACATTATCTGCTACAGTATCAGGCTGTCCACACGATAGCAAGTGTGTTCTAAATGACGCCAGAGGCTAAATCAAAAGCTTATTGTTTTAAAACCTGTCTTGTTGGCATGAGGTGCAATTTGAACAGCCAAGTTGATTTAAAATCCCTGCTGGGGTTTAGATGAGAGGCAGTGGCATGTTAAGTGGCTCTGTCATCCCACATAATTTCCTCTAACTGGTTTTAAATAGTTTGTTTATTTACATATTTATTTCATTATTTATGCCATTATGTGTTTATTTACTTTTTATTATTTTTAAGTGTCCATCATTCCACATATTTTTCTGTGGCTGAATTTAATTATTTTATTGTTTGTCATTTATGTTATTATTGCAATTGTTTACTCAAGGTTTCTTTGAGGGGAGAGTAACAAAAAAAAAGTGTCATTTCATACTGAAAACAAGATGTTAGTCACAGGTTCGAGGTGTTGATACAGAGTTTGATGGGCTCTATGTCTGTCTCCATCTTTGCATTTGTATTTTCTCGCCCATGTGACCTCCAAATCTGAGGAGAAACAAACACATCATCCAGCACCTGGCTGCCACTGTCAGGCCTGTTCAGGAAGGAAGGAGGCTGTCGGCGTGACAACGGGAGGCCTGTAGACAGCTAATGGAGATGGATTCTTCCTGGCGGCCCGCGGCTCAGGAACAGGAAAGGCCTCCCTTGTCACCATGCTGGCTAACATGCACTGTGTCTGATAATCGGGGCCATCCGTTAGCGCTCCCACGGGCTAACAACTGTTAGCGCACCAGCTGCCGATGCGCAAGTCGTGCCAGGCATTCACTGCCATTAGCGCAGGCGCTAGCTTTTCAATGCCAACCATATGTAATGCTGCTGCTACTGTCATGCCACATGCCCCTGCAAATTAAGCTTGGGAGGGGGAGGGCGTAGCAGAAGTTGGTAAACTGAGACACATTCCTCCCCCCCCCAACTGCATTCAGGTTAAGCTAGTTAGCCTACGGTCTTTTCAAAGGAGCGAGATCACTGTGTGTTACTTAGATTGCCAAATAAGCAAGTGAGCCTAACAGGAAGAGAGCTCTGCTGCTGCACATTGTCTCCGCTATTGATGCACTCACATTTCATGGCCTGTTTAGGCCATAAGGTCTTATACTAAAAACCAAAGCATACAGTTAATCTCTGAGCTGACAACATTGACAGCACAGAGCCATGTGTTCATGTTCGTTTTCTCAATATTTCTGACTTACTGTAGCGGTCCTGACCAAAATGGCTGTGTTCCCAACAGAACCACTTATTCAACTATTTGAAAAATTATTAGCACTGAGTCTCTGTGGTTCCTTTTGTGTGTGTGTGAGTTTATTGTTTTCTTAGGTAATGGGACAACTGGAGCAAAAGAGCCCTTTCTGTGTGTGTGTGTGTGTGTGGACAGCCGTTTTATCTGAGCAACCTGCTGGAGGGATTGTGGAGTATCCTGCATCCTTACTCTACTGTTGGTTCCTAAGTGCAGAGGTTTGGGGTGGAATTCTGTCATTGTCTCAGTGTTCTGCACACATAGTTTTGAAACATTTCTTCACATCAGTGCCACATGATTTTTATTCAGAAAACACACAATAGCAGCTCTTATGAGCAAAATGACACGATTGGCAAATTCCTGCACCTTTCTTTGCTTTCGTGTGTTCATCCATGTGTCTGTGTGTGTGTGTGTGTGTGTGTGTGTGTGTGTGTGTGTCTGTAAGCCCCTCTCTGTTTTTGGTTATTCGCGTCTCTCTCTCTCTCTCTCTCTCTCTCTCTCTCTCTCTCTCTCTCTCTCTGTGTGTGTGTGTGTGTGTGTGTCTGTGTATGTCTGGGCCTGGCTGAAGCTACCACCATTATGAAGGATACTGCGGTAGGCCAAGCACAACACTGGAATGTATCATACGTTTAGGCATGACATGTTCAAATGCTGCTGCACTGGCTCAGGGGAGCTTTTTGCCGACAAAGAGCGAAGAGGGGAGGAGAAGAGAGCAGGCCTATTTTAGGAACCTCCACAGGAGTCAGAGAATGAGTGTGTGTGTGCTTTAAAGGGTTGTGTTCCGCTAAGATTAGCTTGTGGGATTTCTCTTAAATGTAGCGCGACATGAAGTGCATTCAGCTTTTATTTTACCCATGTGTTACACACACACACACACAAAGCAGTAACTTGCTGTGCACTCACGTGCACTCTAACATACGACCAAGACATGTTCCAGATCCTTAAAAAATTATGAACTATTATTCCTATTTGTGTGTGTGGTGTGTCCTTATAGGACAGATAGGGCTCAATTAGGGTCACAATTTTTTTAAGGGTCATCTTTGCAAAAGACAGACACATGATCAAATTACCCCTAATAATCTGTGCCCTTGCTCTTGAGGAAAGGTCACCCCACAACCGTGAGGGTGCTTCAGTGGATGAGTGGTGGTTTTGGTTGTCACCTTGGCGATGCAGGTGCGGTGTTGGCTCCGTCAGCAGGAGACCCGACTCTTGTTTGTCTTTCATTTCCTGCCAAACCTCTATGCTTGTCGTTCCTCCTCTTTTCCACCTGTTTGTGTTGAGAGAGTGATGGGCAGATGGAAAAATGGATGGGTGAATTGAATAGGGGGGTGGAGGGGGAGAATAACACGTCTGTAAATGAGATATTGAATCATTAGAGCCTGGAAGAAGAAGATTGGGGGGTGTTATCTCAAGCCAAAGTACACAGCCACGAGGATGGGAGAGGACAGGAGAGCGGCTTTAGGTAGACAGAGCTTGTGTTGAAGTCGGGGAGTGGAGGGCATCGCTGTTGACTCACCTGGTCCCCACCTCTGACTGCTGCTTCACTCCTGACCCGGGATTGGTTTACAACCCACAACCTTTGTAGGTCTCTAAAAAAGCCCTTTATACAGTTACATTACACACATGTTTACGTTTAGAGACGCTGTGCAGCCTAAATAATGAAAGAATATTCAGAAATTTAAAGAAGATTAAAAAACGAGGAGATGAAACTGTATCCTCAAGACATGGTTTTAGATCTTTTTAGTTTTTTAGTTTCATTTTTATTTTGCTATCAAATGATAACCTAGTTCATTTTTTTCCCTATTAATTCAGATATACCCAAGCTCGAGAGAGCTTGATGTCCTCTCAGTTTGATAGTCATTGTCTGTCATTGTTCTTGAGGCTTTCAAATGATGAGCATAGTAACGTTATACTTGGAGTTCAGTGCGGAGCGTAGCTATCTACCTCCTGGCTATTTCCACTCATGTTTGTTTGTGTGGTTGATTCCTGTAAAATTGCAGAAAGAAATATTGAACCATTTATTTTCCTTCGAACAAAGCAAACAAAGAAGAAGGCCCTGCGTTTTCATGCCCCAAGCCCCTCCAGCTGAAATGAGATGGCTCCTGCACAAACAAACACTGAAACGGAATACCAGCCCAGTCCACAGCAAATGTAAATAAATCATTTATTTTTATGTTAAAAGGAGGGGATGTTTGGTTGTAAACAGCGCAAGGGGAATGCCATCTCCGCCATTGGTTCTCACAGCATTGGCACGATGCAGGTCACTGCAGAGACTGTCCTGGCCGAGGGGCATGGGTGCTCGACACTGGCGTGCCATCATGTAGACGCTGGCAGATTGACTGGAGATGCAAAAATTTTGAAAATAAAGTGGACAGAAGGGCATGTTGGGGGCTAGGTCAGAAGTTCAAGCATGTATCAGATCAGTGCAGTCTAATGTACAGACCATCATAACTGCATACAATCTCTGTTTAGTATTTTTGTTGCTTTGTTCTTTGTTTGTTTTGAGGTTACATGAATCCATGTAATGTACAACTCAGTCAGTGTATAGGTCCCCACATGCCAGTACATGGTTTCTCTTCACAAGTAATTCCTTCTGTGCTCTCTGACCAGAAGAACAACAAACTTTACTGCCAATTAGCAGAGCAGACATCTGTTACTGTATACTGCAGTACTACAATATAGGCACTAATACAAGATAGGGGCAGTGTCCAAATAGACAATATACTGTAGGTGCAGTGCATCTTGTCCTTAACATTTGGGTTACACCAGGTCAAATCTACTAAGATTGTGGTTACTACCAGTCTGCTGTATCTATTACTGTTTGGCCTGTTTTTGGTATAATCACTCTGTCTGTAATGTGAATGAAGCAGTGACCTCCATGCTCCAGATACATCTCAAACTCCGGCTTGAAGCATACTCAGTAATGCATGCTAGCAATAATTCTGTTCAATCCCTCTGCAGCTCACCACCAAAAGCAGTGAAGAGGGGAAAGTAAGCAGTTTCACAATGCTTCTGCAAAACTCATTGAATTTGAAATACTGCATTCAGTACGCACACGGTTCATGAATTGAGAAAAAAAAAACAATTTTTTCAACATTCAAACATTTGGCTATAGATAATAAGCTGTAGTGATTTAAATAGCAACAGTTATATTTGATACTCATCCAGAATATCCATCCAAACACAAAATGCCATTAGACAAAGTCAGTTCTAATTTTGTGAGCGTTCCTAAGTTTCCTAAGTGATTTTACTGTGGAATTGTGCAGAACCTATTCTGAAGCGTTGCGTGAGTGTCAGCCTTATGGCAATAACCGTCCTTGAAGACTGAAAGAGAGAGAGGCTAAGAGTATAATGTTCTAGAGAAGAGGATACAGAGAGAGAGAGAGACAGAGGAAGACGAGTGTGGTGGAGAGGAAGCAGGCCGGGGCTTAGCCGTTCTCAGGTCTCCTCTCTCCGCTCCAGGGGTCTGCTGTGTCAGGTTCCCCCTGGTCGGTTCCCTGCGTGCCCCCTGCCCTCATAAAGGATCCGTGCTGTCGCTCCTCAGTGGTCCTGTCTCATTCACCACGCTGGCATCCAACCCTGCAGGCGAGCGTCATGGAGCCTGCCAGCCAGCGCGAAACACGAGACGCCACCGCCACATAAAAGGAGATGAGCCCCAGGCGTCACGTATGTACATACATGCAGCACCGTATAGGGTACCCTAGTGCGCACACGCATATATACACACACACACATATACACACATACACACACACACATGCCCTCTGAGGGGAGCGCTGTGCTGTGCCAGCATAATCACACACTTCCAGTCTCAGGTTACCCAGCATGCAATTTTGCCGCTCTGATGTCATTGAGCGTCTGTTCAGCACCACGTTCCGACCACACAGACACCACGTCCGTCTCGCTTTCAGTCTCCCGTGCACACTTCCCCCTCCCTCTCTCTCCCTCTCTCCCCCCTCTTCTCCTCTCCAGGGTCAGAAGGCGAGGGGGACGCGTGAAATGTAATTTCATTCCGATTAAAATAAATGGGCAAGTGGATGAATTCAAACAAATGAAGTCTCGCAGAAGCCAAGTCCTGTTTGCCTTTAGAAAGGTGATAGGAGGAACAGGCCTGTGTACTGCTGTGTGTGTGTGTTTGTGAATGTGTGTATATGTGTGAGTGTGAGCCCTCTTTTGTGTTTTTCAGTCTGCTGCTGCAATCAGCGGCGGGAGCAATCCGGAACACGAGCCCTTGGGCTGCTCCTCCAGCGCTGGGTCGGGCCGGCTGGAATTTCCTGCACTTCCCCTGGTCCCTGGGTCCTGCGCCGCAGATGCACAGGCCTGCTCGGCTCTGGCTTGCGGAGCAGGCATTGTTCCCCCGGAGTGATCCGATCCTGGGCTGAACCCTCATCCTGGACGGGGCATAAGGAAACACAACCAAAAGGCGAAAAAATGTGCTCAGGAGAGCTTTCTGTCTGTCCTTCACTCTTTCTCCCTCTCTCCCTCTTTCTTTTCTCCCTCTGTTTCTCTTTCTCGTTCTGCCTCTCTTTCTTTCTCTCTTCATATCTCTTATAATCTCTCTTTTTCTCTCCCCCCTTTTTTCTTTCTTTCAGCGCGGTGGACAAATGAGACTGCAATAAAGCCCTAATGAAGATGTTTTCATAATTAAAGTGCTAGTGACTGTTCTGTCAGACGAATAGGGCCGTTAACATTCCTTTGAAGCAGTGGAGCCGCAGTTTTGGGGGGTAGCTTTGCCTCATTAGCACAGTCAGTTTAAGCGGGTTGAGTTGGTGGGTGGGGTGGGTGGGTGATGGGTGCTTTGTGTGTCTCACCTCAACCCCCACCTCGACATGGAATGAGGCGGTTTGGGAGTGCGCCCGTTTCTCTTCTCGAAACACACATGTGCTCCAATAGTTCTTCCATTTGTCTTTCGAAACTTGCTGGCCACAGCGCACAGACAGAGGGCGGTGTAACTGGCCCTGGGCCGTCCTCTTCGTGGTCAAGTGTTCAACCAGCACGAGGCAACTAATCTCACAATCACCTCGTTTGTCATCCGAATGACCACGTGCTCTATAAATATATTTTTGCACTGAAAATTGGTGCCCTGGATACTCTCACATCTTTCTAGAGTACACTGAAAAAGGGCAGCCATGGCCTACTGGTTAGGGCCTGGGCTTAAAACCAAGGGGTTGCTGGTTCGACCCATACAGTCTATGGTTCGACCCCTCACTACACTCAATGCAATGGTATAAGTATGTACTGTAGTGTCAGTATAAGTATATATATAAGTATATAATAACTTATTTACCAGCTCAGAGCCCTAACCAATTGGTCATGGCTGCCCTGCAGCTTAGATTGAGCCTATGCCCCATGTGTCCAAATCCAGCATTGTCTGATGCATTAACTGTAATTATGAGCCCAAGCCCACTTTAAACCGGACATTTTTTAACACGTGGGCTGTTATAACAGACGTTCGGAATTACAATTCTCAGTTATTTGAAATGCAGAAATTTGTTTAGATTTATCCTAATCAAAAATTAAATAAGGACAATGGCATGGCAAAATCTTCATGTGTCAGATCATTGTGGAAGTCCCTGTTACTTGTTGAAAAAATGTAAATTTTTCTCCAAACTTGCTCAGAGTTAATTCTACTGTTTTAATTTTTTCTTTACATCTTCAAGCTCCATGCTGTTCTTAATTTATAGTTATAATATATAGTTAATTTAGTTAATGCTGCAGGAGCTGGTTTAGGCCTTTGCTAAAATAATCATATATTTCTAATTATGGTATATCTCCCCACCCAATTAGGCTAATTAAGTAATTTTAAAAAAAATTTTCATTACAGCCTGAGGATAGTGGCAGAAAATATTGTCCCGACCCAGTCAGGTCAAGTTCAGGCTCAGACAGAGAATCAAACCTTTAGGCTGCCCCTCCCCCATCCCATCCTTGAAGTAAGTACATATAGCGTATATATGCTCATACTTATACTGACATGAGATCAGTTGTCTGCCCCCCACCCCAATCAAACACATGTGGTTTGAGACATGAAGTGTGTGTTGCTGGCACTGGACCTGTTTTTGCAGGTGAAAAGTGTCTGGAGAGAGCAGCTCTGGGGCACAGAGAGTGGCACTGGCAAGCCCCACACTGGTGCCCAGACACAGACACATACAGTATATTTTCCACAGTGTGCATGAATTTTGCCCATGTAAAAACACAGCGTCATTTGCAAAGCAAGTCTGTGAAGCAGATGTGACTCATAGTCAAGTCACTGTGTGCATTGCTCCTTGTCTATATGGCCGTAACCAAGTACTGCTTATTTAGTGTAACTATCTATGAAGTATTTGGTTACATTTTGCCATGATTTTTAAAGACCTTGTACATGTAGACAATTTCTCTCCCCCTCTCTCTCTCTCTCTCTCTTACCCTCTTATTCTCTCTCTCTGTCTGCCCCCAACCACACACACAGGCACACACATGCACACACACTTGCATATTTCTCCTGCTGTAATGCCCTGGTGGCGTGGCTCATTGCTCTGCAACGGCGTCAGCGGAAAGCCTGCGGCCTGCCAGCTGGGCCTAGAGCCTGTGGGGTCTGTGAGCTGGCTGTAGTGCAGGTGTCTGTTTCTGAGCCAGCAGGCTCTTGGGGGGCAGGGTGGAGGCTCGGGTGGGGAGAGTGTGTGGGCGACCCAGGGGAATGGATGATGATGATGATGATGATGGTTCCCTTGGCTGGCAGGACTGGTAGAAGGGATAAATGAGTGCCAAGTGTCTGCGTTTATGGTGGAGCGCAGCACCCAGGGATGGATCAGAACCAGAGCATGGGCCTGGCACCTGGTCGCAATGAGGCCCACAGGAGGGAACAAGATGAACAGAGCAAGAGAGAGAAGGAGAGAAGGAAAAGACAGAATGAGAAGAAAAGAGGGGGGTTGTGTTTCTCATCGCTGCTCTATTTTTAAAGCCCCTGAATCTTCGTCTTTTTGCAGTCTGGCCTCTACTGCATAGTTGAAATTGGAACCGGACTAACTGGAACTGCAGTAACAATCTGCGCCGAAGCACTGGCAGAATGGGCCCTAATGCTTGGGATTAGGTTCCTGGGACCGCAGAACAGGAAAGACAGAAGCACTGGTATTTATGAAGCGAGTGTGAGCTGAAGAGAAAAGAACGAGAGATTGGGAAGAGAGGGAGAGAAATGAGATTGAGACCTCTTTTAGCCATTGCTATCTCCGGACGGAGACTGGCTCATGGAAAACTACTCACCGCTTCCAGACGGACTTAGCTTAGCCAATCCCCCCCCGCACACACACACACACACTCCCCTAACCACCTACACCCCTCTACCTTTCCAGAGGAGATTAGTATTAATATTAGAGGGAGTTGACCCTGACATGAGCGTTTTCAGACCAGCGCCCCATATAAATCTTTCCCAGAAGCCTCCGCTTCCGCTGGCCCTTGGACCTGCATGTCTGGTTTGGGGGGGAGGGGGGAGTGGGTGGGGTGGTGTCGACCCGATCATCTGAAAAACCCATCGGCCAATTATCTGCCACACCGGCTTTGGGACTCGGGGTCCAATAAAAGCCCACTGAGATGGCCGTCTCAGCCACCACCACCTTGGTCCCCCTTTCTTTCCCCTCTCGGTGGATGAGGAGACCAGGAGCTCCAGTTCTTCAAACAGGCCCGTAAAATAGCCAGGGTTTCTGCGGTTCAGCGGCAGCCAGTTAAAGACGCAGTTGTTGTACACAGTTACCTCAGTGTTAATAATCTCAGTGGGAAGAAATGACCAGTTCTATTGTAAACGCACAGGAAGAGACATTAATTACTAGGTTGATAAACTTTATTGCATGCACTGTGTAATTCTTGGGAATTGCAAATCTAACTACTCTTATAATTTGATTCAAAACTTAAAAACAGTATCTAAAAATGTGACAGCATAGGACAAAAAACATCATATTTTAACTTAATTAATAATTCATAAAAAAATTGATATAGTATATAGAATATATATATTACTGGATATAGAATATAGTGCAAAGGATGCACATGTTGAAATCCTGATAAACTAATCTGTAGTATAATTTTACTCCCACACACAAACTTCTTAGTGAGTTCTCATGTCAGCCTTACGCTGACTGTACAGGTGAATAGCTCAAGCTGATGTAGTTTGCACCTGTGAAAGGCCCTGACTCGCTTGTCTGTAATTGTTTTTAGCTAAAGCTATCAGTGTCATGCTAGCTGCCCTCACCTCAGCTGTGCGTAGGCTTATTTCCTTCTCTAATTTACAGAGGAGGACGAGTTAATGCTTTTACTGGTGTGTGTCTTTGTGTATGTGATAGAAGTTTGGGTGGGGTTGGTGGTGGTTGGGGCTTATTTTATGAAGTATTGTTTTATGTGGCAAAAAAGGCAGGGTTGGGTGTGGATAGGGTTGGGGGGGGGGTTGATTGAGCATTATTCGGGGGGGCTGGGGGGGCATGCGATCCAGGCTGAAAAAAAAGTTGCAGTGGTGATGGATAGTGCATAGAGCCCGGAATAATTTATTCATAATATTTACTCTCAGACAGCAGGAAATGAGCGGCCTACGGTATGACCGTTTCAATTTACACCTCTGCAGTTGACTCTCTATCCCCCCCTCTCTCTTTTTCCCCTGCTAGTTGGAGAGAGGTAAACCTTTTGACTTCAATTTCACTGGGCTGGTGGACGTTGGAACATACAGGGGAAAAGGGCTTTGACCGATCTCCCTCGAAGAGAAAATTACATACTCCTGTAATTCCACTCACAGCACATTCACTACAGGTCATGACACATTTTAGGAGTTTGCATGTGTGTGTGGATGTGTTTCTATGCTCATGATTTGCGTACTGTACTGTATGTATGTGCATCCTTTGTCAGTGAAAACAACAGCTTAAGTCAGGTGTGTATTGTGCTTATAGTTGCTTGCTTTGAGTGTGTGTGTGTGTGTGTGTGTGTGTGTGTATGTGTGCACTTGCATGTGTGTCCTAGTGGTGTGTTCCATGAGGAGTGAGTTTGCGTAAGAGGATCAGGGGTTTGGGGTGAGCTTTGGGTAGTCGTGCCCTCAGGTATGGAGTTAAAGTTACCAGTACACCTCCTGTTCCCAGGCGTGTTGATCTCAAAGCCCAAGGACAAGAGAGATGCTTCCTGTCTTTGTCTCAGCATAGAAGTAAGTGTATGTGTGTGTGTGTGTGTACAGGTAAGCGAGGACGAGCATGTCTGCAGAAGAAGAAACTTGAGTCGCCTGTCTCAGGACCTCACCTGAGGGACGGGCTATTGCCATGGGCTATGACCTGTCAATCACTGTCTTAAGCGAGCATGAGTTTCCCAGGCCTTTGCAGAAATAAAGCGTGTCAGATGAGTGTGTGTGTGTGTTTTGTCGACACTGGGACAGTCCTCTTACCTGTGAGAGAGTATTCTTCTCAACCTCAACCAGCTTGCATCCCCTTCAGGCGTATGATGAGGAGTACAGGAAGAGTTCAAGGGTAACCTTATTCTCTCTCTCTTTCTTTCTTTCTTTCTCTCTCTCTCCCTCTCTCTCTCTCTCTCTCTGTCTCTCTCCCTCCACTCTTGTGTTTCAGTAAAAATAGCAGTGAAGACTCTCAGGAAGGCTGCGGAAATGGGGTTTTATTGGAATGATCTGGTTACAAAACACAAGCGTGTCACTTCTTGACGGTTCTGTCCTCAGGTGGGTGATTAGAACAGCAGAATGTCAGGAGCCAAGGGCTAAACACAACAGATTATAATTTTTGACTACGGATACAATTATAATCTCAGTTACTTCCCTGGCAAGGAACCGTTCGTCCTTCAAGCTAACTTCTAGTACAGTGAGACATTTTGTTTGTTTTGTTTTGTTTTCTGTTATTACAGTAAGCCATAAATGAGACCCAGAACTGAAAACTGTACAAAATGAGTGAGGGAGGCCTACCATTAGGTGTGCACTAACACAGAGACCTGAAAAGAGAGGTTGGATGTGGCTATTTTACTTTGCCAGTTATCCAAAACACAGGTGGATGGCATCTGATTTAGCAGACTCAGATCTCCTAGGTGCAAGGGCACTTGGTCCTATTTTGGCCTGTTGGACTGCAGTATTTTTGTCCACACTTTTTCTCCTACTCTTGGTTCTTTTTTTTTCTTTTGTGTATATAGCCTGGTCTCTGGCACTTGTGTTTTTCTGTGTTTAATTATGATTGGAAAGTGAATGTGTGTGTGTGAGAGAGAGTGAGTGTGGTAATCTTTAAAGCTGCCTAGTTCTGGTCTGTGTGGGTGTCTGTGTGTGGACAAGCGTGTATGTATGTGTCTGTGTCTATATGTGTGTGTAAACATCTAGCTGTGGAGTGATGACAGTGGTGTATATCTATTTGTCCTCTGTGTCTCGCCCATGAATACTGAACCCTTCATGCATGGATCACATTTCCCCACCTCTCTCTCTGTGTGTGTGTGTGTGTGTGTGTGTGTAAGAGTGTAGTGTATATGGTTTGTAATTACCCATAGTGGACATAAGGACACTGTGTGCTCTGTGTATGTGGCTGGCAGTCCAGCGGATGAAGCCATTATGATGAAAAGACACACATCCTAAATATGCAATCCTGACAGGAATTTATTTCAGAATCAAATTATTTATTTTTCTATACCTTTTTCCGTCATCTTCACGATCTGTCTCTCCCTCTGTCTCAAAACATCCGCTTCCCCCTCTTCCCTCCCTCTTTCCTGCCTTCTCTCTACCCCTTTCTCTTTCTCAATTTGATTCTCTTTACTTTTTTTTCCTCCACTTTTCTTTTTCTACTCCCTCCTTCTTTCTACCCCTCTCTGTCTCACCTTTATCCTTTCTATCCCCCCCTTTCTCTTTCTCTCTCTCTCTCTTTCTTTCTAACTAAAGATGGATGAGTTTCATCAGGCTCCTGATTATCCTGCTCGTATTTCGCCGCCGCAACTCCCTTGTCTCAGAGGAGCGCGCTCAGTGAGGGGGGTCTGTAACCCGACCCCCGCCTCGGCCCCCGCTCGCTTTCACTCGTTTATTTTTCTCGAGCAAATCTCTTCCTCTACCCCTCCGTTCTTTGCCGCTCTGCACCTCGTCATTGTGTGAATGAGGGGAGCGGAAGCGGATAGAAAGAGAGAGAGGGGAGAGGAATCTTGACACTTCGCGCTGTAAGGATGGAGGGATAGAGAGAGGGGAGAGGGAGATGTGGCCACAGCTGTGCGTGTTTGCCATACGGAGGTGTAGTTAGGACCTCTTCCTGTAAATGGTCTGTGCTGAGTCTGTTGTTTTTTGAAGAATGTTCTCTGATTGAGACCGAGTGCAAAAGCTTAAGGCTTGGAATCTCATCTGGATGTCTGGCCTGTGTAGTACATTCACACATATCTTGTGCTGTGTGTTGATGTGTGTTATACTCATCTTAATACTATATAGCACAATACATGAATTTGTGTGTGTGGGTGTGTGTGTGTATGTGCACAGTTGTGCATGTCGGCGTACATGTGTGTCAGATATGTCCTGTGTAATTGTGAGCAGTCTGATAGAATCGGAATGGTGGGTGCCACTCAAAGGTCACACCCTTTAGTGGGATAAACACCTCCATAGCATCATGGCCAGGCTGCATTTCCTTTCTCTTTCCCTAGTATGTATGCTCTCAACCCCACCACTCCACACACACACACACATGCACGCTCACTTCTACTCACTCCCTAGGCTCACAGCAGGCCCACTTCATTCATCGCCTGCCTGCTAAACAACTCCAGTCTGTCCGCTAATGATTCAAGCTACTTGAACACACATACAAACTCTATTCACATACACAGACACACACACACACACATTGATACATGCTCACTACCAAATCTGTGTGTGTGTGTGCAGGCACACACTGACACACACATACACAAACATACAGTACATGTGTGCACATATGTGGGTGTCTAATTGCAGAGGTTGCATGCAGCGTCTGGCCTTTGACCAAGAACTTGGCGAGACTAAACAAGGTGTTGAATGAGCCCTCCAAGGTCAGGCATTTTGGCTCCCTTAAGTGACTAGTGTTCACAAAACAGCCATTCTGCCATGATGATGAGTAGAATCTCCAAGCCCTGCCCCCCTCTGTCTTTCTTTCCTTCTTTCTTTCATTCTGTTCTTCTTTCTTTCTTTCTTCAATTAATTTACCATTCCTCCTTTCCCTTAGTTTCATACGGTATCTGTCTCTCTCCTTCTCTGTGTCTCAGTAGAACAGTAGGTGAGTTCAAGAACTTCCTGTACCCCTCTGTTCTGACATGACTGGCTGGCGACATTTTCACACACCAACAAACACACTTACAAGCACGCACACACACACACACACACTTAGACATGACTAGCTGGCTGGCAGCATCTCCTTCGTTCTGGATGAACTCTCTTTGACATTGTGCTGAGTGAAATGTCTATCACGTCTCTTTTGCTCACTCACACACACACACACACACACACACACACACACACACACACACATACTAAGACATGCGACGGGCCATTAGAGACAGCCACAGGTGAGCAGAAACCGCAGAGCTGAGGAGGAGTTCAGCAGGAAATGGCTGTGAGTGAGAAGACTCAACTAGAGCCAAGAGAAGCAACTCTTCCCGCAATACACACACACACACACCTACACACACACACACACACACACAATCCACCAGCAGCTTGTAAGACTAGT